>JAGFMF010011433.1:9538-114853 GCA_019455555.1 Galemys pyrenaicus
CTCTCTCTCTCTCTCTCTCTCTCTCTCTCTCTCTCTCTCTCTCTCTCTCTCTCTCTCTCTCTCTCTCTCTCTCTCTCTCTCTCTCTCTCTCTCCTCTCAGTGTGCCCTCAGCTGTTCCAGGTAATTTCCAGATCGTCTAAGTAATGAATGTTGTCTGTTTCTTAGTTCCCTGATTGCTGAGGGCACTCTGCAATCAAAATAAGGAACACTAGGGCTGATACACCCACAACACTGGGACAGCCTGAGATCTGAGATCTGCACAGAACTGCCCAGCTATGCATTCTGAATTCTACTCATATCTTCTTAAAATTTTATAACTTTAGTGAAGTACATAGTGAGTTAGTCTCACTTTAGAAGATGAGGAAACTGAGGCTGGAAGTACTTGGCCAAGGCACGGAGCGAGCAGTTTGTACAGCCAAGCCCCCAACTCTGGTCTAGTCGATCCCAGCTCTCTAGCACAATGCTGTCTGCCTTCTCTTTGCTATCATATTGTAACAGAATGGTCCCCAGGGAAAGGGGAGGTTCCAGGTTCCCTGCCCTACCCAAGGAAGGGTGAAGCTAAGCAGGGAAGGAAGAAGGAATGAAGAAGAAATCAAGAAGAATACCTGGATTAGGCTCCAGTAGGAGAGAAACATGTGAAGAAGTTGCTCTTGCTTCCTAGCCTTGGACTGGTCCCAGGAACTTGGGGAACATGGAAGGAGATATTTGAAACAGAGATGGGTGAGATAGCATAGGATGGTTAAAAATGGCAGCCTTTATCTTGATTTTGCTCTTTTACTTCCAGACTTGCCTGGGCCCTTCTGCCCCACCAGAAGTTGCCTCTGACTTATGACAAGCTTTGGCCTCAGTTGTCCTGCTTTGGGCCAACCCCATTTAGCTGAGCGTTTATCCATGAGGCAAAGAGTAACTTTGTGTGTTTCATGTGAAAATATTATATCTATTCTTTCCCTTCTCTTTAAGGCACTCTAATTGTATTAACGCACCTTTCCATCAAAAGTCTTACACATTAGAGTACCTTTGTCTTGATGCAGCAAATGGCAAGAACTTATTTAGATCAGGCAGGTTTAGGGGTTCTGGGGACCCCTCACCCTACCCTGTCTTATTTGAGTTTCACTTTCCAATAGGAAGAATACCTGGCGTCTTACCTGTGCAACAAATGCTCAGATGTTACAAAAATAAATTATGTAGCAACATGAATAAGTGTCTACAGCAGAAGATAAAATAAAAACAATATAAAAGTGTCTCCACACATCAATTACACACAATGAAAACTATGTGCCTCTTCCGTCATGGGAACTGGGCAACAGCAAAGGTCAAATTATTAGAGAAACAGAACCCTGGAAATTTTAAATGATTTTTCATTTGCATAATATTCTAAAATCACTAGCCAAAACTTTTGTTCATGAAAGGCGGTCTCTGCAAAGTCCCGCCATAAAGGGACCTAAGGACATCGAGGAATCAAGAAAAATGCAGAAACAGGAAGTCCTTACTGGTTAGTTCCTAAATATCCCATATGAAAATCATATGTGCATCAGCAGGCCAGGAAAATGGATAAATAAAACAGAGAAGGACCTCCCTGATTACGCAAGGGGTTCAGTCTCAGCACTATGAAGCTATCCTCAGCCACTGTAGCACAAGCTTCATCTCTGGCCAGGGAGCAGACTCACATGGCACAGCAGACCTCCCTCTCGTGTCTTGCCCGCTACTCCCCTCAGCAGTGTATTTCAGTTGATCCACCTGTTTTGTTCCCCATTCTGTCTCTAGTGAATCTTTTCACCATTCCCCACCTCTGGCCTGTACCCCGTTCTTCTTTTTCTTTTATATATATTTTGCATTATTTTTTCATTTTGTACAGTGTATATTTCTCATCCCCATGAAATTCCCATCACCAATTTACCCATGCACCATCACCATGATTCCTTGTGCTCTTCCCACCTATTTTGTTCCTTTTCCCTGCTCCTCCCCAAGGAATGTCTCAGATTTATAGCTGTCTATTGATTTTGATTTTTAATTTATTATAATTAATTTTTTCCTTAGTTCCTTATTTGTTTCCTCTACATTCCTCAAATGGAACTCTACTACACTGCTGGTGGGAATGCAAACTGATCCAACCACTATGGAAAGCTGTGTTGAGGTTCCTCAAACTACTAAAAATGGAG
The DNA here is from genome assembly GCA_019455555.1 of Galemys pyrenaicus. Taxonomy (NCBI): domain Eukaryota; kingdom Metazoa; phylum Chordata; class Mammalia; order Eulipotyphla; family Talpidae; genus Galemys; species Galemys pyrenaicus. Next base: position 11,698 of record JAGFMF010011433.1, read on the forward strand.
TTCCTATATGATCCAGCAATCCCACTCCTAGGAATTTACCCAAAGGACACAAAAACACTAATTCAAAAGGACACCTGCACACCTATGTTTATCACAGCATTTTCACAATAGACAAGCTATGGAAACAACACAAATGCCCAAAAATAGATGACTGGATCAAAAAGATGTGTATATGTACACAGTGTACCTCAGTTTTTGTATGCATAAATAAATCTTTAAAACTAACAAAATAGAGAAGAAATGCCAATTTCCTTTGTATTGAGTTGCCAAATACAATACCTAATTCTGTTGTGAAATGATCAGCCTAGTTCCTGTCATGGAAGTGAGTTCTAGATGGAACTTCTAGAAATGCTTAGCGTGCTTTCCTTGCTAAGCAAAGAAGAAAAATGAGAGAGGAACGAAAAAAAAGAAAATATGATTTGACCAGAAAAGCCCAATTAAAAGTCAAATAAAGCCACCCATTGTTTGTTTGTTTGTTTAAGAGCACTTTTCTTAAAATTTGCATTTCCAAGTGAGCTATGGTTTAATTTCACCCAAGGAAAAGGAAAAATGATGGTACATTTAAAAGAAATGGGAAATCAAAAGGAAATTCTTTAGGAAGGAATATAAGTCCATAAAGAGGACTCAATAAAAGTTTGTACATAGGCCATTAAATGAAAGTGTCTTATTGTTGAGCTTCAGTTTCCAGTAGGGCATTTTTCATGGCCTGCCAAAGTTAGAAATAAAGTCCTCTCTGGGGGCAAGACGACATTTCAGTAATTTCTATTTCATCAGGAAAGAAATTGCAAGTCAGCAAGAAACAGAGACAAGCTACCTAGTTCCCTTAGCTTCAGTCAATTGCAGGGCCCAGGAATAGCCAGGACCTGACTGTACTACTCATCCCCTGCCTAAGAGTGGCTGAGGACAATGAGATAGCTCCAACCTCCCAGCAATCTGGATTTCTCTGGTTCAGCATACACAGGGTGTACATGAGGGCAGTTTGCTTACAGGGGAGCTGAAACCATGGAATCTCCTTATTTCAAGGGTCCAAACCCTTTGCATAGTTTCACTGGGGCAGAAAGAATAGGTACAATGTGACACCCCACTACCACTTGAGTCCTCCAGGGTCAGAATCACTCAAATGTTAAAATGTAAATACAAAAATAAGAAAGCATGATTTCCAAACAAAGAATACGTTTAAGCAGGACATTTGGTCTCATGATATAACCTTATTTGTGGAAATGTTCACTTTTTATCTCTTTATCGCTGGGGAGGGGCTCAGATCATTGCGTTATTATTTAGAAATAACAGACAATATTACTGTACTTTAACCCATTGGTTTACAGGAGCAAGAAAATCTTGTTCCAGGGAGGGATTCTAGGGTTGCAGCCAATGAGCAGATTTTCCTAAGGTGAAGTACACTTTATAAGGTTTGAGATCCCTAAAATGTTAACTTCCACAAAGAGCATAGGTTTTGGTTGCAACTGAAACCAAAGGCATGTAACCACAATGTGAATTTATGGAGAGGAATTCACGATTACAATATTAGAAACGCATAATTCAATTGGCAGCAAAAATTGGGGGCTGTCACAACGCCCTTGACAAGGCTTAGATTGGGGACCATAGTGGATAGGGCTCAGTTAGAGAGTTTTCTGCAGTGTCTGTCTGCAAGGGGGTGGGAGGGTCACTTTTCAGAGCTAAGCTCCAGCGAAACTCATCAAAATCTGCAGAAGTCCTTGGAACCATGGAGCATCTCAGATGGATTAAGTTTTGTGCCCACATGTGACTTTTCAAGGCACATTAGCTGAACCATCTGTTGATGGTTCACCCATCAGCAGGGCCTCTCCCACAGTCAGGTTTTTATCTGTCTTGACCTTTCACATGTCTGTTTATCAATGTCCATGTAACTAGGTGGTTGTTTTTTAACTGATTACTTACATTGCTCTAGCTACATTGTCCTCAGTTCTACAACAATCAGAGTCATTATAATGTCAATACATATAATAAATATCTAATATCAATATATATGTGACAAAGGGGAAGTCTGGACTTTGGGAGTGGGGTGATTGGGGTGACTTCCTGGCATTGAGGCCCTATTGAGAGCTAAAGACATACAGTCTTACAAGATTAAGGGAATAGCATTGCCTTTTTCTTACAATCAGAAACTAACACTCCCCACATCGCTGGGCAACTACCACCTCCTTCTTACCCTCCCTCTGTAAGTCAACAGGAAAAATAACATTCCTGAAATAAGATATTCATTTCTCATCAAAATAGAGCCTTCTTTTATGTAGCTACACATAAGCTTCCTTACTAAAACACCAAATTCAAAAGCAGCCATAAGTAAAAAGAATTTGTTCTTATCATAAATAAAAGATTGTATATGCAAACTTATTTGCAGTAAAATCTTATGATAAAAATATAATTTATACCCTAGTTTCTCCTGTGTATTTTATGTAATATCCTAGTAAAATATTTCCATTTTACAGCATGTACCTATTAAAACCATTCCTTATAAAACTGTCGACATAAAATAAAATACAAAAACTGGAAAGAAAAGGCACGGGAAAAGAAAATATATCAAAAAGATGTGATGAAAGACAAGAGAAAAATGCACGTGGAAATCCTCCCGGTGAGACACAAATACAGTATTATGGAAGCATTGGAAGGTGCTGATAATTACCTGGGATATTTTCAGGTGAGAAATACGTAAATTCTGTTTGAAATGACATTCTCTTCTCCATACTAACAAGGAATTCTATCACAATAAAATCTGGAGACAGGACCATACTGGTAAGATAGAATGAGTTTTCAAAGTCAGTCAATTCAACAGGAAATGTCCTGGAAGAACTAACAGAGCCTGGTGAAACACTGCCCGATGATTGATGCGGCTGTGAAAGTCAACAGACGCTCCGCCCACCTGCAGGTGGAGCAGCAGCCTGGGAGCCAAGGACCCTCAAAGCCAGCTAATTAGATCTGTCATTCTTTATTCGATTGTAGTATTTATTTAAAAATGGTTTCGAGTTTATAGGAAAGTTGCCCCAATAATAAAAAGATCGTGTTACCCTTCTTCCAGATTCTACAACTGCTGAAATTTTACCACACTCTCTTTGTGGGTGGGTGGGTGGAGTGTGTGTGTGTATGTGTGTGTGTGTATGCATTTAAATGTATACATATAAATACATATATATCTCATCACTTGAGAATAAGTTGCAGATTTATTTATATCCATTTACCCTAAAATGTTAGTTCTAGGTACTCTCTCATATAACTAGAGCAACATTATCAAAATCAGGAAAATAATATTAAAAATTGCCTAATCTGTCAATCTCATTCAAATGAAAATAATGTTGTTTTTTTTTTTCTAAGTAATTGTTCTGTTTGGATGTAAAGACATTTTGAATTATAAAGCCAACCAAATTTTCCTTTTGACAACACCTGCTAAAAAACTTAGAGCCTAAGCATCATCCAAGTCAAAAAGACTTTGCCTTCCTTTGCTCCAATTTCTTATTTACATCCCTTACATTATTATGTATTTTTGTATCCAAATTGAAACTTGTGACTAAGCTAGACATGTAAATAATTAATGCAATTGTTTGATATTTTTTGTTTCATCAATTTCTGTCTCAGATAGAAAATTTCTTATCAAAATAGGCTGTCTTAACTTTTCCACTTGACATAACACGTTGGAAGTAGGGGATAGAGAGTCACGAGAAACTTGAAGTCTATTACATTGATTAATTCAGTCACCTTTTTGCTTTCCAGAACCCTAAAATAATGAGATTGCCTAATGCTTGTTACATGGAATGGATCTTCTCAGTGCAGGAAAAAGAGCACTGGATCAGGCATCAAAAGGCCCAGCAATCATGTAATTCAAGGTGTGATCTTGAATAAATCAATTCTACCCTTTGAGTATCCTTGTCCAAATCTGCCTATCTCTCCCAACACACACTGTTACAAATCCAACAAGAAAATGCTTCAAGAACCACAAGATCCAAAGATTCCTTATATTTTGCCACCCAGAGAGACAATCAGATAACAATCCAGGGAACACACATACGGGTAATTTCATTTCGGTTAATGGTCAATGCTATGAAAAAAAAAGCAAGATTCCAGAATGAAGACAGAGAGGGTTGTTCTAGGTTTAATGGCCAGTGGAGCCACACAGTGATGACAAGAGCATTTGACACTGAGTTGCAAAACCCCAAGACAGAAGCACTCTGGTTTGCTCAAGTAACTGTAAGAGGTCAGTGGGGCTAAGAGGAATCTGTGCAGCAGCGAACTGTGGGCGCAAGGAGGTGCGTTTGTGTAAACCAATCACTGTGTAGCCTCGGTGTTAAGAGCTGTAACCTGGGTGCACAATATGGGTCTGCTCCTTACCCATCATGGTGGAGGTATATAATCTGCCTCTGCCACAGCTTCTGTACACAAATGGGAATGAGAAAGCAGCTACTTCATGAAACTGTGTGTGACTTGAGTGGGCAAGTGCTGAGTGCTAAGCACTGCGCCTAGGATAGGTGAGCCCTCCAGCTGCAGCCTCTGTTGTTTACTGGTCTTCTCTGATTTCTCCATCAGTTGAGCTTCATGGTCCTGATAGAATAGACAGGCTTCAAGAACATTATAGGAAACATTTCTGTTAGTGCCAGAAGCCAACTCTTCAATGAGAGAGCAAAGTCTGCTTCATTCCCCAGCACCTAGCATGGAGCAGCACATAGTAGGTGCTCAATAGGCTCTCTAACCTGAGTAAGTACCTGTGGAAGGAACTTCCTGACAGTTGTAACCAGCAGGCCATGAAATGCAAGCTCCCCTCACCCAGCTCCATCTGAAATTCACAATGGGCACAGGTTGTTGTTAAACTTAAGCTATGTGAACTGTTTTTAGATCATCCTAACATATTCCGATGCATGCTCACTTTAAGTAATGTGTTGTCTCAGGAGTGAGTCCCTGGCTCTGCCATGATAGCTGATTTTTATCAACAATTAGAACAAGAGGCATTTGTCTGATTATTCACCCAATTTCTGAACAAATGGTTCCTCAACCAGCCATTGCAAACACTTCCCCAACACACTATCACTTCCAAGTTCAGACTTTGCATTCTGACCATGCTAGGAATGTAATCAAGTCCCTCTGTGGAGATGAGTTAATTATCTCCTTGGGCTATGAACAACAGGTGAGTTTGGTTTCTGACCATGTTACTTAATGAGAGAACACCCCAGAGGAGCTGGAGGGCTCATCAGCTGCCACCCCAGAGCCCCTGACAGCATCTGGGAGTCGAGGTCCAAAATGATCTGGTCTTTGTGGCCCTAGATCCCCATTGCACCTGCTCTGGTGAAGCACTGCTGGGCACTGACCTTGCTTCCTGCTATTCTCCTCTGGGCAGCCTGGCCGCGCCCCAATGGCTGGAGGAGCCAGGCTCCTGGAGCTGTCTGGCCTCTGCTGCTCACCCCCAGAGCAGGTTGTCCCTCTGGAAAGCGGATCTGGCTCCACTGAGCCTCCCAAGATAGATAAGGAAAGAAATCAGCTTTTCTGTCCTTCATCACCAGGCTGCCAGGGACAGCAGGACCCAAAGACTCAAACATAAATCACCTGCCTATCTCCATGTTTTAAACTTCAGCTTTAATCCAGCTCAGAGTGGGATTAGCTGCCTCAGAGACTGCTAATTGCCAGATGGCCGCTGATAGTCGACCACGGAAGCGTGTGTGTCAGAGCCTGTCAGGAGCCGCAGAAAGTCAGAACTGAGGCCGAGTCTGCACTTTCTCATCATAACAATGGGACCCAGGCCCACGGCATCCTGGCATGGAGACGGTGCAGGCGTGGCCGCCATCCCTGTGGGGAGTGTCCAGAGCGCCAGGAGCCCGAGTCCCCCCTTTGCAGTAGGTGCTAGCTTGCAGCCACATAGTGAATGTGAAGCATGCGCCTGAGTCTTTCTGTGGGTTTTCCTCACCTGGAAGGGAGAGAGGGAGACGAGCATCAAGAGACATCGATGCATCCCCAGCTGATTATGGCCTGCTGCCCCAGAGAGGGGCAAAGAGAGGAACAGGAAGTCAGGGAATTCCTCCTATTCCACGGTGTGTCTGGTCTCGTGGGTAATGCCTGGGTCTTCCTCCAATGCCACATGTGATCTTGGGGAAATCACTTTCCCTCTGGATTTACCTTAGTGCCTCATGTGCAGATTGAGAAAGGTAGATAAGACGATCTTTAAGATAGCAATTCTCATTCTTCATTGTGCAGAAGAAACCCTTAGGGGAAAACAGTCAGCTGGGTCTCAGCCGTTTCTGATTCAGCACATGTAGGGTGCAACCTGAGAATATGTCAAGCAATGCCCTACGTGAGGCTGACACTGCTGTCCGGAGACCACACCTAACGGTCACCAAAAGTTAAATAGCCACAGACACAGCCACCAAAAGTTAAATAGTGTGAGAAACACACTCACTTTGATTTTAAAAAAATCCAAACTTATAAGATAATTGCAGTGGATTCAAATCTACAGATTTAACTCAAGTGTTAACACATTGCAAGCCAAATCTGAATTCAAGTTTGTAACTTGTGGCTCAAGTCCTTTCCTTGGAGAAGAACTAAATGCGATCTTCCACCAGGGAGCCTGAATGAGACTTCATTAACACAGTCACACTCAGAGGGAGCTCCTAATGGCATCCCAGGGAAGCTTCCAAAGTGTCTGGCATCTGGTATGTGCAGACATTTCTTGTGTCCCCTATGTGGACTGGAACCAGGGGATCTGGGGGTGCCACTGGGATGGAGACAATGCAGAAGGGCCTTCACCACTGCTGTGGAGTGTCCAGGCCACCACATTCTATAGCTCACACTTAGAAGGTTTAGAGGATTCCAGAAAGTTTCTAAAATACATATTAACCCAATGAAGTGAAAAAAATTAGATGTAAATTATAAACATATATATAATATAAACTACAAATATTATGTATATTATGCATACAACTTATATAGAGAGAAAGCAAGGCCCAGAAAAGGAATGGAAGAGCTACAAGGAGAGTAACTGTTGAAAAACTATACTCATTAGCAAATATGCAAAGTTCAGTGTCACCTTAAGAGGGTCTCCTGGTTCTTATGGTACAACAATAATCAAGCGAGGAGGTCTTAGGGGCTCTGCCTCTCAGGTAAAATGGGCAGTGACTGAAATAATGAAGGCTGGCATTGGTGTCATTTCTGGCCTCCAGTTCCTTCAGTGTAGACAGAAAGCGATGTGGCCAGAGATGAGAGACCAGGTGGAAGAAAGAAGAAACCTCTATTCCCAAGCCCCTGAGGCACTGAGAGGCTCGCCACCCCCAAGGCTGGAGTTACCCAGATGTCTCACCCAGATGTTACCTACTGCAGTCTCCCCACCCCTGTTCTTCCTATGTTCTTAGTGGTTAGTACTAAAAACATTCACAATAGAAATAAATTCTACAGAATTTTTATATGTGTAATCATAAAATCTCACACATATTCCTTCCAACAGAATATATTTAACATAAAATTATGTAATAAGAAGAAATTCAATAAAAGGTAACACTTTGTCAAGGCGTGTAGGGAACTAGAAGGATGAAAGGGTGGTGGCACGGGTGTATCTCTTTATCTCAGGTAATAGACAATAAATAAACACAGGCTCCCCTCACTACCCCAGAGCAGTGTTCCTATGAAAACTGTCTTAAACCAAATGGCATGAAGCAAAGAAATAATGACTATTAACTTAGATAGAAATTTTTTTGAACAATACCAGATCCCCAGAATAACCTATCAAATCATACCAAAAAAAAAACCACAAAAAACAAAAAAACACACAGAACCTAAATAACATGGGAAGAGCAGAAGCGAGCATGATCTGTGCACAGCTCGTATACAGTAATCCAGGGGAGGGGTGTAGCTGTGTGCCCTTGCTGCTTGGGGTGCCCCTGTCCCAAGAAGGATAGAGCAAAGCAAACACTGAGGGTTTTCTCTGCTTCTCATCTTTTGACATGAAGCACAAATCCGCTTTGGATTTCTTTCCATTAGCAAAATCAGGCACTAAAGTAGGTCTTTAGTAAGAACAAAGTGGTATAGGGCTAAGTTTTGAAAATCTTGGGACATACATGTGCTTAGCACTGATAATAAGGAATATATAAGCCAACATTCACTATTGAGGGTAATCATTATTAGAGTTTAAAAGGTTTTATATTCCACAGACATTGTAAAATGTGAAATAAGAAAAATGACCACACAGAAGAAACAAAACAGCAAAATAAACACATCCAGCTCCCCCCAAAAAGAGGTAGAAATAAAAGAACTAGAAAATTAAGAGCAGAATTAAGACAAATTAAGTTTCCTAAAAGGAAAAATACAACAAAGGGCCAGCTTCTGATGACTTGGTGTGTTACCCCTGCTCCTTCCTGTGCTAGGGTCCCACTTCTCCTTGTCTCCCACTTTCTCATTCAGGGTGAAAGCACGCACAGGGTCTCACCCAGCTCCTGGTCCTTCCATCACTCTGGACCAATCCAGGATACTGACCCAATCCTGTGGCCTCCTGCCCTTTGTTTCTTTATCTCAACTTCTCCATCTTCATTGATGCCTCCACTCCAGCACCCACAGTCATTGCTACTCAGTGGAACTTGTTACCCCCAAAGTGTCATGCCCGCAGCGTGGCTACATCAAGAACATTTCCACTGTGAAAGCACAGAGGGCAGATCCCAGTGCAGATTTTTGCTTCTTTGAATTTTTAATAGGAGAGGTTGAGATTTTTGTTTAAAAAAAAAAAAAAACAGCCAATGGAAAAGGTTAAAGTCAAAGGGAAAAGGATGAACAAACAGGAAAGAAAAGGAAAATTAATAGCAAATTTTGAAGAAGGCAGTAGGAAGTTCTGAAGAAGAGAGGGGTCAGAAATATGTGGAGCCACTGACCTTAGAGTTAATTAAACTTGAAATTTATAAACTCCATATCAAACTTATAGAATGAGACCAAAATGCTACTCAAATTCTGAGACCGAATTTAATTACTTCAAAAAGAATGAAATAAACAAATTAACATCTATGTCATGTCAGAAAAAGAACACAAAATTGTGAGAAAATCTTTTAAAGGCAAATAATAAAATAATATTGCAAATTAGTACTTTTAAGGAAGATATATTCAGAAATGAATAAGTCATTTCAAGAGCTGACTTTTAAAGAAACACAAGAATATATAGTTGATATAATTAAGAGGAGGAAAAGGTTAGGAATAAAAATAGGAAGTTTGCTTTTAAAAAGTGAATGGATAATACTGCCATCTGAATGAGAGTTTTTAGAAAATCTATAAATCATGAATTATTAATTCAAGAGCCCCACAACCCAGTGGTTCAATAATCATAGAGAACGCTGCTAGAGTTACAAGAGAATATATAGTTACAAATATATATATAATTATATATTTCTACTTAGCTATATAGTATATAAAATATATCAACATGTCTATTTACTAATGTTATAAATAAAATATTGCATATACAGTTTAGTCAAGCTATAGCCAGACAAAACTTTCATGTTCTCAGGGGAAGGTAATCCCAGATCCATAACCCTTTATTTACAGTTCTGAAGAACAAATGCTCTGCAAACACAGTCTTTTAATAAAACATTTGAAGGCAAAATCAGGAACTCGCTTAACAGTATAATTTGACCTGAAATGATATCCAACGATCTACCTACCTATATGCAATAAATGATGTAGATAAATAGGCCCATATCTGTAGTTTCTATATCTATTTCTATATCTATTTCTATATCTATAGTCTTCATTCCAACTAGTGCTTCCATGTCACCATGTAAAATAGTTGTCTGTTTTATTATGCACTGTTTGTCCCAGATCCCACTGGGTAAGATGTATAATATACCATAAATGTCCATTATAACCCTTCTAAAAACCCAACAATTTTGAATTCTGAAACATATCTCATTCCCAGGGTTTCGGAACAAACCCTGTGGTTTGTGCAAACTGTGAAAGAACAGGGAAAAAAAATGATGAAAATTTCCCAACTATTTAAAAAGGTTAACCCTGATCTAAAATTTGGCAAAAATTTTTTACTCCTATAAAGAAAACCACAGTCTGATTTTATTGGATGACAGAAGCAAACAGTTTAGATAAATGATTTTTTTTTTACTTTTTTTCTACTTAGTGATAAAATATATGGCATAGTTATGGGTAGATGCGCTCCCCCTAAAGCCCATATGTTCATGCCTCATAGAACCATATTTGAAGATAGGGGCTTAAAGAGGTAAAAAAGTTAAGAGGTCACTGAGCTAGTCCCTGATCGAACATGACTGGTCCTTTCAAGAAGAGGAAATGTGGACACAAACGAGCACAGAGGGAAGACAGGACGTCCACCAAAGACAGGTGAGAAGGCAGTCAGCTACACACCCAGGAGAGCCTGACGGGGAGACCAACTCTACCAACACCTGGATCTAAGCCTCTTAATGATGAGGAAGACTATTTCTGATATTTAACCCACCCAGTTGGTAGTAACTAGCAAATTAACACAGCCAGCCCGAGGCAGCCTCTGAGAGACTATGGGGCTTTGTGATTTGCTTTGTCCATTACTGGCCTGCAGATTGGGATGGCTTTACTTTCCACGGTCCTTGAGATAAAAACAGTGGCACCCAAGAAGTCCAGGGGACAGTTCACAAGATCCAGGAATTACAGAGTCCTGAGCATCTCGCCACTCCAGACATGAGATGGAGAACCTTTGAGAAATTTCTTCTGTGCACGGGTCCAGGGAATGACTATGTGTAAAGTCAAGAAGATTTGAAGACCCAGGCATACAGTAGAGGTGTGCCATTTGTATTGCAGAACACTGGGTTAGGGTAATGAAGCAGTTCCGGAAGATGAGAATTGGAGTTTGGGTCATTTTCCTTTTGAGTGGATCTACCAAGTAAAGACATATTGGTAGGCAAGCAGATCCGAAATCCAGGACAACCAGTCTGCAAACACAGATTTTAACAGCTATTAACCTAAGTCCAGAGGTATTTGTTAAGTTATATAGGAATCATCTACTTTCTCATTTTCAAGAGCACACAGAGGATACATTTCAGATGATACATGGGAGAGCTTCAGAGGAGGAACATCGAGCCTCCCCCTCCAAAGAAAGTGGCTAGAAACTCCTGAGAGCTGTGTGCCCATGTTCAACCACACAGAGCAATTATCACAAGCTTAGTGGCTTCAAACAATATACATGTATCATGTGGCACTGTCTGTAGGCCTGGGATCTGGGTGCAGCTTAGCTGAATCCTCTGCTCAGACTCATGAATTTGCAATAGAGTTTTAGCTGAGTAGTGTTGTCATCTGGAAGCTAGACTGGGGAAGAACCTTGTTCCAACTCACTCCAAGACTGATAAAATTCATTACCTCATAGTATAAGACTGAGGACCCCAAATGAAGACTTGCTGGTCAATGGTTAGAGACTGCCCTCAGCTTCAAGAAGCCACCTGCCATTTTTCAAAGCCACCATGCACTTCCCCAGTCTGGCTACCTGCTTCATCAAGGCAGCAAGAAGCATCTCTGGAGGGAACCTGCTCGCAAAGTGGAGTCTCATACAACGCGGTAGGGTTGCAGGAGTGACACACATCGTTTCTGCCATATTTAATTGGTTTGAAGCAAATCAGGTGTGGCCCATGCTCCAAGGAAGAGGGTTACACATGACGTGAGCAGAATGCAGGGACCACAGAGGGACACCTCACAGTGTGTGTGGACACCCAGTGTGTGGATGAGGCATGGAATCCTGGAAGGAGAGCCTTCTCCCAGAGCAAACACAGAGTCCACGAGGTGCAGAAACCGTTCCTACATCATCTGCCATGGAAGTCCAAAGGAAAGAACAAAAGACCAAGAGTTTTCACAGTGAGATGAGAAAAAGAAGTTTGCTATATGTATTGACCAGAGAGGACTTTTTCCTTCTCAAATCCATGCATTAGTATGACTGTAGTGCTAAGCACTGCTTAGAGGTGTGAGAGGAGAGAGCAGACAGCTAACACATAACCTTGCCTGACAACACTCCTCAGTGCTTCACCCACCGAGATGTTCTTGGAGAATGTGAGAAGCCTGGGATTTGCACGGGAAATCGACACAGTGGCATTTTGGTTGGCTGACTTCCCCGTATTCCCAACAGAATGAATGAAGTCAATGGGATTCCAAGGAGAGATCTGAAAACTTCCATAATTTGATAAAACCCACACATACTATCAGATACACGCTAGGTGCTAATCATCAGATCGCTGACACCCAGTTCATCAACAGCTTCCACAGGAGGACAGCAAGTTGCAGGACACGTGAGCTCTGGCCTTGGTAGTTCCTCTCAGGCGCAAACTCCCAGCCCAGCTCCCTTAAAAGAGCTGGCAGAGGCTCTCCAAAGCTGTCAACACAGGGGAGTGAGGCGAGTTCCTCCAGTCTTCTCCCCACCAGAAGCATGCCCATGACACTGCCATCTGCTCAGCAATCCAGCATCCCCGGCACCAGGGACGCTGTCGGGATGTGAGACTGAGCACAGGGAAGATTCCTCTTGACAGAACTCATCTCCCTTCTCAAACAATAAGGACAAAGTGTCCTATTTATCGGGCACCAGCTAGCAGAGCTGCAAACATTTGTTCTCAGTGATTCTGAGACTTCGAGTGTATTTGGTAGTCACTGAACCTGCCTGCTTGAGCATCGGCTCCTGCAAAGCTGAGCTGGTACATGGCGAGACAGGGCCCTCGGTCACGCCAACCCGCAGAGGATATGTCAAACTCTATTTGTCCAAAGAAACAAGTGTGTAGGGAATAGGACTCTTCCCAAAGGGCAGATGGGTATATTCTCCTCCTCTCCCCTCCCCACCCATCACAGACAAAGGGAGCAGATGCTACCAGAAAAGGAAATCTTGTTAGCCAGGGTAGAGAAGGTGGTACCTGGAGGATAGATGGAGAAAAATGTGATTTTAGGCCTTAAAGATGCCCCCCTTGGATGTTTTCTGTCCCTTTGTTTCATTTGTTTATTTTATGAATGCGGAGGTGCTTGGGGAAGCATGATGTCATTTTGCAAATAAAGAAAATATGTGATTTTTTTCAATAGGTGGTCCCAGGTTTAAATGTTCACTTCCCCATTTAGTCTCTGCCCACCTTCAATAAAACACACCAGTCCCCTAGATCTGTGGCCCCATCGCTATGAAGGTAGCATTCTCAGAACACTTTTTCTCCGAGGGCTACAGCAATGGGGTCACATGAGAAGCAGCACAGATCAGGAGCGCCCTGTACTTCGACTAGAATTGCAGCGCTGATGCCGGTCTTTGAGTTTTTACAGCTGTTTTAAAACTCTGCATGCTTGGAAACTGAAGCCCGTTGTGGGAAAGGGGCTTGGCCAAGTTCTCACTGCCAGAAGGTCTCGATGGGGGCTTCTCCCGCCCATGTCTGCCAGGAAGGGGAGCCCAGACTGAGTTGAAAAGTAAACTCCTGCAGCCTGGCCTGAGGCAGAGAAGCCCACGCCATGGCTATGGGTGGACTGAGGAGGGTGGATTTGGAGTGGCTCTGGACTGGCTGGGTGGTGAGGTGCACTCAGACCTCAGTACCCCAGGCAAGGACAGCTTGAGGCTGACCTGCGAGGACCCTCTGGGTGACCCCGGGTGTGCCTGGCCATTAGACAGCACCGTGGCCTCTCCTCCCAGGCTCTCACAGGCCACCCCCAAGCTCCAAAGAAGAAATGCCAGGGGAGGTTCAGGCAGTTCCCGCAAATTGCAGATCTGTCTTTGTGGGCAGGCCAGCTCTTCTCTCTGTGCATCAGGAAGCTTCACGGACATATTTGTTTACTCCATTTGCCGAAATGCAGTTTGCATAATATTGAATCTGGAAAGGACACTGCATCCACTGACAGGAGTTTTCCCAGCTGGAAAAATTTAAAAAAAAACAAAAAAGGAAGAAAGAAACCAGTTTTTTTTGTTTTTTGTTTTTTGTTTTTTTTAATTTGGGGTAAAAATAAAGACACCAACAGCATGTGCCAAGCTGTCTGACGGATGGTTCTCAGGGTGGGGGAGGCCGTGTCTGTGGTCAGGTTGCACTTCCAGGCCCAAAGCATTGTTGGACGGCATTCTCATAAACAGTGTTGGCAGCTCCAGGGACAGCTCTTTGGTAAAAAGGATGTGCTGGAACGAAATGTGGGCCTACAGCCAAGACACACTTCTTCCTATACAACAGAACATGAGCACGTGTCGGGATGCAAGGGGCCAAGCCTCTCCAAGAGGGAGAAGCCCTTCTCCCGGCCTCCCAAAGGACAGAGGACATACAGAGCAAGGCCAACCTGAGCCTTGACCTGGGATACTCGGGAGGGAGTCCAGGCTGCGCAGGAATGCTGCCCCCGCGCCCAGGCCAGCTTGCTTCTCTCCTCAGGCTGCTGTAACACCAAGCTAAAGCACAAGGTACAAGACGCCTCTTGAAATGTGTAGAAGAAAAGACACACAGCATAGGGCCAGGGTGAGTGGAAGGAAGCCCACTGGAGGCGGCGAACAGGCCCAAGGACAGCTGCCAATCCCCTCCTCTTTCAGACCACACCCTGCCCTCCTCACCCAGGCCCTGCGAGCTTCCAAGTCGGCTCCGGTGAGCCTGCTTGTTCCAACATCACTCCACATATGGATGATCCCTGGGCCCTCCTCAGAGCGAAGACATTGGCCTCAGTGAAGAGTTGGTGAAAAATGCAGTCTCAGCCCCATCCCAGAACATGGTTATACATGCCAACATGATTTACAGGTACCTGTAATGTTTGAGAGGCTCTACCCCAGGGGCTTCTAGAACATCCACATAGTTGTACACCTGTGCCTCCTTCAAAGTGCTTCCCACTTGAGTCTGGACAGGGGAGCTTGAAGAGATAATGCCCCTTCCTCTTACAATACCCAGGAGCAACCTGGGTTTGGGTAAAAGGCCCTCAGGCCTATGGATCCTCCTGAGTCAGCCCAAGCATCCAGGCACCACCATGAAAATCACCTGCTTACACTCATCCACTCTAAAACCTCCCCAAAGAGGGAAAGCCAGGATGCTCGCATCCAGGCTGATTTAAGAGCTTAAATGAGGTTTTAAAAATCCAATCTGAGGTTCAAATTCATTGTGAATTTCTCATCCATCAGGCAGAGTTGGGCCGTCCCAGCTCTGAGAATGAAGGATTCAGGTCCTGGCCATCCAGGTGAAGTTTGAAGTGAGAGGTTGCCATGTTGCATGGGGGATGGCAGCAGCACAGGCCACGGAGCCCCGGCTCAGCTCAGCATGGAGCCAGGAGCTTCCTCACCATTTGGTTCTTTCAATGCTGTTGCTCTTGTCTGTTCACTGAATCTGGAGAACCTATGAGCTCATGCTCGGGCCTGTCACCAAACTGCAGATAACTCAGTGCCAGACCACCTCCGGAGCCAAGTAGCCCTGCCCACCAGCCAGGCGCACAAGCCTGGGCTCCACTAATGTGGACTGTGATGGTAACGTGGTCACCCAGCCACCAGAGACCACTGAGCATGGCATATGCCCACCGCTCTAGAAGCAGGGGGCCATTCCCTCTTGGTGTTGGCCCTGAAGACCCGAGTCACCAAGGTCATGGCCAGCTCACTTTGCATAATGGGTGTGGCACCTGGAAATCTGTCTGCTGCTCCCTCCACTGGTGCTCAGTGTTTATACCTTGTAAGAACAACAGGAACAGAATTACATTCACCATAGACGCTACAGACAAGTGCTTCAGAGAGTTGCTTGGCATTGTGCACATGGATTGTCAAATGGCAGTCCTGGCCCATCACATCCATTTATCATCTGTCTGAAAACTGAAGCCCTGGATGAGAAGGGGACTCATCCAAGTTCACAGTCCAACTTTTGTTTTGTTTCAAGGGTTGCAACAGTCATAGGGTTACAGCTGTTTAAAAATTTTCCTTTTGAAATTAAAACTATGATAGCACATTACATTAAACTGTGTGGCCTTGATTACCAATTTTTCCATGTTTCAGACAGACCCAAACTGACTTTCTAAGGAGAATCGTAGTTGTACTCATAGGTACATCCTGGCTTATCTCCAAAAGGAGAGACACGCTTTCTACCCAGGCAGGAGTTCTTGTAAGGTGACACAATTTTGACAAGAGTGTGTTAATCTTACTCCTACCTTGGGTGACTGTTAGAACATAAGGCTCTATACCTACCTGCTTCCCTGCAACAGAGAATATTTGCATTCCTGGTAGTTGTCAGCACATGTAACCTTGAACTTGGTGCCACTCAAACCTTTCAGTTCCTCTTGGCTGGGAGAAGTTATGTTTAGAGAATACTTCCCAAGGGGGAATTGTATCAGTTAAGGTAATGCTAGCTACCCTACCCAACAAACCCCAGTTCTTGATGACTTGACATCCTAGAAGTTGCTTCCTTGGGCATATCACAGTGCAGTGAGGGCTTTCTAGGTGGGCATGCTTCCCTCAAGCCTTTAGTATGCAGTCTTCTTCCTCCCCATGGCGCCACCCCCCTAAGTCCTACAGCCTTCTCTTTTCCAGCCGGTGGGAAAGGGGTCATGAGGAGACCACATTCATTCCCCAACTGCGTCAGGTTCTGAACCCACAGATTTCCTCTGTTCTGTTCAGGGTCAAGGGCCACCTTGCTGCAGAGAGTTTGGGGAAAGTACTCAGGCGCCCAGGAGGGCAGGAAACAGACTTTGGTGGTGAACTCAAAGTGGGATGGCAATACACCGCTCCAAATTCCTTAAACTGATGCAGATGAAGCCAGTTCATCCAAGAATGGAGAATCTGAAGGGCATGGACTCTGGGGAAAGCATCTACAGCACAGCAAGGAAGTGTCCCTCAAAGCAAACAGAGATGGTTGAGTAGGTGGGCAGGTGGGAACGGACAGAGTATTCCATATTGATGTATGCAAGGTGCTTGAGGATGGCACCTGAGACCTGAAGAAATCTTGAGGAATCCAGAAATCCTCAGGATGATAGTCCTCCCAGTATCTATTTTGTGCTAATTTGACTGATTCGTGATGCTGGTCACTTGCACATTCTTTTTTGCCTTAGCTGTTGGGAAGCTTAGACCCAGATCAATACAGTCTCTCTCTAGCAAATACATGAGACATTAAGCAATGTGTGTTTTGAAACAATCTTACACCTGTTTCCATTCATCTTCCCTGGCCTGACTTCTCTGCTTAATTTTCTGGAGCTATCTTTCATGTTATCTGGCTATCGCCCAACTGTCTTTGTAGACTTCTTCTAACCCATTTGAGAAACACAAGCGAGCAAGCAAGCAAGCAAATAAGTGACAGATAATCCTCAAAATGCAAGAGTGGCAATGATGCTGGTGTGCTAAAAAAGTTGTAGACTTCCTTTTGACCTTCTCTTCTTGTGTTGACCTTGGCCTTGTGACTAAGGCTCCATGCATGGTGTCTCCTCATGAGTAAATCTCACCCCGTGTCCATGTAGCTGTATGCTGTGTGAGCAGAGCTACAGAAGCCTTCAAGACACCTCCCTGTTCTCTGTATATCTACAACTCCAGGAGGATCCTTCTCTACTCTCAAGGAGATAATAATCCTCAGCTACTTTCTTTTGTAAAGCAGTTCTGGTGTCATTGGTGCATTGGCCACTGTTCTTCCTCCTGTTTCCTTGACCACAGGGCACCTTGTACCCAGAAACTGCTCTTATCTCTAAACATCCAAATCCAATGTCCTTCTGCATTTTGTGGGCAGATCAAACAAGGGACAACAGAGTTCAGGGTGCAGAGCCAGATTAACCAGAAAGTGCTAACCAATATGGCAGCCATTCACCATGGGGACCACCAAACACTTGATATGAGGCCTGTCTGAGATGTGCTATACATACCTGATTTCAAAGACTTAGCACAAAAGAAATATTAATAAAGTGTTAGATAATCTTTAATATTGAACTGGGATTGCCATCAAATTTCTCACCACCAGTCTCTTGATCATTAGGATTTGGTCCCTGAACTCTGGGAAAACTAAGATTCATGTTAAAAGGGAGAAATTGGGGATTCTGTACCTCTGCCTACAATTTTTTGCTGCCACCATCCCCTATTTGATGTACTCAGTGCTGAGACTCAGTCCAGAGAACAAAGACATCAAGGTATCATTTGCCTGTATTGTGTGGGCTTTGTTTTCAAGGACAAAAATATTAACTT
Source organism: Galemys pyrenaicus (assembly GCA_019455555.1). Classification (NCBI taxonomy): domain Eukaryota; kingdom Metazoa; phylum Chordata; class Mammalia; order Eulipotyphla; family Talpidae; genus Galemys; species Galemys pyrenaicus. The sequence goes on from JAGFMF010011433.1 coordinate 29,786, forward strand.
AAGGGGAAAAAGTCATTTTGGGAATTTTCTTTAGTAAAATTAAATCTTACCTGCAGCAACTTATCTTTCTCAAGCAAAAAGTTCCACTACCCCACCCCCAGGCCTGTGAATAGCAACTAAGAGAGATAAAAATATTTTCCTTTCAGAGATTATTTCTCTTACACAAGCACTAAATAGATGGCAAACGAGCAAATGGCTTGCAGAAGTTTATTCATGAAGCCTGAATGTGATGCCTAAGCCAACCTTGGAGGGGCTGTTTGGGAAGTCAATGGCCAATGGGGAAGGAGAATGTTCTAGTGCATGTGATTATACTAAGGACTGACTTTAGAGACACATGAAAGAGAAGGTACTTAGTCACCTGAACAGGCACCCTGAGGATGGGCATGTTGTAATGCCAGTATACATCCCTTCTCCTGATGAGCTAGGGTGAGACCCCACCCTGCCCGCAGCCCAATGAGGGGCATACCAGGTAGCCCACCTTTGCCTGCCAAAATGCCCCAACTTCCAGCTCTTGCCTCCTCCTGCCCCAAGTCACCACCCAGTCTCTGTACCAAGTGTCCCTCCTCACCCCTCCCTTTCCACACTAAAAGCCAAAAACTAGTGTTCCTTATTTTATACACATTATGCTATATTATTGCTTCTCTTCTCTTATCATTTCTGTCCTCTTGGCCTTCTACAGCCTTTAAAAACACAACCCACAGGGGCCTCCCTGGTGGTGCAAGGGGTTAATACACAGCACTATGAAGCTATCTGCAGTCACTGAAGTTTGATCCCCAGCCATGGAAGTGACCCACATGGCATAGCAGACCTCTCCTAGCTCACCTGCTACTCCCCTCAGCAGTGTATCTCAGTAGCTCTGCCTATTCTGCTCCCCACCCTGTCTAAGGTGAGTCCTCTCTCTCCCGACCCTGCATCTCGGGTCTGTATCCCAGTTATCGAATGCAAAAATAAATCTTAAAAAAAAAATCAGCCGTCAATGACTCCAAGAAAGTAATCCTTCAGCCCCCAGAAAGTGGCAGTGAGTTCCCCAAAGTGGAAGAAAGTAGAGAAGAATTCACTAGAAGCCCAGAAATGGTTCAGTTATAGTCATAAGAAGCCCATTTATTCATCACTGGAGATTCATCCAAATGAACTCGGGTGTGAGCTTAGAAGAACAAAATATCTATGTTCATTTTCAGCAAACTCTAACTGGACTATACCATTTCCTTCTATTTCAAATGTAGGCAATTAACCAAAGTAGTTGTAGCAATACCTATGGCTTGTCAACAGTAGAAAGCAGATGCTTTAATATAGTATGATTGTTGCAGATTCCCAAAATATTGATTTTAGAAATGGCAGCTATTAGGTCTATATGTGGATCTTGCTTTTTAAAGAGTTTATAAAAAAGTGCATATAGGATTATACCACACATCTATTTTCTTTATATTTTGACAACTGTATGGGAACATAATTAGCTCCCATTATAATCTAAATATTTTACTTTGTATAATTAAAACATTATTTTGAGAGCAAATCCTCTCTTAGTTGATTTGAATTGCTATAACAAAATACTATAGACTGCATATCTTAACACTTAGTCTGGATGCTGAAACATTCAAGATCAATGAGCCAGTCAGTTCAGTGTCTGGAGAAAGAAAGGGGAGGGGCAGGGAGGGGAGGTAAGAAGATAGGGGAGGGGAAGGAAGAAAAGAGGAGGGGAGGAGAGAGGAGGGGAGGGGAAGAGAGGGGAGAGGAGGGGAGGGGAGGGGAGGGGAGGACCAATGAAATCTCTCATGTCTCTTCTTATGAGGGTATTAATCCCACTCATGAAGTTTCCACCCTCCTGACCTAATTATCTCCCAAAACCCCTACCTTAAATATCATTAAATTGGGAGTTGGAGTTTCAACATATGAATTTGAAGAGACACAAAGATTTAGTCCCTAGACAATGCATAGTTCTCACTAATGCCAGAGGAATTTATGGAAAAAGGGGAAAACTGCTTGAGACCTAGTTCTAATCTATGAAGGATGTCCCCACCACGGATTCCTGTGACAACACTGAACACAGGGTCTCCCACTATGACTTTCTGGGTACTTTACAGACATGAGTTCTTCTAGTGCCTTGGGAGGTGATAAATATCTACACTTATACCAAAGGCAGGAAACTTAAAACGTAGCACAAGGGATGGAGCAGGGAATGGAGGGACCAAGAGGTTTGGAGACTGGGCCTCTGGAACCAAACCCTCAGAGTCCTTCCTTCCAGGAGCCGAGCTAAGGAGCCTCCAGCCCCACCTTACAGAGGGCCACCTATGTGTGCACAAAGGTGGTTTGTCAGGGCTGCAGATAAAAGACCTCCTTCTCAGAGGCTGAGCCCACCCTGAAATACATCTCCAGCCAGGAGGAGACTGCTATTCCAGACCAGTGGCAGCTCTCTCATTCCTCTCAGGGATGAAGAGGAAATTCTTTTGTGAACGTAATTCCAAACTGGGTGAGAGATATTGTTAGCTACTCAATTCCCTACCCCTCACACTAATTAAACAAGCGCTCTGGGTTAATTAATTTGTAGGAGAGGACCATATTGCTGAGCACTACATTTTTTTCTGGGTTTCAACTGCTCTACTTCCCAAATTGAAATTAGTTTGCTGCAACTTTGCTTGCTTTCTTTCACCTTTCACTCTAAGTCTGTTTGTCTGTTTTCCTTTTGCAATTTGGGGAAGGGGGGAGTTAAGAGGGGGAAGATAAAGAAAGGTTACTTGATTCTTTGAAGAGAGAAATCCTGCTCATGGATTTTCTGCATTTAATTCAGTGGAGAGAAAAGAGCAATTGAGTAAACAGAGCAGGAAAAGAAAGGCAAGAAAAGGCAAAGTGGACTTGCTCTCCTCCCAGTGGGGGCGGGTCAGTGGCCCCCAGTTTTCCCAGGGCAGATATCAGGGACACTTAAGCCCTGAGAGACCCTTGCAAGGTCAGGCCGTACCCTCCTGACCAGCAAACTGGGCTACCAGCTTCTTCAAACAGTTCAGAAGATGGGAGCATGAGACTGAGCCAGAAACAAGGCTTCCTCCTGGTGCCCACTGCCTGGGGCACTTTGATCAGAGGAATAAAAGCTGAGAACTAAGAAATCATTCTGAGTGCGAGCTGAGAGAGAGAGCTGATAAACCAGGGAAATACTCTTTGTAATGTGAGCTTGTATTTCTTCTTTCCTCTCTAGGCATAAAGACAGGAGGCAAAATACATGGTCATTGATACTGTGTGGTAAATGCTCCAAACGCCTGGCTCAGCTCTAGGGCTGTGAAATGTCATTACATTGGGGGCTGGGTTTCAGCACAGGAATTCCGGGAAACACAAACATTTAGTCACTCTAGACTGTGAAGGAGAAAACACCTAACACCTGCAGGCTTCAGTTCCCCCACTGGGGAGCCCTCTGGAAATTTACCCTGACTTGGGCAGGGTATCAACCAGTGAAATCCCATAGTCACTAACTGGGACTTCAGAACTCAGTTCAGTTCAGTTTAATAAATAAAAATTTTAGCACTTAATAAATGCTGGATGTTACGCTAGAGAAAACTGGAACCCCAAGCTGAAGAGATAGTAACTGAGAAGTGTTATAAAACTGTATTGAAAAGGGTAAGGATGGCAAAAAGGAGTGGGAATGATTGAGATGAATGGTGTCTGGGAAATCTTTGTAGCAGAGGTGAAATGCAAGCTGGGTTATGATGCATAAATAGGAGTTCATCAAGAACACCTGAGATGAGAATGATTGGCCATCTTGGAGAAAGAATACAGAAATGAGAAATATCAAGATACATTCAAAAGTTAAGGTTGGTTTGTGGTGTTTAAGGAAGCAGAGACTCCAGATAGATGAACCTGGGGCTCACAAAAGATCTATGTTCCATAAAACTTGGTTTCCTGGGGATTTAATCCTGGTGGCAGGTTTTAAGCAGGAGAGTAACATAATCAGAAGTGTATGAGTGCATTATGGCAATGCGGTGAATAAGAAATATAGTGGCTTCTTCCTTGGACATGCTGATGCTAAGCCACCTCCAGAGACACAAGGGAAGCTGTAGAGTTTGTGTCTTGGTAGCTTAAGAGGGGAATCTGCTGGAGAAGCAGATGCAGAAGCTGTGGGGTTAGTAGTAGTCATTGGAGTGCTGCTGTGGAAGAAACAGACATGAGACCTCAGCCTCTGAGCTCTGACTTATCCTGGTGGCTGAATTAAAAAGATCTAGAATGTCAGGGCTGATGGACCCATGAAGATTAGCCCTCAGCCCTCACTGCAGATGGGGAAGCTGAAGGCAGTAGCAGCCACAGCCCTACCTCTCCAGTCACCTGAATCTGCTGCTGCCTGAGCCTTGACTTCCCTGCCTTCTGCATCTAAAATGGGCAGATGTGACAAGAGAAGAGGGAAATGTAAGGGAGGAAGGGCCAAGGGCAGGTTTCGAGGGAGTTCGACTATAGCCAGAAAGAAGAGGTGGAAACGAAGGATCTTAACTAGACGCCAGTCAGATAGGAGGACAGGGAGGCAGTTGGTTACCCCTGTTCTACCTGGACCCCTTTTCCACCGAGTGAGCTCCAGTGTCATGCCTTTCATGACGGGCTGACAAGCAGAGCCCAAGAAGCCTTCCGATGCCCACCCCAGCGCCTCTTGCTGGTGATTCCCCACATTCAGTCATGAACTACAATCATCCAAGGACAGGCCATTACTCTTCACCGTGGACAGGAATCAATATTATTGTCCAAACCCCAGAACTGATCACTGCCATACCCAGGGGCTCCATTAACAGGAGCTGGAGGCAGGGGACACAGGCCAGGAGGATACAAAAGGGTGAGGCAGGCAGAACCAGGCCAGAAGAGGAAAGGCTGAGCAGACATATGGGGAAACAAGAGCAGAACTCAAGAAAAACATGGGACACCCCATCCCAGGAGGCCTCGCCCTCCCTTCTCTTCCCCCAACCTGACTCACAGGCTGAAGAAAACAGAAGGGACCTGACATGGAGCCTACAGTTCTGGCAGAGGCGGGATGGGAGGATTTAATAGCTGTTTTCCAGCCTTCATGTCTATTATCTCCCAACAAAATGACGTGCTTCCAAGCAGCTCCCCTCCAGTTGTGCGCTCAGTAATTAGGCACCGAGCGCCACCCACCTCAGTCTGCACAGAGAGGGTAGACTGGCCCCCTGTGGCACAGCTGCGCTGCCTACTGGCCAGTGAAGAGCCCCAACCTCAAGTCGCTGGGTCTCGACCCAGCGCCAGAGCCCATGAGAGTTCCACCCGCAACCCCAGGGAGAGGAGCAGCAGTGGTGTTGGGGTTCGAGCCTATGTTCTGCCACCAAATGTGATCCCTTCCCATCTTTGAGCCTCCATTTTCCCATGTGATCTCCCCACCAGGCTACTCTCCACAGGCTGGGTAACCCCCGACCCATGGTGCTCTGGGCCGAGACCATTCCATGGGCCTCCCAGTTACCCCTCCTTCAGCAGCTGTGGTCTGGAAGTCATTGGCCCATAGGATCCTGGGGGTTCCCAGAGCCCCCATAGCTGCCAACCCTGACGTATACTCAGGGGAAGCTTTGGGGATCCACATTTGGATCCCTCCAGGGGAATCAGTAGCTTGAAATCGCAGTAAATTCCCCTCCCAGATCCAGTCCTGAACCCAAGCTGGAGGCCAAGTCTCCTGTGACAGGAGCACAGCGGACAGGGACAGGACTCATCCACCCAAATGGCCACTGCTGGGCTGCAACAAGCCAGGGCCCTAGACCAGTCAGACTCCCAGGAGGCCCTGGGGCCCAGCCTCCCAAGCTCTACCTGCAGATTTCCAGACCTGCCCTGGGCCTCCTGACGGCAGTGCGACCAGGCACAGTACACGAGGGCCCCAAGCCCCCTCCGGCTGGTCTTCCTGGAACAGAACACGTGAGCCGCCCCTAGACTCTGCTGACCCCAGCCTTCCGCCAACAGTCCCCTGGGTCAGTCTGGTTTCAACTAGCCAAGTTCACACCAGACTCAGACAGGTTCTAGAAAGATTTTGGAAAGAGAGACTGGTGGTGGAGTCACTAGGGAGAAAGTAGTGTGATTCAACCTCTGTAGGAACTCCCAGGTGATAGGTTTCCACCCTGAAAAGTCACCACTTATGCAGAGCAGTCAAAGCAGAGGCTTCTGGCCTGCCCAGGGCTAGAGAAACAGCCCTGGATGGAGGGAGATGAAGCTCAAGGTAGGGCCAGTGGTTATTTCTCCCTCTCACGTGCTTTCAGCCACACCCTGTCCCCACTCCAACCATGCCCCTGAAGGCAGAGCCTTCCTGCTCCCATCAGCAAGCCAAGGAGATCATATCAGTACAGTCAGTTCTTCACAGCCTGAGGCTGCGCCTACACCATGGTCCAGTCTCAGCCCTTACTTCTTCCTCCCCCACATACTGCCCCCAACCAGCCAGGGAGTTCTACCTGCACCTCCCTCCCACCCTTCCTAAATGCCCTGCAAGCCACTTCCTCGGTGTCCAGTGGGGAGCAAGTTCTGATCTTGCCAGCTGACTGCTCTGCATGTAACCTTCTGGGTCCCAGGGGGTTTTCCCCTTAGGCCCCTCTCACCTGGTTTGTGTATTGGGATCTCCAACTCTACCCTCCTATCACTCTACTGCCTGCCTCTTCACAGGGCAGGAGAGGGCTGCTGATGTGGGAGTACTGCCACCACCCTCAGATGGAGGGGCCCTCTGGTCTCAGAGCTGAGATGGGCCAGAGAGGACCCTATACCCTCCTCTCTCTATTTTTCCATTGTCCCAGTGACCTTCTAGCACAACTTAATATGTTTAATTTATGTTTCTCCACCTCCTCTCCACCCCTGCAACGAAAGTAATAGCAACATTTATATTTGGGTCGACAGCTATATTCCATACTCAGAACAGCAATTGGCCCACAGTACACATACTTGTTGAACAAACGAATGACTGAATGGATGCTATTCTATGCATCCCTTCGCAGGGTCCTTGGAGAAGGACCTTTCCATAGGGTCCTTGGAGAAGCCAGACCAGCTAGGAAGTCTCCCTAACCTGGGGCTCTGGATCTCTGGAACCTGGGGTGGGCAACTTGTCCTGTCTGCAAACTTAGTTTCCCCACTTACAAAGTTAGGGGTCTGAGCGGTGCCCAGCTGCTAAGTCCCTCGGCTTGTTTTCTGGCCGCACTCCTCACCCCTACCATACTTATGGCTATGCCCACTGGCTTCTCTCCTTCACAGAGCTCAGTCACTGGCCCCTTCTTTCTGCCATGGAGGGCAGGATCTGATCTGAATAAGGCCCAGATCCAGAGTGGATCTGCCCACACAAGGGCACAGGGAAGAGTCCAGGACATGCCTCACTTGCCTATTGATCGTTTCTTCCCATGGGAACAGACACCCTGCTGTGGGATTGATGGTCTCTAAAATCTAGACTTGAGGATTATATTGCTATTCCCATTGTGGCAATCCAATTTACTTGCCAGATCAAACTGAAACTTTTCCCCAAGGAGCACTGCCCTGGGAGTGCTCTACTAACCATCTCGCTGAGTGATTGGGACCAGAGCTGCCCCTTGAAGAACAGGAGAGGATTTGGCTTGGGAAAAATAGGGAGGTTAGCGGGGATAGTGGTGTGCTGAAAGGTTTAAATAAATCTTCAGGGAACCTGCTTTCTGAGTTGGAAGGTCCTTGAGTTGGCTGCAGTAGCCCACAAGTAAGTCCAGACTGGCATTCAAAGGACCACACAGGGGGCTGGCACACATCTAGTGGGAGAAAGGAGCATGGTGTGGTGGCTGAGAGCAGCTTAGCAAGGGAGCTGGGCAGAGGGTAGGAACACAGGCTCTTAGCTAGACCTAGGGCCCCACCTGGCCATAGCACCACCTACTGGCAAGGTAACAGGCCTGTTTCTTAGCATCCCTTCCCTTCTGAAAATGAGACTAATAAGAGCTCATCATAGGCTTACTGGAACTAAATATGACCTAGGCAGAGCCTAGGACAGAAAGCACCTAATAAAGGCTGGCTACGATTATTGTTATTAAGTTATTCTTTTCCTCCTGATCACTACTGCACCCCTAGAACCACCACTAACCAAGACATCACTACATGGAGCCTCAACACACGTCTGCTGGCATCCTCTTCCAGACAAAATGCTGCCCCTAAGCCCTACGTGCCCTGAAATATTGCAGCTAGCTCAGAAGGTCTGAGGTTGCAGCTATCTCAGGTCACAACCCAGCCCAAGGGCAGCAAAGCCCCAGGTTCCACTTGAAGTCCCTACAGTCCTACCTGTGAGGAAGGCAAGGCATCCCAGCACCCACAGAAACCTGTGTACCCTGCGGAGGAGGAGACGCTCCCCACAGACACACTGAGGATACTGAGCAGCAGCTCTGGGAGCAGGACAAATCTGCCTCCCCAGTGCAGATGCAAAGTTTCTGGACCCTTGGAAACTCTCTGATGCCACGTTTCTTCCCTGCCTCCCCCTTTGCCATCTCTTCCTTTTTTCCAGAAGCCAGGTTAGAACCCTGTACCCTGCAGCATCAGCATCACGTCCAGAACAATCAAGAACTGGCCTCTTTGGGAGAGACCCACTAGCCATCTCCAGCCTCCAGTTAAGACAATGATTTCAACTGCCAAAAAAAAAAAAAAAATCAAGGCCAAATTGAAAATCTGTTCATCACTTCTCTTGGTGCCTAGGGTTCCCTATTGGGGAGTTTTTAAATGGCTCGGCTCATCTGAAGCCAAGGGAAAGAGAGGAGACAGATGGAGCTGTGCATTTTTACAGAGATTCTTAAGAACTGCCCTGGTGGAACCCCCTCTGCCCATCCAGGCTGCGGGGGGGATGTCTCTCCCCATGACCTCCTCTTACTGAAGAGATTTTTCCTGCACTTGCCAGCCCAGGCATGTTTTGGGGGGACTTGCTCACACAGCAACCTTCGGGAGAGATGTTTCTCACACAGCTGACTCAGAAAACTCAGAGGCTTGCTTACTGGAAAAGTAATCTTTGTGCCACACAACAGAAAACATGAGTTTTTAACAAGAAAATGTTCACTGGTAGAGGAACTTCTTGTCACTTAAAAGTGATTTCACCCAAGAAGTGTAAAACTGGGAATGAGTCTCCCCTGCTCATCACACGGGAGTCCTGTGTCCACAGAAAGTTGGATTTAAGAACCCTGGGAGGGCCTCCCTGGTGGCGCAACAGGTTAAGCAACGCACTATGAAGCAAACTGCAGCCACTGCAGCACGAGTTCGATCCCGACCGCCGGCCACAGAGGGGACCCACATGGTGCAGCAGACCTCTCCTGCCTCGCCCACTGCTCCCCTCAGCAGTGTATTTCAATCAGTCTGCCTGTTCTGCTCCCCGCTCTATCTCTGGTGAATCCTCTTACCCCCTCACCTCTGGCCTGTACCCCAGCTTTTGTATGTATAAATAAATAAATCTTTAAAAGAAAAGAAAGAAGGAAAGAACCCTGGGAGTTCCTTTCTCAGGGGCTCTGTGGATAGTACTGCAGGTATGGAACTTGGCTTCAGAATGTGACTCCATGTCTGTGCTTCAAATACCATGAAGGAAATGTGGCTCTCAGAAGCTGCCCTCAGGCACCCACCACTCAGCAAGGACGCTCTTTATTCACAGTAGTAGTCAGGGTTCCAGAGAAATAGAATCAACAGGATGCAAGTAAATGCAGAGAGAAATAAGATTTATTTTAAAGAATTGGCTCATGAGGTAGAGAAGTTGGGCAAGTCTGAAATCTGAGGGCAGATGGATAATTAAGGATGGATGGTGCATATTTGAGACTAGACTCTGCAGAGCAGCCCACAGGAGGACAAGTGACTCGATGTCATGTCTTGAGGATGCACCATTCCTATTTGAGGAATGTCAGTCTTTGCTGTTGAAGCCTTCATCTGGTCAAATGAGGCCCACCCACATTACGGAGGGTAATCTGCTTTACTCAAAGTCTACTGACTTAGGTGTGGATCTTATCTGAAAATGCCTTCATTGCAACATTTAACCTGGTGCTTGACCAAACTATTGGGCACCATCACCTAGCCAGAATGGCACTTACGGTAACCATCACATGTGGCATAGCCTGTGCTTTCTCTGGCCATCCCACTTAGTCTGTCTGCCCTTCACCCTCCTGCAACTCTGCTGGTGCTTGTGGGAACACCCAGTTCTGTGCTTTATCAAGCTGAGTCTCCCTCTCCCAATGGAAAAGCACCTTTATCCCCTCCCTGGACTCTTGAATTTCTTCCTTTACCTCCAAGACCCAACTGCAGCCCCACTTCCTTAATTGCCTTTTTCCTGGCCTTTTTGGGTCAAACATGTGTCCCAGCAGGACCCCTGAATCCCTGCTGCCCACAGCACAGACCCAGCCCTTTATCATGCACCTCCTGAATGCTGTCTTTCCTGGCCTCAGATCTGAATGAGCAGAGGAGCCCAAGTAGCTCCACCTCCCAACTACAGGAGGGGAGGGCTTGGAAGACTGAAATGGAGACAGACACCCATATGGTGGGGTCTCCTCTTTGAGAAAAGAATGACAAAGGGGAGTTGGTATTAAAAAACAAACAAAATCAAAACAAAAACAGGGGAAGTGGAAAAAACCTGTTGGACTTGAGCTTAAAAGGGAGGGAGGTGGGAGAAGGTGACCTCACTGAAGAGAAGTACACTGACTGTCTCCCACCCCAGCTAATCTGTGAAAATGAGATATTCTGTCCTCGCCACAGGAGCTGCTTCTGAAGTGAGATGGGGCTTCCAGCAGGCATCAGGACCACATTAAGGGAGGACTGAGTGATTCACTCTACAGAGACCTCTCCAAACAGATGAGTTCAAAGTTCTGCTTTTAATCAATTCAGAGTGTGATATCTCTGGGCTTAGCTTCCTCCGCCTAAGGGGGCGGCATTGATTAGCAGATGGGAAGCACAGGCAGGCTTGAGGAGCAGCAAGACACCCCCTTCCAGGGTGCAGGGGCACGTCAGCTTTGGGAGGGGTGCTGACCTACTCTGCCAAGATAAATACAGCTCCCACTTTAAGTCCCAGCCCTGGAGGCCAAAGTGAAGTGGGGAGGGCCAGACCCCCTGCTGGGAGTCAGTCACCTTGTGGGAAGGAAGGACAAAGAGTGAGATATAAAACACCTGGGGCATTTCTGAAAGGCAGAGTGTGGCAAATTCAGTGCCTGCTTCACCTCCTTTAATTCATTAATACTGATTTATTAATACTGTTGACATTGAGAAAGTATGAACACTCAGCATTAAGTCCTATGGACATAAAAGGTAATGCTAAACCCTGCCTGTAGGGCCATACATTCCAGCAGAGAAAAGACATTAACCAACTCAGTATAACAGATTCTTTTTTTTTTTTTTTTAGATTTATCTATTTATGCATACAAGAACTGGGGTACAGGCCAGAGGTGCGGGGATGAGAGGATTCACCAGAGACAGAGTGGGGAACAGAACAGGCAGACTGACTGAAATACACTGCTAAGGGGGGCAGTGGGAGAGGTAGGAGAGGTCTGCTGCACCATGTGGGTCCCCTCCCTGGCCGGCAGCAGGCATCGAACTCATGCCGCAGTGGCTGCATTTTGCTTCACAGTGCGTTGCTTAACCCACTGCACCACCAGAGAGGCCCCAGCATAATGAATTCTTGCCCAGATAAATTAGATTGACCACAAATAATTTCAAAGAACCAAGTGATATCACGGGAGTAGAAGGCTTCTCCTTGCTGGGATTGGCAAGGTAGGGTTTGACGGGGGTGCATAATGATTGCTTGTCTATAAACAGAACACACCCAGGATAGCTTTACTCTCTAGCCCTCTCAACTCCAGTCAACTTCCCCAGGCTGGAGAAAGCTGGCACAAGATACTAGACTGGATTAGAAATCCCTCCTGCTATGACCAGAGGTGTCCCCTCCACAGTCACTGCCCATGGACTGTCTCATGCTGCATTGAAATTCTCTAGCCCCAAGTCCCACCCATAGAACAGGCAGGGACTTGGTCACTTGTGCTTTTACCTCCAGACTCACAGAGAACAGGGCACATGGTTGGCCACAGCTTTGCGTGCTGCCTGCTAATGCACATTTAGAGAAACATTGCTAGTAATGATAGCTGGCATTGTTTGGACAGCATTATGTGTCAGACGCTGCTAAGCACTTGGCAAACACTGGCTCACTTAGTCCCTACAATAATCTTTTGAGTTTGGCACTATCCCTCCCCCCACCCCATTGTGCAAGTAAGAGACTGGAAGATCAGATAAACAAAGCCATCATCTGCCCCAAGATCACACAGTCTGGGCCTAGATTCAAACTCAGGACTTCACTGGTCCCCAGAGGTGCTGGCCTGAAGTCCCCTGGAGTAAAAGGTTGTTCTCCTCTCTAAGTGTGCAGAGACAGGAGCCTGATTCCTGCCAAATGAGGGGGAATCAAAGAACTTTGGGCATTTGGGACATGCACAGGGAAGGCAAAAGGATTTGCAGTTGTCAGGATCTAAAGATCCCAGAGACGGTGACTCTGAGTCCATGGGCCCCTCTGTGATGAGGTAAAGGCAGATAGCAGACCCTAGGAGGTTTCTCCAGGAAGAAGAGAAAAAAACTAAAGCAGGACCAGGGGGTAGGGGGAAAGAGCATCAGTCAGTTCTTCACCTCTCAGGTTCATTCAGGATCTTCCCTCAAACTCAGAGTTACTGCACACAGAAAGCCCCAAGCTGTTCTCTAGCCCAGCTGGATCTGGGGCAGGAGAGAGAGAGCTTGTCACAGTGAGGTCAAAGCACAAACTGATAGAAGCAAGAAGCACTGGCACAAAAGTGGCAGGAGATTTACCTGCTGTCAGACATAAGCTTTAAGTGGGATGTGCTAAAACACTATAGATAGATCTAGCTGTGGAGCTATGCTTCTCCTTAAAAAGCCACTCCAACCTACTGTACTCCCCTGTGGAAAATTAAGAGAGGAGTTGTCATCACTGAGAGAAAGAAAAGTAGCCTGCCCATTTCATCACAAAAACTCGGCAAGCCCATGGCAAATGGTCTTGATTCCTTCCTTCTACCTGATTGATATTGAAGCCATTGTTCACCCTGATGGTGTTCAATACATCACCAGGAGGAATGCCAAGCATCGCAGTATTTCACCCTCCTAAGCGTCCTAGAAAAATGGATGCTAATGAAGAGATCGTCCATGTTTTCCTAAGAAGGCTATCACCTCTGATAATACAGAGTGCTTCTGCGGATCAATAAAAGCAATAAATCAATGCAATTTTTTAAATACAAAAAGCACTTTCCTAGGCAAGTGATCAAAAGAGTCCAAAACAGGTCACCTCACTCAGAGTGGGAGAAGGTGCTGGCGGCTACTTATTATGAACAAAGGCTCAACAAATACCTCCAGAGAGATTTATAGCAAGGAACAGTGAAGCCCATAATCACCCATCTCAGTCCTGAGCAGAGCTCTCCCTGTGGGAATCCTCATCAGCACTCTTTAGACAGAATCCAATTCACCAGCTTTTCTACAGAAACACCCAGATCAGCTCTGGGACAGAGCTCACAAATGTTCAGTTGAATGGGGAAAGTTCCACAGGGCAAAGAAAAGCAAATAATAGGTCTCAAGAACATGGGAATTAATCCTCACCTCTGTCCATTCTCTCTGGACAGAGAAGAAGGGGCAGAAAATAACTTTCCATCCAAGGGCCTGAGTGCCATCTCAGGGAGCCCACATTCCACCCTGACCCTGACGTTTAGATGGAGCTGGCTTAACAATTTATTAGAGCAGGCAAACCACTAATGCTCATGTGTTCTGCAAGCATGACTTCCTAAAATAGTTGTTGCACTGATGAGGATGAAGTCATGACTTTCCCCAACAAAGGAAAGGCTGGGACTGACATTTTCTCAGCCCAGCTTCAGTTCCATTTTTATTTCTCTCAAATCTAAGCTGAGGAGAGAAGGCAGGCCATCCATCCATCATTCCAGCCACCTACCTACCAATTCATCCCTTCACCCACCCACCCACCAATCCATCCATCCATCTACCAGTTCATCCATCCATTCATCTATCCATACAGCCATCCACCAACTTATCCATCCATCCCTTAAATAATTACCAAGATTTCTACTACATATGAAGTTTTGCGGGGATACAGAAGGTTTCTCAACATTCTAAAGTATACAGTAGGTAATAAAACAGACAGTAGACTAGTGAAAAAAGTGGAAATTATCTGAGCTCTGGATGTAACTAAACCTGGATCTTCATCTGAGTTGTGTGTCTCTGGGTAAATTATGAAACCTCTCAGTACCTGCATGGCCAAACCTCGAAAACCGGGACAATAACGGTACCTACCAAAAACATTCTTTGTAAGGAATAAATGAGATATGATATATTTCCAAAAGGATGGTAAGACATATTAGCATTGATAAATTTGCTTGAAACAGAGACAGATTTTCATGTAAATTAATACCTATTTTATAAAATATAGCTAACCCTCATACTCATAATTTCACAAATATTACCACTTGAAATAAATCTAAAACTTAAGCTAATTTTATACCATTTTTATGAGAAAAGTAACACTGTTAACAAACAACTTGTATCCAAAATGTTCAAAGAAATTCTACGTATCAAAAAAAGATTTAAAAAATAGATGAAAGACTTAGGCAGGGATTCACAAAAAAAAGATATTCAAATAACCAATATGAAAAGATGCCTAATCTCTTTAGTAATCAGGAATATGCAAGTTAATATTACAATAACATGTGAATAATATTCATATTTATATAATATTATGAATAATATAGTCCCAGGTTGCCTACATGAAAACAATGATACTAGCAAGTGTTGGTAACCATAAAGAACAATGGAAACTCACATAGTTCATAGTTGGGATCATAAGTTGACAAAAATATTGGAAAGTCTATTTTTGACATGATCTACTACAGGCGAACATACCCATGTCTTATTAACCAATAATTACACTACTAAATGTATAGTACACATAAATGTGCTTTAATAAGCATGTACAAAAATGCTCCTATTACCATTATTCAACAGCCCCAAAGTGGAAGCAACACAAATGTCAATCAACAGCAGAATAAATATTGTTCTATATTTGCATGCTGGAATACTACATAGAAATGAAAATGAATTACACACATCTGTATGCCCCCTTCATGCAAAGGACTAGCAAAATAACCCATATATAAATCATACTCATTTAGTGTTGGTTACTCTTATAAATAGCACTCATTCCTCTTGATTCCCTGTATTCTGCTCAGGGAACCTTCCTGTCTTTCATCATTCCTCTCCCAATTTTGTGCTTGGATCTGGAGACTCGTTTTTGCCTTGAAATTTTGTGTCCCTATTTCAAGAAGTTTAATGAAACACTGCCTACTTGAGGCCAAAAAGCTACCAAAGGCACAATGACATAGCTGTTTGAAATATCAACCAGACAGACTGAGATCCGTGATGTATTAACCACAGTGCAGGAAGGGGGATTCAGCTTCACCTGGTGACTGCTGTCTCAGGGAGACCACCAAAGGTTTCCAACTGAAAGATTGAGTTGTTGATGTGCTTTCTCATTTTCTTCCAGATCCTGCAGGAGCTTGAGCCCTGAGGGTGGCCAGATCACAAGTAAACCTGCTGTGAACAGCACAGCGAGGGAAGCCAGAGATGGAGGATGCAAATGCATTCAGAATGAAGCAGGGGAAAGTGGCTCGCAAACGTTAGAAAAACTAAGATGTCCCCAGGGGTTGAGGATGTTGCCTGCAATAGACTTCAGTTGCCTCTTCTCCCAGGAAGCATTGCCTTTGGAGACAGCATGGTCATCCACCAGGGAGATGACCTGTCTCCTGTACTGTCCAGAGTCCTCTGGAAAAGCTGGTAGATCTTTCATCTGAAGACAATGATTATGTCTTTGAATACCTGCACAATTCTTTTGGTGCTAAACTTATATGTCATCTTTGCAGCAGCCTGTTTAATTCTAACTAATGGGCGTACACTTGTTAAGTCACATGCTGATGGAAATCCTGGTTCCCCCAACTGAGAATATCTGCAAAGATTCAGGAAGGAAGCAACCAGATTTAAGAAAACTAAACTCCTGCACTTGAGGCCCTGCTTGGTGGAGAGATTTCAGTGAAGAAATACCCCCCCACACCCCAGGACACCTGTGTGGACAGCTCCAGCCTTTCAGCTGTGGGGACAGGACGTCCTATTTGTGAGCTGCCATTTCTGAAAGCTAGCTGACAGGGGCACAGCCCCCCTTTCTAGGCCTCCTACAGAGGAGGTGATTTACCATGCACATTATTAATGAGCTTCATCCTAAAGTTATTCTGGCTGCATGTGGAGCTTAGAGGACTTGGGAACACAACTTGGCAGGAGAGAGAGGCTTTAAAATGCAGCACTTCCCCAGCCTGCTGAAAAAAAAATAAAAAAGTAATATCAAAGAGGAAATCAGAGTATGGGGGGTCAGTAGCAAAAATGGCCTGGAAAGAGTAAAGTGGGGAAAAAATACTAAAAATAATTTTGAAGAAATAGCCATGTTCAGTTCCATTTGTGTATGTGGCTCTTCTCCTCCTGCCTCGGAGTCACTCTTGCTTGGCTATTTCTGCTCAAATCCTGCGGGTCTTTGGGGGCACCCCAAAGATACCCCAGGCATCTCCAAAAACTCTCCACTCACTTCTGTGGATTTCAGGGCTCTTTCCCTCCTGGACATTCCTTCCGCCTTGTAGCCATTTGGCATTTCATTCACTTAATTATTCATCAAAGCAGGTATGGATTCCTTGCTGCGAAGTAATTGTAGCAGATGCAAGTCCTGGGTCTCAGAAAAGGCAGTTTTCCCTGTGGGTATCTTGTCTTTTTCAAGAGGCTAAGCTCTCAAGGGCAGCAAGCACAGTGGGTATGTGGCTACACTGCCCAAGGCTGGCACATATCGGGCCTTGGGGGAATGCCCACCAGAAGACCAAATTGGACTCTGCATGATGGAGAGGGGCCTCTGGCTCTTTCCCACTGACCCCTGACAGGGCTGTCAATAGCATCAATGCCCATCTTCCCAGAGGGCAGCTGGGAGCAGAGGGCTGTTCCATCGAGGGGAAGGCTCTTGTATGCTAACCCAGCTTCTGCTGTACAAAAATAGAACCAGATGCACGGAAGTCCCTAACATCCTGCCCCTTAGACCTCCTGTCTGGGGTACTCTGAATCTGTAGAACAAAGACAGTGATGGTGAGGGGGGTGAGGAGAGGAGCTATAGGTGGCTAAAGACAGCTTCAAGCTGCATCAGAGAGGAGTAGGCAGGCATTCTGTGAACAATTAAAGACTACAAAAGATCCTGATGACAGGAAACTTTGTGGGAAGATGGGAAGGATGCCAAGGAAGAGACCTGGACTCTGCCCTGATCTTTGAAAGGAAAGACACAGAAGCTACAGCCATGGAAGGTTAATCCATTCCTGATCTCTGTAGAGATGACAGAATATCTACATGAATCCGAAGAAGAGTTTTGAAGCCCTATTCACAGTTGTTCCCAAAGGAGCAGTGACATGTAGTCCTGTCTCAGTCCGGCACCCTCCATACATACGAGTCCATCCAACTCAGGTCCATCCCAATGCGAGGTGTCATTTTCACTCTCCACTTAGACCCTCATTGTGATGCTTTAAGTGCAGGCACAACTGACTTCTATATATTAAGGGTAAGTCCCTAGGAGGCACATGAAATATTAGTGAGGTCACCAGGCAGGACCTCCCCAGTTAGAGACACAAAGAAGAGAAAATCCAGTCATGTCTAAAGGTTCTCACAACTGGTATGTGTGGTGTGAGAACATAATTTTGAGAAGGTATGAACCTCTACCTATGTCATAGACAGTACTGGAAACCAACATCACCTCAATTAAAAAAAAAAGTGTGATTAAAAAGTAAGAGTCTTACAACCACAATTGTAATACTTCATTTACTAAAAGATTTCACATTAGTACCTGTGAAATAAATTTTTCCCAATCAAAATATTTTCCAGAAGTTTCTGTGGTGCAACAATTACTCTTCAAGCTTCAATGAAAGACAGGATGGGGTTTAGAGAAGCTTACCTGGACACAGCTGGTGCTCCATCAGCAGAGGGCTGAGGACCCACTGCTCTGAGTCCTTTTGAGCTCCTGGGGTTCCTCCTCTCAGGAGAACATGCTAGGAGGTCTCCTGGATTCAAGTCAAGATAATGTCATCAGTCACTCCTTCACTAAGGAATGAAGTGGGATGTACAGATACAGACTAAATTCTACCATCTCAACAACCAGGCCAAGTTGTGAGATTCAGGATGATGAAAACTCCGCTCTTCTTCCACTGTGCCCAGATTTCTATAGTTTCTACTCCCGCACTAGGGAGGAAGGGGCAGCCAATCATGGTTCCTATCACCAGAGTTTTCTGGCCAACGTGGCACCAACTGTGAAGCTTAGATCTTGGCCCTCATTCCTTCCACAGCCATTGGGTGGATGTGAGAGGGGAACTTCCTTTCACTGGAGGATGCCCTGCTCCAAACCCCAGGAGACAGTTTCTTTCTCCAAGAGAATACTCTGGCAACCACATCACTGCCTCAGTTAAGTGCATCAGAATGAGAGCTGATGATCCAGAGTGCATCTGTTTTGAGTCAGGATCTACTAGCTACATTTGACAAGTATCAACAGCATGATAAACTTTCCTCTACATAGATTCAAGTCTAAGAGTCTCACAGCCAGCAAAAAGCACCAACCTCCCTTTTTTTGTATGAAAATCTTGATATGTGCCCAGTACCATGCTGTGTGCTAAAGGGGTTCACCTTTCTGTTCCACTCAGTCCCTGAATGGGGAGACATCACAAAGGCTTCTCTCACAGCACCTGCCCTCTGTCAACTTGTCCTCTTCTTTCCTGGGAAGGTTGCAGTCAGGGTTAAATAACAAGTGATTACAAAGTGCCTTTCTCATTGAAATGAGAATTAACATTAATGCAATTATGTGTTGATGGCTTAGGTGTTCTGCTGAAATGGATCAACATTTAAACTCTACCACTTAACAAAAAGAAAACCTCCTCCAATGATTTCAACAGTCTGTCAAGAGGCAGAAATGTGCTGAGGGCTCTACTGGGTGTCATTTTTACAAGCCTGTTCTAAAAATTAGAGTGTATGTGTGTGTGTGTAGGAGTGGGTGTGGGGGTGGGAGGGGTGAATAACACAACTCTCCCAGTTGAAAATGTTTAGTCTCATAAAAGGTAAAAGTTGATTTATTTTTATGAAATACTACAAATATGCTCTTAAAGTCACTGAATTCCTCAGCTACCGCACCCCAAATCATTGCTTTATGGAGCTTTTAGGACCTTCAAAATATAGTGTTGTAGCTAACATACGGCCATTCTCCCAAGTAACAGGATTGTAAATGGGATGTTAGAGGCAGAAAGAATTCTTTCAGAACAATGGGAACCATTTCTTGCAAATCAGATGGGGTGATCTGAGGACAGAATAGCATAAGACTCCAGGCTCAGATACACCGGTTTCCCTATGCAAGCCCCCTCCTGCAGAATCACTGTCAGTGCATTGTCAAAACAAAGGGGCCACTCAAGTCACAGAGCTCTGGGATGAGAGAGAGCTCTCTCATCCGGGTCAGCCCACCCCTGCTCCTGCAGGAAGATGCAGACTAGAGCCGCATCCAGAAGTGGGCTACCTGTCCTTGATAATATCTGGGTCCAACCCAAGATCTCTGGCTGCTCACTTGGTACCTTCTTCATTATTCAGGGTTGTGGGATGAATTGTATTCCCCTCTAAAGAAAAAATGTGCTAGAGTCCTAACCCCCAGTAACTTAAAATGTGACCTTTTTTAGAGATAGTACAGGTGTCATCAGCGTAAAGTGAGGTCGTCAGGGTAAGCCTGGTCTGACTGCTGTACATAATAAAGGAGAAATTTGGGCTCCGAAATAGTGCACATTGGGGAAGATGATGTGAAGATCAGGGAGAAGATGACCATCTACCAGCCAAGGACAAAGACCTTGGACACATTCTCCCATGCAGCCCGTGGGAGCGATCAACACTGCAAAGACAATAGCCTTTGTTGTGTAAGCCTCCTGACTGCTGTTCTTTGTTCTTGCATAGGAAACCCCAATATCCACTGTGGGGAGTGGAATGTGCATCTGTGCAAGTGTGCTGCTTTATTTCACTGTTCAAATACCTGTCAACATACCTTGACTTGTTTAAAAAAACAAAAGATCCAATTTCTCTAGAAGTATCTTTTACAAATATTCATTTTTAAAGGACACAACCATGGTCAAAACGTAAGTGTACACCAAGACCCTATCAAGCAGATACAATTATCAATGCCATTTTAGAGATGAAGACATTTGACACAGAGACATT
Organism: Galemys pyrenaicus; assembly: GCA_019455555.1. Lineage (NCBI taxonomy): Eukaryota > Metazoa > Chordata > Mammalia > Eulipotyphla > Talpidae > Galemys > Galemys pyrenaicus. Next base: position 50,051 of record JAGFMF010011433.1, read on the forward strand.
GCCAAAACTGCCAAGGAACCACCACCTGTAAGAGGCAGAGCTGAGTTCGTACCTAACTCTGTTTGACTCCAGAGCACATGCGTCTGAGAAGTACACTAAACAAGTGAGCTCCCCGTCACTAGCCATATTCAAGCAGAAGCTAGGCTGCAGCATGAGAGATGCAGTCCAAAAAACCCCTTTCTTTGAAGAAGGTACCATTAGCCTTGATCTTCCTTGAGTGTACAATCCTTAATTACCGCTGGTCTGAGTAATTCAGGGAAAAAATCGAAGCGGAAATAAGAAGTGAGTCAGAGTTGGTATAGACAGGAAGGGAATGAAGAACAACAGTAGAGATGTCAGTTGACAGGGGAAAATTAGGAGGAAAAGCAAGGAAGATTTCATAAGATTTGGGGTTCTAGGGACTTCCTAGTTTAAAAGATGCCCTAGCCTCAGCCCGGCCCATCTTTCCGCTGAGGACGGGATCATCTGCATCTCTCAGATGGTCCTCCAGCCTCTGTGCAGCCTGATTAGAGGAAGGTGAGCCCTTGCAGCTTCTAAGGTCACGAGGCATTAAGGACGGATGTTGAAATAATGCTCTGAGCTCTTAAATTAGCATTATTTTCCCAGCCCCCAGTTCAACACACACACATACACATAATGCTTCCACCAGGCTATGAGTTAAATTCTGCCAGCTACTGAATGCCCACGGATCTCATATTATCCTTAATGTGAGCTCCCAGCACACACAGTGGCGAGAGAACTGAGTTCCCAGAGCAACCCCCAAATGTATGCAGAGTCAGAGTCGTGTCTTGAAAGACGGTTTCTGTCTCTCCCACAGCACAAACAGCAGACACATATTTGTGATGTGGCGACTGCAGAACATAAAACTTGCTCATTTTCAAGCTAAGTTTTTATTTTCTCTGCTTTCAACAGGTTGCCATACAGAATATCTACTCAGTGTGTGACCCTTATACAGCTTGCTTCAGAATAGGAAAGACAGGCTTCCAAAACATCCCAAATGGTTCTTCTCAGTCACTAAGAGAAAGATTGCTGGTCTTAAAGAGGCTGGGAGGTGGGTGCTCTGGGGAGGAGGAAGGATCACTCTCAGGCTGCATGGTGCTGAGAGCCAGAGGAGCAGTGTGGGTGCTCCCCAAGGCCTGGGGAGGCATTATCTCAGGATTGGATATTTAAGTTTACAACCTATGAAGAACAGATCCCACTTAGTCATTTATCTCTCCCACTTTGTAGAAAAAGTCTTAAATGTGTTACCCTCCACCCATTTCTGAGACATCTTTCATTTCTGCCAAAGGAGATGGGAATCGCAAGAAGAGGGGGAAGAAAGAGGCATGGGGAGCATCTCTGTGTCTCTGTAGATGCTCCAAGCATTTCACCCTGCACAGATGCCAACCCTGTCCACGTCTTCCACATACAGAACCCTGAGCCTGGGGCTGCGGCTCCCTTCTCCTTGACAGTCGAGAGCTCAGAGTGCCCAGGAGTACTCACTTACTTGAAAGTTCTATTTTCATCCAGGGTTTCTAGTGTATTTCTCACCCCACCCCCAAACATTTCATCACTAATTGCCTTTTAATGAGTTCATTGTGACCACAACTACTTATTATAAGTTGACTCAACTCTTCTTTGGAAATAGCCCTTATAAATAATAAACAGAAAGTGCTGGAGATAAAATGAGCAGAGGGCTTCAAGCTGGGGGAAGGACCCTTCTAGGGACTAGAAACATAATCTTGGAGCAGGAAGAGAACATCGAGCTCGATGCTTCACTTTCAGATGGGAATATTGGTGTCAAGAAAGGGAATGAGACCGGCCCAAGATCACACAGTCACTCACAGATTGAAACAGAACTCACCAGTCATCTCGCTGCAACCGGGTTCTTTTCCTTCCAGCCGCTGCGCAGGATGCATCCTGACCATGACAAGTAGTACTCACCACGCTGCAGTGTCACCACCTGCATCGAGCAAGACCACGAAAAGGCAAAATGGAAGTTTCCTTTTGGCTCTTCAATTCTATTTGTTTTTCCTGAAATTCTTGCTCAGATCTCAGTGTAGTTCACTTTGCTTTTGAGCATTAATTTTTAAGGAAGGGAAATAGTATTGATATCACCAGACACTGCTGGATACGCCTGCCACCAACAAGCTGTGGCCACAGCTTCTTCCAGAAAACCATGCAGGATGTAATTAAGCATCCAGGGGACAACCTATTCCCCTGCAGCAATGTGAAAAATACTCTGTGTGTCCCCAAAGTCCCAGAAATCTTGTGTCAAGTTTCTTTCCTCCCACTCTGCAAATAACACTTTGGGAAAAAGCACAGATTTCTCTTGAGAATTTGTTGTTCTGCTTGTTCTCAGCTTGAAGTGACAATTCCTGGAGTGAAGCGCCTGCGGCTCTCGTGAAAATAGGGAGACAGAGCGATCATGCACCTGGTGACAGGGAACATGGACCAGAGAACCTTCAACGAACCATGACATATCCCCGATACTTTTAAGGCTTCCCACCTTCTCAAGACCAAGTTCACACACCTTATCACTCCCTGCTTTTCATCTCACCTTCCAGAAACACTCAGGTGTAGGCAGCTTCCCAAGCACACAGAGTATGTGCTTGCCCCTGAGCCTCGAGACTATGTAAACTTTCTGCCCGTCCTACATTCTCCTGACCCTCTTCTCCCATACTAGGCATCAGAAGAACCACTTTCTCTCTTACCCACATGGCTTCATTTTATTTCTTCTGCAGTATAATATTCCAACTGTTAGAAAAAAATCTATTTCTTTCTGGAACTTTACAGCTTCCATTCAAAGCCTAGGGGCCTCAGAAAGTGTCCAAAGTACTGACCCTTCCCTGCGGTCATGAACTCTGGGGTCACTCCGTAGCACTCAGGTTTGCATTTCCATGTCCTCAATAGTCAGTTTCCCAGAGAGGGATGCTACTCAAATCCTATTTTCAATTTCAGGAGCTTCAGTCTCTGTCCTTTTCCATGTCCACAACCACAATGGTCAACTATCTTGGGACTTAGCCCATCATCATCCTCTCCTCCACCCTAGGAAATTTGGAGTCACTTAAAACTCAAGGGTTCAGCTAGTCATGGCAAAACTGGGGTGTGGATAAAAGGCAGAACTCAGGACATCTGAAGGCTTCTCGAAGTGTTGAGATGAGTAAATATAAGTGCACAGGGCGTGACCCAGACATTTCCAAGGACTGAGCCAAAATCCAAGAATTACATGTTGTTTATAGATCTTCCCATAAATCATCTGAAAAATATGTATTTAAAAATTCTTGGGCTAACTCTATACAAATATAGAATCACAGGCTGCTAGGACTCATGCACAATCTTCCATCCACCCACCATCTTTAGATGGCGCTACCAAGATCAGGAAGGGAGAATTAAGACACTCAAGTTTCTGAGCTGGAGTCAGAACCTCTGCCCCCAGCCACACCCACAGCCTCCCAATCCTGGGAACTGGCCTCCATTTGTAAGTCTCTACATGACACAGAAGGAAGGAATCTCCACTCCTGCCATGAGGTCCAAGAGCAGCTGCACTTCTCCCAACTAGGGCTGCTGCAGCGAACACAATTAGAAAGGCTGCCTGACTGCAGCAACAGCAAGATCTTCTCCCTCCTCTCCCAGCAAGACTAAGACTACGCACGGCATCAGGCTGTCTGCAGGGTCTCATCCCCAGTCTTTCTCCATCTTCTGGCCCATCTCCTGCAGCAAGACACATGATGGTGCTCTAGGGGCCACCCTCATTCCTCCATGCCCAGTGGAACAGGATTACAAGGGCAGGAGGGATGGTAATTTCAGAAGCTTTCATAGTTGAGCACAAATTTTCTTCATGTGCAACTGTCTTCCAGTCTCAGATGAGCTTCTCTCTACCTCCATAAGACCCAGAACTCTTTTTTAAAAGGATTTTTTAAACAGTTTTAGATTCATAGTAAAATGAGAAGTAACTGCAGATATTTCTCATATCCTTCTTGTCCACACATAGGTACATAAGTGCAAAAGTCTTCCCATTATCATCACCCCCAGCAGAGTGATACATATTTTATCCAGGATGAACCTACATCCGCACATCACCATCATTCATAGTCCATAGTTAGCTCAGGGTTCACTTTCAGTGTTGTACATTCTGTGGTTTAAATAAGTGTTAAATGCATACATCTCTATCCTCTACCCTCCACCTACTCACCCCTCCTCTTCCCCCAACCTTTGGCAACCACAGATTTTTTTTTGCTCTCCCCAAAATTTTGGAATGTTTAGCATGTGATAGAGTTGGAATCACACAGTACGTAGACCTTCTAGATTAGCCTCTTCCACTTAGCAAATGCATGTACGTTTCCTTCAAGGCTTTTCCTGGCTTCATGGTAATGTTTAGTTCTAGTGCCTGATGATATCCCTTTATCTGGATGAACCAAAGCTTAAATATCCACTTACCTCCTGAGGGCACCTTGGCTGCTTCCAAGTTTCAGAAATTATGAATAAAGCTGCTGTAAACATCTGTGTGCAGATTTTCATAAGGACATAAGTTTTCAACTGCTAGGGTAAGTTCTAGGGAGTACAACTGCTGGATCACATGGCAAGTGTATGCTTACTTTTATAAGAAACTGCCAATCTATCTTCCAAACTAAAATACCATCGTGTATTCCTAGTCACCACTAATGAATCCGTGAATACATAAATGAACAAATAATAAAGATTTTTCTTCAAGATGGGAGAGCTTAGAATTAAGGTAAAAGATGACATAGGAATGATGAAAGAGAACCCAGAAAGTATGTAACACAGGTAAAAACAAAATGCAATTTCCTTTCTAGAGGAGTTGCTATGTAATAAGACAAGGTTTTGATGGTGGGAATGCAAAATGTTCTAGTTACTGTGAAAAAAATTTTGAGGGTATCTCAAAAAGCTAAACATAGAATTACTATATCACCCAGTCATTCTACTCCTAATTAAAAGTATGCCCACAAGGATTGGGTGGAGAATCAAGTAGTGAAACAAACACCTGCACAGCAGTATTCACTGGAGCACTAGCAACAATAGTTAAAAGGTGGAAATAGCCCAATGTCCATCAACAGATAAATGGATTAGCAATTTCATATATACATCTGATGGAATACTAGTCAGCCATAAAAAGGAATAAATGCTACCATGTGGATGTACCTAAAAACATTAACTGAGAGAAGTATAACATGCCAAGCCCTACATTGTGGGAGTCTATTGGGGAGAAATAGCCCAAACAGTTAGAGACAGAGAACAGATTGGCTGATTGGCAAGTGGCAGGCTGGGAAGAGGAGATAGAGAATAGTAACTGCTAATAGACATGCAGTTTCATTTTGGGGTGATGAAATGCCCCAGAACTAAATGAAGTGGGAGTTGTACAACACTGTGAATGTACTAAATGCCACTAAATGTCCCTTCCAATGGCTGATTTCACATCCTGTGAACTTTACCTCAACTTAAAAAAAAAAAAACACAAAAAATAACTTTCAAGGAAGTGTTTCTAAAAGATATGAGACTGAGTCTGGGCCTTGAATGATGACAACAGTTAGACTAGGAAGAGATGAACAGTGAGCAAAACAGGAGTGTAATTCTCCTTTAATTCCACACAATTGACATTCTTGCATTCTGTCAGTTCCTGAGCTCTCTGCCCCAGACTCACCTCATTTAACCCCCTCCAGAGCCTCCACACAGCAGATTCCACAAGGACTGCCAAGGTACGCCACACGTTTGCAGATGGTTTTATATGCACAGGGTGAGGAAGAGTACCTTCTGACAAGCAATGTGCTAATATCAGAAAAGCTGGAACAACTTCCAAATGACTCAGAGCACCACAGAGCACCCCAAGTCAGTCTAGAGTGTGGTCAGGAGATGTGGGTGCCTATGCATCATGAGCCCCCACCCCCAGTCCCTGGAGGTTCTCTCCTGTAGCCCACTCATGTGACCTGCTTGACCCTTCCCATTCCTACCCCCCATTCCAGTGGGCGTTCCAGCAAAGCTGCAGGGGTCCAGGAAGGGTTATTCCTTCTGGATATAAAGAATATAAAGAAACTCAGCTTTTCTCAGGTACTAATCCCAGGCTGAGGGATAAAAGAAATGCCAATGACCCCTCAAAGACATAGGGTGGGGCCAGGTACTGGGCTGGGCTCCTTGGCCTGCTTCAGTCAGCAGAGACAGTAAAGACCCAGGGTCAGGGAGCCTCTGCTTGTCCATGGGGAGGGATGTGAGGAGCAGCTAGGAGGAAGTCTAGGAATAACCCAAGTCTACCCCAGTCCCTGACTCCAAGCTCCAAGTCACTTCTGTGAGAGCCGCCAACTGTCTGCAGTCACACTGGGGTCCCTGACCCCCTCCCACAAGCCTGAACCTTCAGTCACAGCGGGATGGAGCTTGGGTGGGGAGGAGTAATGAGAGACATTCTGTTCTATTTACAAATTGCATTCAACCCTGTGGAGAGAGGTACTTCTACATGCCAAGTGTTATTGCCACATGAGGAAGGATGAATGTGACTAATGGCTTTGTCTGAACCTCCTAAGGGGGGGGGGGGCAAAGCCAGCACCCCAACCCCAGTTCCTCACACCATATGCAGAAGCTGGGACACTGGATTTAGAGTCCATCTCTTCCCCAGCCCAGGGCACTGTCCCCTGACCTCCTTCAACCTCCCTCTCTCACGTGCACAGACAGCCTATAACCTGTGCACAGGTGATGGTTTCCAATTTGCTCCACTCTGTGTTTCACACAGAGGGTGGAGCTGGTTTCCATCCTGAACTTCCATCGAACACGCCATTGTTCCTGCACGCACATACGTGGCCTGATCAGGTACAGTACGTTTATATTTTTGCTCTCATGTCACCAATCCTGCGAGCCTTTCTGGCCTCACAATTGAAGCAGACATCTATTAAAATTGTTAACATTTATTGTGTGCTCAGCACAGGGCTATGCTTCACATACACTTTCTCTCCAAACCTTGTAACTATCCTGCAAAGCAGGAATTCTCTCCTCAGGGGGCAATTAAGGACAAAGCCATGGCTACAACCTCAGCACCTTCTTTCTCCAATCCAGGACAGCCAGGCCCCACATCCACCTTCCCCCCACTCCACTAAAATCACCTTGTCTGATGTCATCTGTATCCTCCATGTGGCCACATTCTTCCTGGAGCTCATCTTACAGCACCTGATCACCAGCACCTCCCACTGGTTTCCTATGGCTCTGCACTCCTCAGGCTATTCTGTCCCTACTCTCCAGAAGTTCAGAGAGAAGCTCTGGGACCACACTGCTGGCCTCATACCCTGAGCAACTCCTCCACCTCTCTTGATCCTGAGCAAAATATCTAAATCTCACATACTTCCATTTACTTCAGAGGGTAGTTGTGAAAATAAAGCAACCATACTTATCCCACATTTGCAGCCATGCTTAGCACTGAAACAGCCATCAATAAAGCTGCGCCTAGTATTTACCGCGATTACTGTGATAGTCCATGATCACACCATCTCTGATTGTGCGTTTCCACAGTGCCGCGCAGGGCTCTGCGCACCTCACTCTCGCCTAAGGCAGCCTCATCCATCTCCATGATCTCCAGTGTCATCTGTATGTTGCCATCCCAAATTCACATCTCCAACCCAGATCCCATTTAAGCTCCAGACTCATTTATCCAATTGCCAACTTGACACATCCATTGGGACATTTCACGGGCATCTCAATTGACATGTCGAAAGGGGAGCCCTCCCCTTCCACTTGCCGCTGCCATCTTCTTTATCATGGACAAGGGCACCCACATCCGTGGGTGATTTCAGTCAGACGCCGTGGGCTCGTTCTTGGCACTTCTCTTTTCCTCACCTCCCACACGGAGTTCATTACCACAAGCTTCTGATTTCATCTACAAAATAAACTCTAGTTCCATTCGCATTTTTCTGCTTTCTATGACCATCACCCTTGTCCAGATGTTTTATCCCAAGCCACCCTGCACTCCTTGCCTCACAGGCAACAAGGCAGATGCAACTGATGGTGGGGAGGGAATCTTAATGCTTTAAATTAAGTCCAATCATGAAGTCAATCTCTGCTTAAAACTCTCCAATTGCTTCCCAATGTCCATAAGAGAGAAATCAAACTCCACAATACGGTCCTCAAGGCTCTTCAGCATCTGGCCTCGCCAGCCTCATCTCTCCTTCTCTTCCAGATGACTCTACTTCTGCTCCCCTGACTGTATTCCCTCCCTACTGTGCTGGGTATCACTGGCTGCTCCTTCCCTGGCCTGCAACCCTCACCCTTCTTGTTTTCCAGACTGTTTTTCCCAGAGCAGTGAAGCTGACAAAGCCCTGAACGGGATGTTTTCTAGCATATTAAATAAAATGCACAGGATTCAAAGCCAACCAATGATAACAAAATAGTTATCAAAATGTTATTTTAAAAATACATGTGTGATATGCCACCATGGAGGGGGAAGTGTGATAGTGGGGAAAACTGTGTGCATGGGGGGGGGGGGGGGGGGGGGGGACAGGAAGTTTATGGGATATGGTTGCAGTTACTGATTCCATTATGTTCCCCTAAAATTGCTCTAAAAAGCAGTCTGGTAAGAAAACATGTGTGAGACAGTAATAACATATGCCCTTCTCCACCAAGGTTTGAACTAGCAAGATGGGTCAAATAAGCAGTTTAATTTCCACATGAGGTGAAAGGAGCTTCAAGTTCTATCACCAGCAATGTCAACCTGCCCCCACTAACACTACTAATGAATAAGATTCACTTTCCCGCCAGGTAAATGCCTGGTGGTATGAATCATCCTCCCTCATTCTTGCACAGAGTAACTCCGACTCACCCTTAATCCCCAGATGCCCCTCATCATGCCCCAGCACCAAGTAGGGACCCTCTTCTCTGTCATCCAATCTCACTATACCCCATTTTTACACCTCAAAGTGTCTCTCCAATTAAAATGAGCTGTGTGTTTGCTTGCACTGTGAGAAGCAGTGTCACTACATCGGAAACTATGTGAGGGTTGGGAAAACAGCTGCCCTATTCAGTGACAGGGACGTAGAGGGCTGGAGCCAATGAGGGAATGAGTGGCTTGTCCATCACTTCAGGAAGCAGAGCCTGGTGACAATAAACCCATTAACTCTACAGAATGTCCCTTCCCTGCATCTCATTGAGCAAAACATGTTGCAGATGATTTCTGCTCCACACACACCTTCTTGTACAATCTTCCTCTCTGCTTATGGAAAGATTTTCTATGCAACTATAGGAATCTGGCTGGAAGAGAGTTTAGCTTTACCAGAAATGTTTGTATTGTCAATGGTAGGTAGCTTTTGTAAAAAGATGATTAAAAAAAAATGGGCTTCACATTTTCAAGTTTTTTTTTGTGAAATTTTAAAATGTTTTATATCTATTCATGGCCTAAGAATGAGAAGAACTATAAAGACAATAATAATAACATTTACTGAGTGTTCTAAGTGCTTTTCACACATTAGCTCATTTAATCTTTAATACATTCATGCAGTTTAGAAGGAGGCAATGAGTTGATGAACCTCAGCAAAAAGCTAAGCCCTCTTCTTCCTCTCTTAGCATGTAAAATTTTTTCCACCCACCTAAAGAGCCTAAGATTTGATAATCAAGACACCAGTACAGATCAGTCCTCAAAGGAGTGATGCTTAAACACATTTGCCTCAACTAATGCACTGCCCAGGATCAGTGAACAGATCTACCACCTTGGGAATTTAAAGCAATGATAAAATTTCAAAGCTCAAGATTCAAAACCATACCAGGGGTGTGGGGGTGGGGAGGGGGTGTGCAGTGGCCATCCTATTAGGGAATCCTATTAGGGAACCCGAGTCACAGATGGGAGTAGAAAGGCAATTAAGGGAAGGGTGTGTTGAGAGCAGAGTATGTCACACTAAATATACTGCTTTGACCCTAAGGATTATTCTGCAAGCAACTGACATGGATGAGCTTTCTGCAGTCCCTCTGTCTACCTGAAAACATAAATTCCTGTTTTAAGTGCCCCCACCATTCATTTTCCTTACCAGGAAGGGAATAATGACTTTATCAACATAGACAAGATGGCACCAAGGAAAGGTCTATGCAAACAAACCTCCCTCATGAGCCCTTATATCATTCCTTTTCCTTCAATTAGCTGCTTCTGAAAGCTCAAGGTCCCTTTCCTTCGTCTTGTCACTTTTCTTTAAATGTACTCCTTTTTCCAAATGATGTAAAGTGTCCAAGCCTAGTTGCTTCTCTGGGGGAGGGGAGGAGTTATTCTTCCCATGAAACCACCCCCTTTGCCATATAAAATACTTAACAGATAAATCTGTATGCATTACCTCCTTTTCTTCTTCCTAAATGTATTTCCCCCCTTTTTTTTTTCTCCTAAATGCATTATCTATTGTCATTTTTTTCTCTTTTTTTGAAGACCAAGCTGGGAATATAAGAGGGTAGGGGAAAATTTTCTTCTTCTACCAAAGATAGCAGAGGTGCCAAGTATCAGTTCAGAAGAGCCAAACTTTAAAACATTTCTTGGTTGAGTTATATTTATAAAAGGCTGAGTTAAAATTAGAATCTGAGTGTACAGTGGCAAGATTTCACTAAAGTCTGGGTGAAGGTGAGGATTGGGACTAGGCTCCAGATTAGAAGGAGAACCCCACTTAGAGTGAAGCTGGGTATCTAGACTTCAGCTGAGGTAGGCCTCTGCCTAAACCTGAGAGGTGGTTATGTATTAGAAGTTGTTGGGTCTTCCCTGATGGCATAATGGGTTAAGCAACGCACTGTGAAGCAGACTGCAGCCACTGCAGCACGAGTTTGATCCCTGCCGCTGGCCGGGGAGATGACCCACAAAGCGTGGCTGACCTCTCCTGTCTTGCCCACTGGTGCCATCAGCAGTGTATTTCTGTTGTTCTGCCTGTTCTGCTCCCAACTCTTTCTCTGGTGAATCCTCTCACCCTCCCCATATCTCTGGTCTATATCCCAGTTCTTGTACACATAAACAAATAAATCTTTAAAAAAATATATTAGAAGTTGTTATTCTGATTTGGAGTCAACATGAAGAGTTTAAAGTATTCTCAGAATCCACGGCACTATCAGCAATGGACTAGAAAATAGTATTTAGGTCCAAATTCAGACCTCAAAGAATTTTTATAGGAAACACCGTAATACGTAGATACTTATCTGGAGGACAGAATTCTTGTCTTAATCATTGAAAACAAATAAACAGGAAAGATTGGCAAATATATAGGAACCTCCTTGAGGTTCCTGACTAAGCCCAGGGGAGGATGTGTGGCCAGCCTATGCTTGGGGTAGACTAAGACAGAGTGATATGTGTGAGCAAGGAGTACATGAGAGTCTGAGAGGCAGCTAGTAAAGAAAATTACACAATCCAGAAGGCAGTTGGTGGACACACCTATTCAGGCAGCTTCACCCCTGAGCCCCTAGGCTTGCTTATGGCTGTGAACAGGACACACTCAGGGTTGACTGTGAGCCAGTCCTTCCACCTGCCTGGATCTCACACCTGCTCTTCAGCCAGCAACCACATATCCCTCAGAGAAAGTGAGGGGATGCCCCAAATCCAAGCTAGACTAGCCTGTCAGGCCATATTGAGTAGAGGAAAGGCCTTCGTTATGCTATTGATGAAGACAAGAGATAGTTCTGATGCCTCAAAGGCAGAAGAGGAGACAGATGCAGGCTAGTGGATGGGACCTGACTGTGCACTCACTCTTCTGTGGTCCATGTGTGATCTCCTTCTTGCCCCACATCCTGTCCCCAGGCAGCCCTTCTGGTCTTCATGCATCAACCCCTTCCCAGGCAGTTGGACTTGGAACTGAGTAACTCAGCCTCTGCGGCACTGGAGAGCTAGGAATGGGTACTGAGCCCCATATCAAGAGAATAGAGAAACTTGAGCTAACGTGCTCAGGACAGGCTGACATCACCTAGACACCCAGTCCTCTCTGCTCTTACAGTGAAGGGTAGAACTGAACCCTCATAAATGGTATTAAGCTGCAGAGTCTGGTTATGGTGATTCCACTGTGAACAAATGGGGATTGACTTCAGTCTTGAGTGTAAGGACAACAGGAGAATGGCTCCACGTAAGGAAAGCACAACCAACCAACAACACCAAAACCCCAGGCAACGAGTCCTCTTGACCTACTTTTTTTTTTTTTTTCCATAAAAATTTCCTGGAGACACTTGGAAAGTCAAATCATAAAAGTACTAAACTTTTCCCTGGGGAAAACCATGACAATTGGAAGGTCACTCCTTACCAAAGCCAGGAGAAGAGAAGAGAAAAGGCACCAGGACCTGGATTTTAATTAGAAAGACCAGTGATCATTCCAGTGAGACCCGCTACTGGAGGATTACGCTGGACTCTGTAAAATGGCACTGCGGTGCCAACCCCACCTCACAGGGTACTTGGACACAAGGGCAGGGAACCATCTTTGTGAAAGCTAGAGAACTCTAGCCCCCTCTGTGACCTGGCAACATCACGTGTGAGAGTCTCAAAACACAGTGACCTGGGGGTAATAACAGCGAGTAGACGATCTGTATCCCCCACTCCTGGCGGGCTGGATCTCCTCCAAAGGGGGGCTCCTTTGTCTAACTGACCTCACAGTTACCAAGTGCTCTTGCCACCAAACCTGCATTTGTCCTTCCCTAATTTGGGGCCATTTCTCCTTGTTGTTCCTACACTGATGACTGAAATTAATCCCTGGCATTTCCCAACAGCTAAATCATCATAATCAAACTCTGCAGCTGCCAGATCTGCTGACTCAAACCCCCTATGTATTCATATGATATTTGCTGGGTAATTACAGAATAGAGGTAATTATATTCATGACTCCATTACTTTCATAATTCCAGAGACCCAGAAATCACTTTAAAAAAAAATCCTCACAAGGCCCAGAGACGAAATTCCTCCAATAACTACCTATCCCATCACTTATCCTGTTGGGCCCCTCACCTAATTCTTTCTTCAAAAGCTTTCCACTCAGCAGTAGCATCTCCTGAGTTCCTCAGTGAAGAACAAAGGATGGTGTCACACAGCCTACTGCTTAGTTTGATCCCCAAGGACCTTGGAGGTCTACACAGCAGGTGTTTTAGTTACAGTAACACCAGTTATTGTACAGGTTCATCCCTGAGTCCTCAGGGGCTTAACACAATGAATCTTTACTTCCTGGTCATGTCCTAGTCCAATTCAGGTGCTTCTTGCCAGGCACCTACCAGGTGTTCATTCAGGGACCCTGGTTCCTTCTATCTTGTGGCTCTGCTCACTCCTAAGTCCTTAACAATTTATTCAATCACATGACAGGTAAGGACAGACTTTCCATCTACCTTAGCCTTGACATAAGGTCAAAGATTCTGTTCCACACCTATTGGCAACAGCTTGTCACAAGGTCAACAGCCAAATGCAAGGGTGAGTGCTGGTAATTGTAGCCACAGCCAGCTATGGCCCTATGCTCTGAGGAGCACACACTCTTGGGGACTAGCTGACCACTTGTGCCAACAATGTGGCACTTGTGGGGCATGTGTGAGCATCCAGAGTATTTTTGAAACCGTAGATCCTGCTGTGATCCAAATTAAAATACTGAAACCAATATCCTAAAGAAATAGAGAAAAGTCACCATATCCTGCTTATAGCTTATGTGACACTTGCACTTGGAAAAAAAAAAAAAAAACAGGGCTTCCCTGGTGGTGCAAAGGGTTAGGTCTCAGCACTATGAAGTTATGGGCAGCCACTGCAGCACGAGTTTGATCCCCAGCCAGGGAGCTGACCCCATGGCACAGTAGACCTCTCCTGTCTCTCCCACTGCTCCCCTCAACAGTGTATTTCAGTAGATCCGCCTGTTCTGACCCCTACTCTGTCTGGTGAATCCTCTCACCCACCATCCCACACCTCTGGCTTATACTCCAGCTGTTATATGCATAAATAAATAAATATTTAAGATGTTTAAAAAATAAAAACACCCTTTCACGGTCATCTGCAAATGTGACTCTGTAGCCACACTGGGCTGGGCACCTGCTCCACCCTTCTACCACCCAGCCTGTCATGCTGCCACATACAGAACAGCACCTCAGAAGTCTGCCATCACTTACCTACGTTAGAGACTGTCACACCTTCTCACACATGGGAAGCTGCCTGTTCCTCTGAAGCCCATGTAGATCTAGCCATTGGGAGAGATACCAGTGAGAATTCTGATCACTGATCAAAGAGCCAGGCAGGGCACAATGAGCCTGAAAAAACTGGACCAAAAGGGACATTGTAAAGGCAAAACTCAGGGGTCAGGAGGCAACCAAAGTCTGCTCCCCTGATACTTGTCCAGCGTTCGGGGACAGCAAAGGAAGCCCAGCAGCAGGTCAGAGGGGAGCACAGCAGGGTGACTGCTGGGAGCTGGGGAGCCGCATGAGGTGCCCTAGAGTGGCCTGGAGACTTGGGACTCCCCAAGACTGTGTCTGTGGTTGGCAATCTCAGGGAAACCTGTCTGGGAGAAGATTTAGGGTGAGAGAGGGGCGCATGCTGAAGTGACGAGGACAGGCTAAAAGAAAGGGAGGCCAAAGAAAAGAGCCCCACAACAGGGTACACACGAAGCTCAGCACCCAGGTCAGAACAGCCCCTGGACCTGACTCTCTTGCCCAGCAAATGGGAGGTCATCACCCTGAGCAGAGAGCTGGAATACTCAAAGGAATTCTTGGCAGTTTTTAAAACTCCAACCTAATGGCTATTCTATATTTCCCATTCTGAATTTTCCACTTCAGCAGTTTTCTTTTTGTTTGTTCCAGAAAAGAGATAGATTAAGTTTCACAGGGTTTTTTACACTTGGAAACATCTACAACAAAATGCAGTTTTCTCCAGAGCTGCTTCTGTGGAGGGTCAGAGCAGCCCAGGCAGGAGCGCCCCGGGGCAGCCTTCCAGATGAGGGCATCCAGCCCACCTCAGTCCCCAGGCCAGGTCCACCATTCCCAAGCCCATCCTTGCGGGGTATTTTAATGTATATTTTGTGTATTACATTTTTTTTTCAAATGAAATATTTAGAACATATATTAGAAATTAATAAAAAATAGGTTTAATTTCTTTGCTCCTTCTTTTCCACTGAAGAGGATTCCGCTCACCTCCCTCTCCAGAACCTCACCCTCTGGCTGCTATCTGTTTCCAGTTCATCTTGTCTACCCAGAACTCAAGTACTCCACCCTCAGACATCCTGAGCACACATCTGAAGAAAAAGGCTTAGAACAACAGCTGAGCGCCCAGGTTAAAGGTGCCACTATCTATTCAGAAGCTGGGGAAACCTCTCCGACCTCTGGTCACACCTCCATCTTAATGACGCAGGGAGGTTAGTTCTTAGTGCACA
Organism: Galemys pyrenaicus; assembly: GCA_019455555.1. Classification (NCBI taxonomy): domain Eukaryota; kingdom Metazoa; phylum Chordata; class Mammalia; order Eulipotyphla; family Talpidae; genus Galemys; species Galemys pyrenaicus. The sequence continues at coordinate 65,347 of JAGFMF010011433.1, forward strand.
GCATATGAGGACAGCTAACTGGGCAGCAGATAGGAGCAACCATGACAGGCAGCAGTGAGAGGGGAGCAGGCAAAAAAATCTAAGGCCGGTGGCAAAACCTCTAAAAGCACAGTCGGCTGGACAGCTAATACCTGAGCAAACCATGCGAGACTTTGCAGGAACTGAGGGGCCTGGGAGGAGGGATCTAATCTGAAAAGACAGAGGAGGGCAAGCCAGCCTGGCAAAAATCCAGAGGAAACCAGTATTTGTGTTGGGAGAATAGAGGGAGAAGAGGCCTTGCAGGCCAGGCAGGGAACGCTGGCCACGCTGGTCATGGCAGAGCAGAGGGAAGAGAATGGCAAGTATGTGAGGGGCTGTGTGCTGTGCGTGGAGTAATGGTGGAGGGTACAGGTGACAGAGAGAATTCCTGGTTCCCCAAATTCTGAGCTGAGATACCCAGCTGACTTGGAGAGTCTATGGCAGTCAGAGTCATCATCACATCCACTTCCCCTCAAAACAGCAGGGCTAGGAAGGACCAGAGGCATCACCCAACTCCATTCCCTGTTTTAAGCCAGTGCCTCAGAGACCCGGATGCTGGAGGGTGACAGTTCCATGTTCTGTCAATAGGCTAATGGGACAGCCAGGGCTCCTCTGACACCCCTGCCTCCCAGCCAGGAAGGCAGCACTGGTGGCCTCTGGCTTCAGCCCCCACCCCTCCTGTGAGACATGGGGTGTCCAGGATCCTTAACCTGTGTGGGGGCGGTGGGATCTCCCATTATCCAAGCTCCCCCGCACATTGGCCTCAACCATTTAGCCTCCACAGAGGCAGGCAGTGGGGCGCCTGCCCGGCTGGGGAGTTGGGAAGCTCCATTAATCATGCTTTCAGAGCACTTTGCGATGCAGAGATGAAAGACATCTGAGGAGAGCAAAGTACAGCCATTACAATCTCCATCTTCCTAATTGAGGAAAATGAGGTTATTTCCAAATCCTCTGTGATGCGATGGGAAATGTGCTCAATAGGTCCTCACGGTGGCTTTCCCCCCCAGCGCTGGGCCCCAGGCCTTGGCGAGCACCGCCACTCTGCTCTGGGGGAGCACCCTCTCCACTTGGACGTGGCCCAGCTGCCCAGGGTCACCCCCAAAGCATCAGCCCCTGAGAAGGGAAGCTTGACAAAACATCAAAGTCAGGTGCCTTCGTGCGGCACGAAGTCCTCCTCTGCACTGAGTAATTGGAACAAAACGACCCAGGTAGTCTTGCTGTAACATCAAAGCTGCGTCTAATAACCTCGCAGATGAATTCAAGAGTGAATACATTCACAGCCACTGCTCAAGTTTGAAGTATGCTGTGGTTTTTTTCAGCTTCAGAACTGAGCAAGAAAAAGAAAAATCACCGGCCCCAGCTCTCTTTGTTAACCAGCTTCCTGCCCTCTCAGACTGCAGCGAAAGGCCTGCGCGCACAGCCTCTAAGTAACAAGAAGTCAGTCCAGGAACAATGATGAGGATGGAAAGACCAATAGCCAGACTCAGGGTGAAGGGAGCTTCGGAACATAAAGCCCCGTGGTTAACAAGCACATGCATGTGGGAGAGGCTCTGTGAGGCCCAGAGGGCCCTGACCCAAGCACCAAGGTCACAGAGAAGGGGCTGGTCTTCCCATGCTGCACGGAAGGGCGTCTTTATTTTGATGGGTGACTAAAGAGGCAGATATGTTTCCAAGCGAGAGAGCTCCCAAAGAGAGGAATCCAAATGGAGGTAACAAGGATGATACAGAAGGCCTCCACCTGCTTGGACCTTCCAGAAGCCAGTCATAGGCCCCCCTTGGGACAGACCTCAGAGGTCAAAGGCGGTGCGAACCAAGTATGGTGTCATACCAGCAGCCAGGACATCCACTTAGAACGTGGGCTCAGAGTCACACCGCCTGAGAGCGCTGCTTCCACCTGAAACATGTATCCAGAGCCACCTTCCTTCTTCTCATGACCCATCCAAATCCCTGGGTCCTCAGTCCCTTGTGAATCTTAACTTCCTGTCTCCCACACAAGATAGGGTCTGTTACGGACATATACACTGCTACCCTCTTCTCCAGCCTCCACACTGGAAGATTACATGCCCGGTGTAATTTCATTTCCAACCCATTTCATAGTTGAGAAAACAAGGGAACTAAGGATATAGCCTCCCTTTTCAGTGAGTGCACAAATGGTGCATGTGGTTGCCATAACAACTGATAGCTACCTCTACTTGAAAACTCAAGGGGTCTGTAGCTCTGTATCACCCTTACACCAGCTCTGCAATGCAGGTCCCTAAAACCCTGGTTTACTCTAGGAACACCCACTGGGCTCATGTCCTGGTCCTAGAATTCATGTCCTTCCCTATATACGCTACAGCCCAGGTCACCTTTATGTCCTATGTGGAAATTCAATTGTGTTCCCCCCAAAGATGTTGCATTCTAACCCCAGTACCCGTGACTATTACCATATTTGCACTAGGATCTTTGCAGACAATCAAGCTAAGACAAAATCATTTTAGGATGAGTCCTAAATCAAAATGGCTATGATATCCTCACTTAATGTCTTGGATATGTCTTTGAAAAGTGATACTTCTAGCAAAAAAGGAAGCCAATTCTACCATAGGCTGAGTGATAGAAGCGAAAGTTAAGTTCTGATAGCGTATTTCTTGTCACAGAATTATCAGACTTCTAAAGACTCAAATACTAGCAACACTGACAATCAATTGCATTCATATACACTCAGTTTCCAATCCATTACTCCGGTGCAGGGTTTCAGTGCTGGTGTCTACCTAAGCAGGGTGCGAGGCAGGGCCACCCCTGGACAGGATGTCCTTCCATGGCAGGGCATATCACCCACAGTTCCAAGGACCATGACAATGGAGACACACCATCAAACACAACATGCAATGGTAAAATGTAGCCAGACACCCAAGTTCCCAGAGAAAAACCCCACAGACCCAGGGAGAACATGCGACTGCCACATAGCCTCTTCTGCTGGGCACTGATGTCTTTCTCTCATCAGCATTATAACAAAACAACAACGCCAAACAAAGCAAATTATTTAAGGACCTGCTGTGTACCCTTATGGAAAGGGACCCTCACAGGCACCCAGGGAGACCACCCTGTGAAGATGTGGCCATAGAGCACCAGGACGTATCTCCAAACCAAGGAGGGCCAGAGATTATCAGCACCCCAGAAGCAACGACAGAGTCCAGGAAATCTCATCACAGCCTAAGAGGGTCCTTGAATTTAGACTGTGGACCTCTCTGGGGTCAGCAGCCTCCGGGTGGCCTGGCCAGTGCTCTGGGCTGGGTCACATACCTCCTCCTCACACCCCACACCTTGTCTCAGTGCCCTTCCCTGCCCCATCAAGGTGATAAATTGCACCGTGGCCTGGGGCTGTAAGCAGGAGCCTTTGTTTTGAGTGCAGGATGCTTGATCACCCCAGAGGGCCCCCACTTCATTGTCTTCAGAGGGCCCAAGAGCCTCTGCTGACTCCCTGCCCCTCTCCTGCAAGGTCTCCCTACTTCACACCCCCTGTGACCTTTAATCACAGCTTTGCCTTATCTGCCCACCAAAACTCAGGACTTTGGACATTCCTAGTCTTCACAGAACAGAGCGAACCCCAAAGGAGACCTGACAGCTCCAAGCAAGACCCAGGCTGTGGGTTCTTGAGGCAGAGAACTCACTTGGAGCAGAATGGGTTAGCCGGGGATCAAGCTGGGAGCCCCCTAGTGGGCTCACTGCGTGCTGGAGGTCCCTCTCTCTCCTAAGGGGCTGCTCCCCTGGTCTCAGGGCTCCTTTAACAACTCTCTTCAGCGTCCTCTGGGCTCTGGGCAGATGGCAGAGGAGGCTGGCAAGATCAGACTCTGGGAAGAAGGAACATCTGACTTCAGGAAAGGATCGCTCAGGGGTTTCTACAAAAAAGTTAGTAGATCACTGTGATTTTGACCTAAGCTTTCAATTTTGGACTTTTTCTTTTTGTTAAATTTTGTGATTATTGTTTCAGTAAGTTGCTGTGAATAGCATCACCTTATTGATGTGGTTTTGTACCACCGCTATTTTACCTATAAAAGGTCTTATTTAAAGCAATTCAGTATTATTGTATCTTATATAAAGCACAGTTACTTTTTTCCCACTAATCCATCAGATTTTATCCCTAACTCAATAGATATTTCCATATAGCCCACCCCACTTCCTCAAGTGAGGGTTGGAGTTCTGTCTGCTCCTGCTCCCTGCACATGGGGTGTGGACATGTGAGTTAAGTGAATTAAATGCAGGAGTAGATGATGAAAAATCTCCTCCACCAGATGAAGTGTTTGGAGATTTATCAGCATCTCTAGGGCACTCTGATCCTCTCCGGGTTACCTCTCAAATGCACATGATTTAGGAGGGATTAGAAGAAACTTGAAACTCTCTTAAGAATTCAAGAAAACAATTAATGTCTTAGAAAACGGGATTCCTTAAGGTTAGGAATGTGGCCATATAGTTTTAACAAGATACAATGGAAGAGACAGGAATACTTTCAGGAGCTTTTGAGCCCAGCATGCAATCATCCACATCTAATCTACTTTGTCATTGTTTTATTATTAAAATAAAGCAATTGCTTCTTTCCTATCAGCCTCCTTCCCTTTATCTCTACTCAGTGGCTCCCATTGCTCAATTTGCCTACTTAGTGTCCATCAACTTGGAGAGAGAAGCCTTTGGTAGTTTCTCGGTGGTTCCCTGCCTTCGATATCATAGCACCACAGACAGAGGAGGAGGTGGAGCCAGGAGATACCAGGTAACCAGGGAGAGAGCATGATCAGGTAACCAGGTAAAAACCACACACTCAAACTCCCACGACTCACTCACATTTCTGCCCGCTGCTCCAAAAGCCCTCTGCTGTTTTAGGATGAGTCCTCTTACATCCTCCCCATTGTGAACCTGAGCCTCATGGCTCTGACCTTAGTCCCCAGAATGTATACCATGTCTGCCCCCATGTGACTTCCTCTGCCAAGAAGAATCTTTCCCTACCCTACACCCCCACCCCCATAAACACCCTATCCCATAAGGCCTAGTTCATCTCTAACTCTCTCTGCACCTAACCTCTTTCCAGCTCACAGGGAGAAATTCAAACTCTAAGAAACTGCATCAGGTATTGCTGGGCTATTCCCAAAGCATTTAGATTTGGCTTGCAATGTGTATTTTCACACGGACCTCCTTTATCCTCACAACACGATTGTAAGCTTCCTGGAAACTCATGTGCAGAGCACATGGTTAACAGTCAATAAATATTTCTTTATGTGAAGGCTGATCAATCCCTCATGATTTCAAGAGGAGGAATTGAAACAGGATACACGTGGGTGAAACATAAGAACAATTCTAATACTTTACTATTTGCATACTTCTGCTTCCTCATATTTCTCCTGCATTATGGCAGATAATCAAGATGCCTGAGATGTAGATAATACAAGGGTATAGATGAGTACAATCGAAACTACATTGCCTGTATACTGAACTCTTTGCAGGTTTGCCAGGAGTATGATCGCAGTCTGATGTGACTGTCACCCACACGTCATTATGGCTCAGCTTTGTCTGCTTTACCTGGAGACGCAGTTTGTGCCACTGCTCTTTCCCCTACTGAGCTTCTCTTAGAGTTTCCCTGTGACTTGGCCCTTCCCCACTGGGAACTCCAGGACCACCAGTTACCTTGCTATCACTGGCTCTCTACTCTGGCTCCACCGATCGGCCCCTCCCTTGGAGACCTAGTTGACCCAGGTGGGGCCTGACATGAATAGCTGTGACACACTCACTAGTCCCTAATGTGCTGCCAATAAGTCCCTGTGCCCCCCAGTTGCCCCCACTACTACCCTGCCCATGACAGGAGAGGCAGGAAGCCCCCACACTTCTCGTTCAGCCTTCCCTTTGTCCCGCAAAGGATGATAGTGCCAGCAGACTCTACCATGGGCAGCTATAAGGAATGATCATGTTGCAGTATGATTTTCCTAATTTTTTTTAATTCTACATCCTTATTTATCTTTCACAGTATTCAAACACTCACAGTTCTCCACCATAGTCCACTGTGCTCTCCAGCCTAACCCTTCCATTTTCTACTCTTTTCCTCCTTCCCTTCCTACTTGCCTCAGATCTATGGTCTGCTTTCAAGGATCAGTCTTAAAATTTGTCTTTGTCTGACCCTTTATTTGGCTTCTCTAGATGCCTCATATAAGTGAAACTATCTGATATTTATCTTTCTCCTTCTGCCTTACCTCACTTAGCATAATCCCTTCCAGCTCCATCCATGTTGCCACAAATGGCATGAGTCCATCTTTTTTGATCTCTGAGTGGTATTCCACCGTGTGTGTACCACATATTCTTGATCCGCTCAATCTGTTCTGGGGTGTGAGTGTCATTGCCATATCATGACTACTGTAAATAGTGCTACTATAAATGTAGGAGTGTAGGTTTCCATTCAAATTAACGGTATTGTGCTCTTTAGACTGATACTCAGGAGTGGACTTGCTGGGTCATATACCAGATCCATTTCAAGGTTTTTGAGGAACCTCCATACTTCTTTCCCTAGGAGCTGGACCAGTCTACATTTCTGCTGACACCGTAACAAGGGTGCTTTTTCTCCACACCTTCACCAGCACTTATTGTTTCTGCTATTCTCAAAGGTGTGAGGTGATGGCTCACTGTAGTTTTGACTTGCATTTCCCTGATAATATGTAATGATGGACATTTTTTCATTCTTATGGTATGTTGGCCATAAGAAGAAGTGCCTATTTAGCTCTTCTGCCTACATTTGATTGGGTTGTTCAAATCTCCTATATTTTAAGAGAAATAAATCATAAGCCCAATGCTGGGGAGTCTTTCTCCCAGTGTGAGAGTGGGCCCACCATCTTCCAAAAGAGAGCCCTTCCTCAGTTGCTGGCCTGAGGCTGGATCTGACCTCTCATTCAGCCCTTCAGCTAACAGGACAATCCTGGGGCCAGGCTTTCCAGGCCTGGGCTGATTCAATCTGGAATAACCCTGCTGGTGCTTTCAGCAAATCACTCCAGGTGGAGGTCCTCCAGGCCCACTTCACTGGGACAAGAGAGCATTGGAATGTCATTATTCTTGAGATAATATTAAACAGACACACTCTCAACCATAACATACCCCCCATACAGTCTCCTCCCGGGATAGTACAATAATTCTCAGATACAGGGGACCATACAAACTAAATCCATATAAGAAAAAAAATATTTCCTAAAGCCTATATTATCTATAAAGATTATTTTCTGTTAATTTGAATGGAAACCTACATGATACTGATGGCCAGTATCATGCAAAATTATGGTCTTCTCCCCAGATTTCAGACCATATCCAGGATCCAGCAATGCATCAAAGATGGTATATTTACCTCCCAGAGACCTTAAGAACAGCATATTATCAACCCTACATAGTAGAATCACTTGGGGAGCTTTGAAAAATTAGGACCTTACTCCATCGGGACCTTACTCCAGAACAAGTAGATTCAAAACTCTGAAGATGGATTTCTCATGGTTGAGAATCACTCTTGCAGGTGTTTTGAAAGTAAAGTTACCTTATCTTGCAACAGAAATCTTTTGACTTTTCACATCCCTCCTACTCTTTATTAACAATTAGGGGGGACATATGAGATTTCTTATACCCCACCCTCATGTTGAGCAATCCTCCAAAGACAGTTAAAAAGTAGGTGGATTTGAACTTCCAGATGTACAGAGGATTAAGATCTAATATTGTTATTGACTATACTGCATCCCCCCCAGTTTCAGTGTAGAAGTCCTTACCCTAAATATCTCAGAATGTGACTGAAGAAATAAGGCCTATAAAAAGAAATTAAATTGAAACAAGATCTTTAGGGAGGGCCCTAATCCAAAATGACAGGTGTCTTATAAGAAGTGAAATTTTGGACACATGTGACCAGGTGGTAGTGAAGACGGCCATCTTCTGAGAGGTGCCAGGAAAAACCCAGCTGCCAACCCCTGGCTCTTGGACTTCCAGCTCCCTCGACTATGAGATGAATTTCTATTAAGCCCCTCAGACAGTGGCGCCTACTATTGGCCCTGTCTTCAAGGATTTAGCAGCAAGAGTTGGTGGTCCCAAGAAGACTCACAATAAATGAATGAAGAGACTCAACCCAGAACCTACCTCCAGGAAGTTGTGGAGATTTTTCCAAAGCTAAAAAGCACATAGTTGCCTCTCCCTGTCAAGAAGAAAAATAAAAAATACTATGTGAAGAGCGCCCAGGTCACTTGCATCCCCAGGGGCCTAAGAACATTAACTCTGTCCCCAAAGCTTCTTCTGTCTCTCTCAGAGCAGCTGGCTGTCCCTGAACCTTGATCTGACAGAGGCCTCTGCTCCCCGCCTGCCAGAGCTGCCCCCTCCTCACTCTCCCGAGTGGTTTCCATTCAGATTGTGTTCTGAAGCTCCCTGTGTGGGGTGTGAAATGCATGAATGCTCTCAAAGGAGCGTCTTTATCCCAGAGCCTGAAACTGTGACAAAAAGGGCATCTTCACCTGTGAATTAGCTTGATTTTTCCAGCTGCCGTTGCTGACTCCCCATCAGAAGACCCGGCCTCCACATGGCATCTCTGAAAGCTGGGGAGACATTCTCCAGCTAAGAGCAGGCTGCTCCTGCTGCTGCTGCTTTTTTGGCCAGCAAATTTCCTCTTTTTTCAGGCAACTTGAAAAAAGCGCTTCCAAAGAACGGAGTTGTCAGTATAAATGTCTAAATGAACCTTTATTAGAACTATAAAAAAAAAGACTACTTAACATGTAATTGGACCATTCTTCATGCTTAAACACACTGTTAAAATCATGTCAATAGCTAAGTTAGAAACCCACAGGAAAAGGCAAACATTTTATCTGCAGGCTCCATTTTATGGCCTGGTAAAATGAGATCACATCAATCTCTGTGTCTTTCAAAAAATTACAGGTAGAAATTTGCCCAGGTACCTGTCTGCGTCTTTCAAGCTTTTCTCTCAGATTTACTGAAATGAGCTAATGGAAAAGTTACTCCACCAAGATCATTCCACAAACACTCGCTACAAGAGGAGGGAGCCATGAGCTCAAGCCCCCCCACCTTAGTGCGCTTCCGTCTCCATTACCTCCCCTAATCCTAATGTTCATAGTACTGTTTATTATCAACCAGTTTATAGATCTCTAGTTAATATTTGCTTAGGGCTTATGTTGATTTCTCAACACATGCAATATTCTGGTTTCATCTTTATCTTTAAGGATTAGATTGGATCGAGCTGCCTTGTAGTAATTTAGTTTTTCTCTTATGCCTTACAGTTTTATGTTCTTGTAATAGCACTAGCTTTCCCTCTTTTATTTAATTAAATATATCTTATTTCACAACTACAGCATTTTTGTTTCGAGTTTATTTATTTAACAGCTGGCAGGGTGCTGCTGTTTTGTAGAGGGAACCACGCTGGGTATTTTTAGAAATTCAGAAGTTGGGAATGCACCAGCTGAGAAGATAGAAGAAAAATCTGAACTTGGGAGATGAATGCTTGGAGATTAAACTTGGATGCTTTGGTTGCCACGATGGAATGCCATAGATTAAGTCCTTGAAACAAAAACAGAAACAAAAACAAACAAACAACAACCAAGTACATTTAAAGTATGCTCGAGAAGGAAACTCCAAGGCTGTCTTTGCCCTTCTACACAACAGCTGGCTGTGTTCCTGGGCTCAGCCACTCGGGAAAGTACCTGAGGAAAGTGACTCAGCCCATCCCTAGCACCCACAGAAGGCACTGCCTGGAAGCCTCTCCAGCCATCTCTGTTCCTGGAGACCTTCCCCCTAATAGCCCTATGGACACAAAGCTGGGTCTACACAAGCTATAAGCAGATGAGAGGGGCCCTCAGGCTAAAGGATGAAGGCTGATAACTGGTCCAGTATGAATGGGAATGCCCATGAGGGTCCACAGCCCTCCTCACCCTGAAGACTCATGAGGATGCTTCCAGACTTGAAGCCACAGCCATAGCTTAAACAAACTCTGGAGTAAGAGTGACTAAAGAAGGAGTCTGGAGCCGAAGTGTACTGAGGTGCTCGCTCTCCTGGGTCAGGCCAAGTCCACACAACCCTCCTTAAATTGTGTGTGCTACAGGCACCTCACTTAACTCACCCTTGCCTGAGGTGCCGCCTGAAACTTGCTCCAGAGGCCACAGCTGCACTCAGGGTGCAGGTAGGAAGCAGATGTGCCTTTAGGTTTTTCTTTGTCCCTTCACCTGTGATCCTTCAGAAGCATCAGCTGAACAATCCCGACCAGGAGTTCCTGCCAGTGCTCTTCCCTATGAGAAACACTCTCAGGTCCCCACTTAGAAAAAACTGGGAAGAGTCTCCAATTTTTCCTGTCATCCTGTTAAAGCACCCAATCTTGCTGACTCTTCTACTGCGTACCTCCCCTTCTCTCTAGGGCCCAAAGTCCTGATTTTGACCAGGCCCTCATCATCTTCCAGCTGGGCTACTGTCACAGTCTCCTGAATAGTCCTGTGCCCATAGAGTGATCAGGCCCAGGTCTTCCTCTCTACAGTGGTTTTCAGTGTCAACATCACCTGGAAATCTGATAGTAATATGAATTCTCAGGCCCCGTTCCAGCACTACTGAAGCAGAAACTCTGGAATTGAGATGGAGCAATTAGAGTATTAACCTACTTTCACATGATCCTTCTACACATTAAAATTTAAGAATCATTGCTCTATGGAACCCAGATTAAGCTAAAATCTATATCTTTCTAGTCTGAAAATCTTTGTCTTCCTTAAGATGAAGGTTAAGTTTGCTAGCCTAGCTTGCAGTAGATCCCATCTTAAGCTCTGGTCACATAGCTTCCTGTCCTCTGAGCCATCTCTCGTGTTCTGCTCTCTAGACTGGCCCTCAGAGTGAGATGCCTTCCTCATTAGTTATCTCTTATTCTCCAGATATAATATCCCTATGTCCACTAACCATATTACTTTTGAAAGAATGCCCAGGGAAGAGTTGGAAATCCTGGGGAAGGATTAACCACGCAGGAGTAATGGACAAGGCTGCCAGGGAAGGGAGCTGCTGGGTGCTGAGTCCCTATCACTGACCAACCCTCTTAATTCCCCTACACTGTCTCATTGAAAGAGCCTATGAAAAACTCATAAAAGCTGTGAGGCCACTGCATACATTTCAAAAAGTGAGTGCAAAGAAAGAGCCCCTGGATATAGACAGTGGAGTAATAACCAGTGGAAAAAAGATGAACAATAGGGGAAAAGTCCAGAAGACAGTCCCTGCTTCAGTGTCCTGGGATCCTTGCATCCATCAACTGTCCAGGGCCAAGCCTGTGCAAGCTCCATGCACTTCCCTTCTTTGTTGGCTGTTGTTGAAGCAAGAAAGTCAAAGGGGTCCTTGGCCTTAGGCTTCTGATCCAAACACCCAGCTGCACCATTTTTGCTGAGTCAGGATAAACAGGGCTGGTGGGTGAGAGAGCACAGCATTAGATGCTGCACATTCACGTTTCCCGGATACAGCTTTGCCACTCATCCATCCTGTGACTTGACAAGAGGCCTCACCCATTGCCAGACCACAGGGCCTGGTCTTTGCTTGACCAAGCTAGCAAATGATGAGGTCACTGAATTAGCCTTTCTGAGAGTCCACCTCACAGACACCTCAGAACAGCCCACAGGCAGGCAAATCCCCTAAGCACCCAGCAGACTACAGTGGTCAACTTAAGTTCAGTGACTGCTGAGTAGCTGCTATCAAAACACCCTTCAAGTCCTAAACCATGCTGGGTGCCACCATCACATCAGGGTTTCCACTTGAACCCAGCATAAACCCTGCCCCTGAGGCAGTGTGGGGAGAGGAGCTGCCATTGGAATTTTGCTCTTACAGTCTGAGGCTTTCAAGGGTGTTTTGCCTTTCAGATTTATTTCAGCAAGTTGCTGTTAATTGTGTTTTCAATTAGTTATGTTTAAAACATCTTGAGATTTGGGCAACTGAAATTGCAGTGCATTAATAATTATTAAACAGGGGTTCTAATCCATTATTTATTGAATAAATTTTTAATACTAATGCAGAATCCATTGTCACTGCCACCATGAGTTTGGCCATTAAGGAAAAAGCTGACGAAAGAAAACTAAAGCTCCAGGATTCTGAGATGAAGTCCTGTGGAGAGAGCTTCCTGGAAGAAGGAGTGGCAGCTGTTTCTCTTCTAGGTCTATTTAATCAAGGCTTTGCTACCTAAAGTGAGAGAGAGAGATGGGGAGAGAGAGAGAGGGTGGGGGAGAGAGAGAGAGAGAGAGATGGGGAGAGAGAGAGGGGGGGGGAAGAGAGAGAGAGAGAGAGAGAGAGAGAGTTTCCATCTAGTAGGTATTCAGTAAATGTTTATANGGGGGGGGGAGAGAGAGAGAGAGAGAGAGAGAGAGAGAGTTTCCATCTAGTAGGTATTCAGTAAATGTTTATACAAAAAGCCAATGAGTGAATGAGTAAATAAATGAATTTAAAGAGAATTAAATTAAGACAGACTCTTGATGATCTAAGACCCTTTCTATTTTAACCATTAACAAACACTTGCAAATCATTATGAGAATGAAGTGTCTATGAAGGACAAGCTGGTTATCCCTCTCCTCTCAGTCTGACAGAGCATCACATGTAAATTTAAATATATTTAGAATAAAAGCTGGTAAACCAAGGTGACACAGACAGTCACATGAGGGTGACCCTGGCTAGGCAGTCAGAGGACACTTCAGTAAAGACATGGTATCAGGAGACAGATGCCAAGTTTTCTGGATACATAAATGAGGCCAGTGTAAAACAGCAGTCGTGTTGATGGGCCCACACAGGAAGGCACACGTGTGAGCATGCTCAAGATCGTGACTGTTAAGGAATGAAGAAGTGAGACTGGAAGGGAGGAAGGAAAGGAAAGAGGGCTTCATAGGCCACACTAAAAAGTTGGTTTCCACGCTGCAGACAAACCTACAGGAGAGGGTTAAACAAGGGACTGGTGGGTCAGATTTTTATTTTAGGGCAAACTCGGCAATTCAGTTTCTACAGAATAAATTAAGCCATATGCTGAGGAGACTTGGCTAAAGTTACAGTGATGGATGAGGAGAAGGGGTGGAAGGGAAAATGATTTAGTAATTCTAGGGAGAGGGTGAGGAAGATAGAGGGAGGAGGCAAAGATGACCTCAGTGCTTTGGTTATAGTGGTTTTCAAGAAGGAGGGCTAGGTTGGGTTGCATTGGTTTGGGTTGGATTGGGTTAGAGTTAGGGTTAGGTTGGGGGTGGGGGGTAACAAATATGACAAAAAGCTTTGGAAATATAAATATCCAGGTGGAAATCCAGAAAACAATTGGATATATAGGTTTGGAGGTCAGCAAGTAAGGGTGAGTAGTAGAGAACCATTCATGCAAGGATGATGATTTCAAATAAATTCAGAATATACTACACCCAGGACAAGGATAAACTGTTTTCTATGAAGATTCACTAAGAATGATTATCTTTAGAATTTTAAAGAACTAAATCTAAACATCCAGAGAGTCTAATGTCTCTAATTAGGGCAAAAAAGAGATACAATGAGAAAATAAAACAGTGGGATAAAAGGAACTTTTTAGAATTCACACTAGTCTTACGCTCAACCTAAAACTAATGGAGCAATCAGTGAATATTACAAAGCACCACCTCTAAACCTTTAGGAAATGGAGGATGTAAAAGTTATAGCATACAATAACCTCTCAGCCCTATCAAAATCCCTCAGAAACTTAGACTCTCAACTCTACTTGGTCTACCTCCCTTCCAGAACTTTCTCTGACAACTGAAAACTAGTTAACCTCTCTTCCTCTGAGCATATTTAACCATGATAACCTCTGACCTTTTTTGGCACTGAGGACATGTGACCTGAGATTGTTAACTAGTCAGGTTATACCTGACACCATACACATTAAACTTGTGTAGTTCAGCTCCTGAAAAGGGCCAAGCCCCCTACTATCCCCCCACTCATACACACACACACACACACACACACACACACACAGCTCCTAGCAAGCTCAGTGCAAGGCTGAGAAAAATACATTTTGTTCCGATAATTTCTGGGTCCCCAGGAACACTATCAGCCTTAAGGGGCCTCCTTGTTCCCATCCTGCCCTATCTCCATAGTGGTTCAAATTGGCCAACTGCAGAAATAAGCACATATAACCTGTTCACTGAGAACCTGGGTATAATGCCTTTTGGGTCCATGTCTTTACAATTCTTCAATCAAGTTCCAGCACCAGCAGAACTCTGAGCCCTGGGCTAATGCAACCACAGTTCACTGAAGAGACAATAAAAGAAGGGAGGTGGAGAGATATGATAGATTCAGTAACCATCCATCTTCTGTCTCAAAAACGTTCCTGGAAAGACTTTAACCACTCGGAACAGACACCCAAAGAATGTAAGCTATAATCCCTGAGCTAGAAAAAGTATAAATGAGAGGTGCAACATGAAAAGATAGGAAGTGGTCTTGCCACTTCAGAAGAGGTGTGTCTAGGCCAGCAGACATGGAAGTGAGGTCTGCGGGAGCTGACAGGCAGGCACTGAGCCAGCAAGTGCAGGGAGTCAGGATGCCGTCTCCATCCTTCCAGGTGTCGTCCACCTCCCCTCCCCATCATCCACCACTCCTGAAAGGAAGATTGATTGTTGTTGTCCTGAATTCTCTCTACTTACTTTTCTGTCTGCTTTCTAGAAGCCCCTTGAAGCCAGGAACCAGAATGTCTTGCCTTTGTATTCCCTACAATGCCTAGTCAAAGGCTTGGTACATTGTAGACTCTCAAAAGTTGTTGTTGAATAAAAGAATAAATGAATCATAATTGTAAGAATCATTATTTACTATGAGATACTTGAGGATTTCGTAAATGAGCTTCAATCCCTTCTAATCCATCATCAAGTTGGCAAGAAAACATAAAACAAGATGGTGTCAAAAACCACTAACTGCGATGATGTGATTCTCTAAGCCCGTTCTGCACACCCAAGGATGAGGGGCTGTGCAGAGGAGAGACAGATGAGAGCTTGAAGGCCATTGCATCACTATGTAGTTTTTAAATTGTGTCTTCTATTTGGGTCAGTGTCTTCCAGGAGGGACTAAAGATCCATTAATAACATTTGGATTTTAGGGGAAATCTTTTTAAAGGAAAATGTTGTGCCTTGTGAATATTCTGTGTCCTTGAGGAAAAGAAAGCCAAGGAAAGAAAAACTGCAGCCAGCCCACTCAGAAAGAATTGGGTTGGGGCCAGGAAATCAAAATGAGAATGAATTTATAGCATTGGTGTTGCTAGAACTAATTATCAGGAAGATTTTTGTTACTTTTTTTTTTAAGAACAGGAGGGAGGAAGGAGTGGTAGACTTCATTAAAATTATACCAGTCAATGAACAGCAGGACTGGAATATTCCTTTTTTTTTCTTTCAACTATGAGTTGTAGTATCATCATGTTACTCAGTGGTGCAAATCACTGTCATATTTGACACATAAATGCAGTGACTTTTTAAAACGACAACAACATAAACAGTAAAATATGGGATGAACTTGAAGACCGAAGGTTCTAATTTGACTTCCACAACAACTTTGCTGGAACCACCATATGACCCTTCCTTCCAGGTGAGAAACTGGGCATCCAAGTTAACCAGGGATAGATTCAGAACTTCAGTGGGGGTCTTCTGACTTCCATCTCTGGGTTTTTTCTTCTCTGTGTGACTTGGAGAACATTCTGGTGTTAACATTCCCATAGGTCTGGGAAATGGTGGCAGTTCTTAGTTCCAGTTGACAAGTCCCAGCTCACACAGAAAGTCAGAGCTATGGAGACCCTCACATCTTTCCAGGAGGGACTTGATCCAATTCTTAGCAACCTGACACACCCACTTTCTCCAGGCATGGGTTCATGTGGAGCTGGCCCCACTTGGAAGTCACAGAGGTTTAGTCTGGAACAGGGTTGTCTAATGACCCCATCAAAGGTTGCTTCATAGTTGGACTCAAGAATCACAGCAAGGAACCACACTTCTGAAATTATTAAACCCATAAGGGGCAGCTTCAATGACTATCCCAAGAATGCATCACTCTAACCGTGTGATCTCTGGGCAGCTGTGGCAGCAGCACGTTCACTGCGAGACGAGGATAAAAAGCAGTGAATGTACAGGTTTTTTGTGAGTATACATTGAGGTAGGGAAGGAAAGAGTCAGCTGAAACACTGTAAAAGTAGGCCCCCCACCTATCTTAGGAAGACCAAACTGACACTTCTGCCTCTTTACCACTAACCTTGACCACAAGGACTGAATGAGAGGGAAGGCAGAGATCCAGAACTCAGTGTCTTAGCCAGGGTTCTCAAAAGAAACTGATAGGACAGTAGCAAGATAGATAAGAGATTTATTATCGGAAAGGCTCCTGCAGCTATGAAGACAAGAAGTTGCACAAACTGCCACTTGCGAGCTAGAGAACCAGCTAAGTCAGGAATAATTCAGCCCAGGTCTGAAGGATGGAGAACCAGAGACACTGATGTCCAAGGGCAGGGGAATATGGTTGTCCCAGACCAAGGAGAAAGAATTTGCCCTTCCTTCTCTTGCCTTTTGTACTATATATTCCCCATGGATCAGAAGATGCCATAATGGTGAGGGTAGGCCTCAGTCTACTGCATACAACCTGCTCTCTTCCATAAGCACACACATGTGCATGCGTGCACATGCATGCACACACACAAATGTCTTGTCAGTTAGAAGTTACCATGTGAGGTTAACCATCACACTCAGGATACCCTGAGTGTATCCTGAGTATCAGAATAAAGTCACAACTAGGCTCTGCCACTTTGTGTGGTTCCTGAAACCAGGAAATACCTGAATCTGTGTGGGCTGATGGCATTGTGCCCCACTTCATTATGCCCACTCTGCCCCATGCAGACGATGAAAGCATGTCTTACATGAAAACCCACCTCTTTTCCCTTGACCATATTAAACCTCCTAATTTCCCTTCCTTCCTCTGCAGTTAGTAACTTAAGTCTGCTTGGAGCTAAATGACCCAGTTAATACAGCCTGCCTAGGAACAGGCTGACTGTGAAAGCATCCTGTCCTGTTCTCACTGAGGAAGTGGCCCTCGAAGCACAGGGACCTGTCACATCGCCTTGCCGTCTAGCCCTTCTGCGCTGAAATTTCTAGGCTGGAGAGCTCTGGATCTGCTAAGAGAAGCCTAGACCACCTAAGTATGACCTCACCTGTCAAATGGTTCATCTCTCCCAGGTCTGGATGGAGGAACAAAGGGCTTATCTTGTTGTTAAAGGAGTGATGCTTCATCTTTTACAGAAACACATGCATTTATAACTATTTATAGGTGAAATGATGTGATTTATTAGATTTGCCTTAAAATAATATGGGAGGAGGCATGTGTACAGGGTATGAATGGGGCAGGTTGTACTTGGTTAAACTGCATGAGGGCTCCCCTAAAAAGCCTTTGCTCATGCTCAAAATTCTCTATACAAAAAATGCTACTTTCTGAACAGCATAGTTTAAACCAAAAAAGCTGAAGGAAATAGTCCTAAGAAGCACATTTTTAAAATAAATATAATTCCAAGATACAGTTGGTACCTCTCTGTCCAATTTGGCTTGTTATTCATTGCTTAACCTGATTTTTACTGTGGTCATTAAAGGACTTCCTTTTAATTTATCCTAAATCTTTATTTCAAAAAGGCCCCCTAGGTCAGTTCCTGAACTGAAAGCCAGGTTGACATCAAAAGCCTTTTTTGGCAACTTGTGTACAGCCTTCTTCCACCTAGCCACGAGGAGATTGTTTTCTTCCTCGGCCAATTTAGATAATGCCACGACCCTGCCATTCTATTTCCTCTTCCCTTTGCTGTCCTGCTCCTCCGTGCTCAGCCCAAAGCCAAAAGAGAGAGGGGAGCAATCACCATCCTGCTGGGACTCCCAGTCCTTGGAAAATGTTCAAACTGCCTGGAAAAACATAAGAATCTTCTTCTCCAATGACCCACACCCATGCATAAACTGCTCCTGGGACCATGGGCCATATCCTAGGGATTTCTGTCTACCATCCCACAATATGGTTAAATTAAAGGCCAGAGTCTCAGAAGAAGGCGTCTCAGAGAGAGCACTGGCTCCATAAACTCAGTTCTGTTAAATCTCCTAAGAGGCTTCCCTGCCTGGCTCAGCATTTTTCCCTCTACACCTAGCTAAGTGTTCAGTCTCCCAACCCTATATCTACATCCTCTGACACCTCTCTGTTCTCACGCTAGCATTTTCCAGCCATGAGGGTGTGACTATCTAGAGCGCCCCATTCCAAAGATAACATTTCTAAAATTGGTTTCTATGCAAATTAATCGGGTTGTAGGCAGAGAAATGAATGCATGCCTACGCATACCAAGTGCCTGCTCTGTGGGGATGGGGCATGTAGGCTCGACCCTGGGAACAGACCCACACGTCCTGGAGCAGGCCAGGCTGATGGTACTGAGAGTGTCAGCTAGTGCATGGGCCTAACATCAACAAGGTTACCCTCCCACCCCTAAGAGCTGACTTAGTGAGGGAGGCCAGACTTTCCTCCTACGTTGATTAAAGATATGGAAAATTAAAATAAAAAATTCTTTATGTCTACTGTACTCAGAGGAGATCAAGGCACTGCCTTGAAGGTGCATTGCTAAGTTGAAATTTAAGTTACTGAAGTCATGATTAAATTGGGCACTGATTCCAATTTCATCCCAGCCCTACCAAAGCCTTCCACCAAAGAGATGGGAAAGTGGGGTGTTTCTGTGTTCAGAACCTGGATGTCACATTAGGTGTCTCAGCAGGAAAGCTGGAACATGACCTCAAAGGACATGACCTCATGACCTGGAAAATTTAAGGGGTCCTTATATTTTTCAAAGAACAGTGCCAGTTAGTATTGCACCCTCACAACCACCCAGTGAGGAAGGCAGGAAGAGGTTTCACTACACCATTCAGCAAGTCACCTGTAGTCAAACATAAGCCAAGGACTTGGGGAGTTATGAACACTGGTGCTACTTTACTGTTCCCTAGAAGGCCCCCAGGCTCCAGGACACTCCTTTGTGAACTGAGATATCACTAAGATATCTTTGCCTTTCTCCCCACCTTTCTCTTCTCATTGTTCTCTTAGGAATTAGGATAGTCTGCAAGTGTCCTCCCTTTCCTGCAGCCTCCCACCTGGGCTGTCCAGGCAGAATGCCACAAAATGAATGCATTCAGAGGTTATTTTGAGGAGAGTTATCTGCACGCGTGCCCCACTCATACATGCATTCATGCACCATAGCTTTTCCTTTTTTTAAAAAAAAGTCTACTTGCATGGTCTTTAATGACATCCTTTTGTCTTATTTATGTTTTATGCTTTCTTCACTGTAATTAATTCTTGCCTATCTGACAGGGTTTTGTTGATACCACAAATGGTACTTTATATTCTAGCTTCAGAATTTTGTTAGAAGATTGTTACTTCTGATACAGAGGATGCTTTATATTTTTATGTCTATCTTGTTTTATAACTGCACTCTCTTACTGGTTCTCAGAATTTGCTGATTATCAAGATTTTTATAAGAAAGTAGTTGCAATTTTCTATCTTTCTTTCAATCAGCTTGAGTGCATGTTTGTGTGTGTGTATGTGTGTGTATTTGTGCCTGTGTGTTACTCCATCAGCCAGGTCCTCCATAATGAGTAGGAATCTTTTATTTAAGATTTATTTTTATTTATGTATACATACACGAGTTTGTATGAAGTGTGAGGGATGAGAGGATTCACCAGAGACAGAGTGGGGAGCAGGACAGGCAGACTGACTAAAATACACTGCTGAAGGGAGCAGCGGGTGAGACAGGAGAGGTCTGCTGTGCCATGTGGGTCAGCTCCCTGGCAGGGGATAGAACTTGTGCTGCAGTGACTGCCAATAGTTTCATAGTACTGAGACTTAACCTCTGCACCACCAGGGAGGCCATGAGTGGGAATTTTTACTTTATCTCCAATCTTAAGGAGAGTGAGTGTAAAGGGAGATAAGCAGTTCATGTTCCTGAAGGTTTTTAATATAAGACTTTTATCAAATTGAGGAAGTTTCCTTCATTTCCTAATTTTCCAGTGAGATTTTTATCATAAATAAGTATTAAGTTTCACCAAATGCCTTTGTTCCGCATTTATTGAAAAAGTGATGTATTTTCCCTTTTGTTTAATATTGCCACAAATTACACTAATAGATTTACTGATGTAATATCCACTTTTAAACGTACAAGTGAAATAACTGAGTCTCAGGTTATCTCCTCCAGCTGGGATGCTAGGAGGAGAACACTGTGCAGACGGATTAATGCTCTTTCTGAACAGCTAGACTAGTCAGAAAAAATGTCCAGGAATTCAATTTAGGAAATGAGTGGCCAAAATCCCTGAGAAAAGGGAAATAGAGAGAGGTGACTGGCCACATCTCTACTAAAAATAGAATTCTTGGCACAGGTAGCTGAGAGAGACACTTGTAAGAGGTAAAAGAGACAGCAAAGGCCTTGGCAATCTCACACACTGGTTGAAGAGAAGCAGAAGAAAGGTTGAAAGCAAATCAATTGAAAAAAAAAAAAAACAAATACCAACTAAAATACTGATATTTTGTATGTACTATAAATCTACAATGTTCATGACACTTTTTTTTTCAATTTTACTTTTGCATAGAAGAACCGGGGTGCAGGCTAGATGTACAGGGGGTAAGAGGCTTTACCAGAGACAGAGTGGGGAGCAGAACAGGTGGGTTCACTGAAATACACTGCTGAGAACAGTAAGCAAAACAAGAGAAGTCTGACTAGGGATTGAACTCAGGCCTTCATGGTGATAGTGCTGAGAATTAACCCCTAGGCCACCAGGGAGGCCCAATGTTCATGATATCTGAAAGTGATAGCATTTAAGACATAAAGACATGCTGTTTAAGATAGCGCCTAATATTGGCATAAAAGTAGCCAAACAGACCAATGGAACAGAAGAGACAATCCAGAAGCAAGCAACACGGACATAGTTGCTTGGCTTACAACAGAAGTGTCAGTGCAGGAGACAAATAGTAGTCTTTTCAACAAATTATGCTAGATCAATTGCATATGCATATGAAGTTTAAATATGTGTAACTCCTATCTCAGACTATAAGCAAAAAATAATTTCAGATAGGTTGTAAATCTAAATGGAAATGATAAAACACTCTTGCTTCTGGGGAAAAAAACCCAGAATATTTTTAATATCTTGTAATAGACAAAGGTTCTTTACACAAGATGTTAAAAGCACTAATAGGAGAAAAGATTGATGAATTTGACTGCATTAAAATTAAGAACTTCTATTCATCATGAGATACCATTAAAAGAGATATTTTATGATCCATGTACCTGACAAAGCATTTGTGTCTAGATTTATGAAGAACTTCAAATCATAAGAAAATTACTCATACCCCATAAAAATGTAAAAGAGATGTGAGTAGTCATTTCAGATATCCAAATAGATGCACGGAAAGGTCATCTGGGAAAGACAAAATTAGAACCACAATATGATACTGAAACCCACCCAACAGAATGGCTAAAATGCAAAGGACAGATAACAATAAATGTTGACAAGGATTTGGAGCAACTTCAATTCTCATTCACTGCTGGTGGGAATACATAGAGCTACAACTCCTTTGAAAAAGTGATGATTGGCAGGATCTACTAAAGCTTAACACTTTTGGCATTAAATGTCAGAAAGCTGTGCCTACCATAGGGCTACAGTGAGCATGCTTTACTCTAAGAGTTAATATATTTTCAGCTCTTAAATTTAATTCTATTATCCATCGTAAGTTACCTTTGGGATATGATCCAAGGAAGCAATTAAACTTCATTCTTTTGCATTGGATATATGTTGGTCTCAGAAACATTTGTTGAAAATATTCATTAAGTTGGCTTGATATCTTTGTCAAAAATCAGTTAAATATAAATGTAAGGTTTTATTTCTGTACAGTAAATTCTTTTGTACTGACCTATATGTCTGCCTTGTTTATGTCAACACTACATTCTAGTGGTTACTATAGCTTTACAATAGGTTTTGAACTCAAGGAGTGTTAAGTCTTTTAACTTTGATCTACTGAAGACTGCTGTGGCTATTATTGGCCCTTTTAATTCCCATATTAATTTTGAGCCAAGTTTTGCAAAGAAGTCGCTGGGGATATTAATAAACTTGAGATGAGTCTGTAGATCAATTTAGGGAGTATTTTCATATTAACAATACTATATCTTCCAGTCCATGAAAATGGGCTATCTTTCCACTTACTGAGTTCATTTTTCATGTCTTTGAAAATATATTTTATAATATTCAGAGCATAAGATTTCCATTTCTTTTATTAAATTAATTTCTAAGAATTGTACTTTTTTGATGGAATTATTAATGAAATTATTTTTGTAATTACATTTTTGGTTTGTCATTATTAGAGTATAAAAATACAAAAGATTTGGCACACTTATTTTATACTCTGAAAATTTCCAGAACTTGTTTATTGGTTCTAAGAGGTAGTAAAGGACTTCTGAGAATTCTATATATATAAGATCATGTCATCTGCAAATAGCAATAGTTTTATTTCTTCCTTCCCTATCAGATGCCTAATTGCCCTGTCTAGAATTCAATAACATTAAATAAAAGTGATGGGGGTGGACACCTTACTCCTGACTTTAGGGGGAAGGCAGTTACTCTATCACTTTTAGTTATAGTTTTTACCTGCATTTCATAATTGACTTTTTTTCAGCTTGAGGGTTTTCTGTTTATTCTGAGATTATTATGTGTATCATGAAATGGTGTTGGACTTGGTCAAATTCTTTCTATGAATTTGTGAAGGCAATTTTTATTGCTCATTTTTTTATTTTATCAGTATGGCATATTTCACTAATTCCATATGTTGAACCAACTCTGCAGTCTTTTGATAAATCCCATTTGGGCATTGTGTATAATCCTTTCTATATGCTGCTGGATTTAGTTTTTTAGTATTTTGTGCAGGATTTGACCTCTAAAATTCATCAAGAATACTTGTTGGTAGTTTTTTCTTTTGTGCTTTCTTTGTCTGGTTTTGATATCAAGGTGATACTGACCACACAGGATGACTTTTGAAGTGTTCTCTCCTCTCATTTTTAAGAAGACTTTGGTTCTTGCTTTATCATATCTAACCCATCATTATTATGCTCTATGAGCCATTGTTATTGTACTTTCCTTCTTTATTCTTTAAATATAGTTTCCCATAGTTACTTGAACATATTCATCATAATTGCCTTGAAGTCCTTGTCTGCTAAGTGTGACATCTGAGCTCGTCATGAGCAGTTTCTGTGACCTGCTTTTCTCCCATATGGATTATCTTTTTCTACTTCTTGTCAACTCTCATGACTTCTTTTTTTGTTGAAAATGGACATTTTAGATAATATAGTGCAGTGATTCTGTATACTGATCTCCTCCTCTGGGGCTTGTTGTTTGCTGTTTATGTGTTTGGTGAGTTGACTGGATTGTTTCAGTGCTCTATTTGCTTCTAAGGATGTAGCCTCTGATGTCACTGGTCAGAGGACGCAGCTGTGGGCATGCACACTGTCACTCTGGGATGGCAGGGAATTTATTTGTGCTTGCTTTGTCTCTTTTCTTGATCTTTCTAAATCATCTGCCTTCATTGCTATCAGGACCAGCTATTAGCCTCCACTAATTGTTGGCTGATTATTCTATTATTTTTGACAATGCCCTGGGGCATAAGTTGCTCCAAAGTCTGTTGCAATTAAATTTGGGTTCCTTTGCAAGAGCAATCTCTGAGGCCAATCCTTGAGGGCTGTGTCAATCCCAGGAGGACTCTTTTTAGTGGTCTCTTTCTGTAGTTCTCTCTGGTCCACCTCTAGGTAATCTAAGGCTTAACATAGTGCTCTCATGAAACTCCCCATTTCCTCTTAGATGCTTCTCACCAAAGTCTCCATAGTTTCAAAGAACACTACAATACAGATAAAGTCAGTTTTCCTGGGGAGAGCTTCAGAGCTCTGTGATCTTACAGCCGGTCTCTTCAAACAGGCACCACTGCTGCACAGCTGGCGCAGGGGTGATGCCTACTTCTCTCAAAGTCCCATCCCTGCTCCATGAGCTTCATTAGCATCTCGATACTTTGGGGTAGCAGCCCCCAGTCTGCACAGTTTTCCTTTCCTGAAATGGAATTGTGCTGTAAACAACATCAGGTAAGATAATTGGGATCCTCTGTCTCTGGCCTTCCATGTCTGGGGTAGACTTTCTGCCCTACAAGTAGGTGCTGGGTAGAGGGAGCTCCTCCCACACTTAACCAGAATAGAGCCCCTGGAACCTGAAGATGGGAGCTTGGGGTGCACTGAAAAGTGTGGGCGGTCTGCCCCTCCTTGGCAGGCAGCATGCCCCTCAACAGGAAGTCAAGTGAAGATGGAGACCTGTGCTCTTAGTCACATTTACCTGGGGTGGACATCCATTATTCTGAGCTAGAGGAAAGGGAAGCGAGTAGTAAACCAAGGCAAAACACCACTGATTCTTACTATTCTCATCAAGAACCGGTTAATACACTTGATAGGTATTTATCCACCTGATGTATACCCTAAAGATAATGTACAGTGACTTAAATGATATTTTTTAAATAATTTTCAGAGTTATGTTTCTTACTGGAGAGAGGACCCATGAAGCTACTCACACCACCTTTCCAGAAATCCTCTCTGTACAAGACACTTTGGGGTTACATGTTCTTTGGGCTACTGCTGGGAACTTGGGTCCTGGATCACTGAGAATGGTGGGAGTCTCCACAGTGTTCGACTACTAACTACTCTGGACATCTCCCCCTCATCTAGTCATTTTTAGCTCTGTGTTTAATTTCAAGAGGAAATTGCCAGCCTTAATTCACACTAAAGAAGGTGTCATTGGCTGGGAGCTACTTAATGTAAAATCTTGCTAGTCGAATTTGCCTTTGAATAGGAAAATCCCTATTCATCCCAAAGGCATAATTCTCTAGCTGAGAAACTTCAGGATCCATTACTAGTCAAACCAAGAAATATTAGACCAGAGAGAAAGGGGTTCTTCTGGAACATTGAGGCAATTTCACGTGTTCCTAAAGCCTCTGGAGCCAGACATTCTGACTAAAGAATTTGTAACATGTCCCCAAATCAGAGGAAGCACGCTTGCTCAGTAAGCACAGCTGCTCTCCATTTGGTTAATGATAGCCCATTGCAAATTTGGTGTGTGCAAACAAAAGCCAGCAGGCCTCGCTCTATCTAACTTGTCCAGGGAGCTGTCTCTGCCTCTGGCTGCCTGGCAGTCTCGGTTAGAGACAGTGTGTTGCATCTGGTGCAGCGATGCTGGGCAGCGTCAGGTGAGTGTTGTGTGTGGACATTGTGTTACACTGTGATCTGGCAGCATTTGGCAGCAGACAAACCAGTGAATGAATTGAAGAAAGATATCGAGGGCTGTGTCATAGCTGGAGCAGAAAGGAAGAAGTGCTAGAAAAGACGCACAAAATTCAGGCACATTTGACTCAGTCCTGTCATTTGATACAATTTTCTTCGGCATTGCTATTTTTATCAATGATAAACCCCATCTTCAGCCAATTCATTGCTAACTTACTCTCTGGCCCCATATTTTGGATAAAGCTATATTCTCTAAACAGCCACTAAGTTGCTGCCCCAAGGGAATGTTCCATTTTTTTTTTTTTACACTTGGGTTTATCTGTCCTCTTCTCTGCCATGACACCCCATTTTACTCAAAATGGACAGAAAGTAACAAAAGATTCTCCCAGGGGTTCATGCTATTACAGAGGCCTTCATGCCTGTCCCTCTGCTTGAATCCAATATCCAATCAGTAAAATAAAATTTGGAACTTGAACCTCTCATAGGAGCAAGGGACAGCCCACCTCTCATCTCATGTCTGGGCCAAGGGGTTACACTAAAATCCAGGGAGAATGATAAGCAGAAAACAACCTCTGGAGATCGAGACGCTGAGATGATTCATCTGGTCTACCCTCCTTGAGCATGGGGGTTTTATCTGTTTCACTGCTGTCTTGCTTCATCCCGGTTCAACACTGGCATACCGTCAGTACTCAAATATTGATTGATCGTTACTAAACAGGCTGTTCTTTTGCGAACAGAGATGATTTCTAGGTATCACATTTCACACAAATGGTATCTCATATGTGTCTTCAATGAAGTCAACTAAGAGTTCCTGGAAGTAGCTCAATTCCTTGCCAAAACAACTCCCCAAATCCAACCACACTCTGCAACTCTCTACACCTTCTGGTCAGAATCACTCCTCAGGTAGATGAGGCAGCTGCTGTGATCTCACAATTGCTATCACTATGCAAATGAGACCAACAGCTTTTGACTTATTTGAAAGGATATGAGAATTATTGTGCCAATAGCCAAGAACCAGGTGACAGAGAATAAATGAAACACCCAACTTCAAGCCAAAGTTGGCTTATAAAGCTGCTTCTGTTCAGCAGACTGAGGCTCTACATTATGCCTGTATGCATGTACACTCAGAAAGACAAAAGTAGTGGGAAGGGAAAGAGAAGGATAGTAGAGAGAGAGAGAAC
The DNA here is from genome assembly GCA_019455555.1 of Galemys pyrenaicus. Lineage (NCBI taxonomy): Eukaryota > Metazoa > Chordata > Mammalia > Eulipotyphla > Talpidae > Galemys > Galemys pyrenaicus. The sequence continues at coordinate 91,855 of JAGFMF010011433.1, forward strand.
AAAGAAGTCTCATCTCTCACTAATGTTAACATCTCACCCTTTGCCCTCTTTGCCTGTATAGAATCCCTTTTCAGCAGCATCAGGTGGTGAAAATTGAAACAAGACAAGCTCAATTTCTTTGTTTAGCTCCCAGACAAGAAAATGAAACAAAAGCAAAATATTACTTCTCCCACAAATTCAACACAGAAACTAACAGCTGCTACACCCCTAATAAGGACCTGAGGCCTTTGGTGCAGGTTTAGTTGCTGGATTTTGGGAAGACTAGGTTGAATCTACCAACAGAAAATCAAAAGTCAAGATATAATTATCCAACATTGGGTTGATTAGGTAAATTAGAGCATATAGAAGAAATTCTTACAGGGAAATTTAATTAATGGAATAGGAACAATCATGTTATCATTGATAATTGCCAAATATATGTGTGTGTGTCATATACAAATGTAAATGTCAAATATAATATGTATATGTATGTATGTACACACACACACACACATATATATTGAAGGAAAAATAAATTTTGAATAGTGCCCTTTCACTCACACCACAAGGACAATAGTTCATAATCTGGCATTCAAGGCCATTGAGCTCAACCTTAAAATCACCTTCTAAGTCTCATCTCTCAATATAAGTATGTAATACAAGTGCATTCCTCACAATCAATCCCCTGTGGTACCCCTACCACTTTTTGGTTCATCATTTTCATCTAGAGACTCACATCCTCTCCATTTGTCTCCCTGACCAATTATACCCATGCCTCAAGGCTCATTTCGAAAGCTACACCCTTTTTGAAGGTATCTCCTGTAATTCCCCTATATGGCAATATCTGACTCCTCCTCGAAAAAGCACATCTGGATAGTCACTCATCAAACTCTATAGTATGGGTAACAATAATAGAAGTACAAGTGGTGGCTTACAATAAAACCACCTAATAATTCCTACTATTTTCCAGGCACAACATTAAGTAATGCTTAACATCCATTGATTCATTTAACTAATTATTTTCACATATGTTTTATTTCCCTCAATCTCTGATGTCAGACTTCAGTCTAAAATGATGACTCTCTGCTATAAGCATTAGTGTTATATCTAGACACATAATAAATGCTTATTGAATACAAATAATGTGTTGATGAAGGAATGAATAAAGCAAAATGACTGAATTTCTATAGGCCATTGGACTAGACTCCTATATTTGTACCACATGATTTGAGTCTTTTTCCACTCTGGAGCACACTGCAAAGACTCACATAGCAAATCACAAAACTCCTGCAGGTGTGATATTGAATGTATTTTGTATTGTATCATAAATAGAATTCCTATTATCTAGTTCTCTAAATATCAAACACTTCTTCAACAAACTATAAAACAGTATAGCAAACCTTTCCTTTTCAGGTTCACTCTTCCCAACTCTGGAACCCATAAGCTTTATTCTCCCATGTCCCACAGTAAGTGATGAATGAATTCAAACATACACTGTTATAACTGAGTATATCTCCCCTTCCAAGAGTGTTTATGAGACTTAAAGGGCAATGCTTAACTCAGAAGAATTGTAGGCATGGTATGTAGCAGTAGTGGGGAGTGAAGAAAACATAACCAGTCTTTATTGCATGCTTAGTCTCTTCCAATTCTACATAACTATCATATTTAATTTTCAAAATAATCCTATTAAATAATTTTAGTAATAATAATATACTATATGCCAGGATACTTTTTATATATATTGTTTCAATTTTCCCATCAACATTAGGAAAATGTACCATTTTTCTCCATTTAAGAGATTAAAAGAAAAATTCATAAAAATTTTAAGTTACTAATACAAGGTAGTAAAGATTAGAACAAGAATTGAAATAGTCCTTTGAAGACACTCTGCACCTTCTAATGGCAGTAGTTTTCCAAATCAAAACATTAAGAACTACACCTTTAAACATAGAATTCAAGTTTTGATATTCAATTCCCAGTGCAACCTTTCACATGAAGTGATCATTTAGGGCACAGAAGGTATCCTTCATGGAGTTTCTCTACTCACAACACATGTGCCTTTAAACAAATCCACTCCTGAGAATGAACAGGATCCTCCTGTGTCCTCCTTAACCACCTCATTTTTTTTGCTCCTTTCCCTGGGCTTACACCTCTGTCCATGGTGCTGAATGTAAAGACTAGCCTAACTGACACAAAGGGAAAACAAAGTAATTTGAATTTAGATTGTAAAGGATTTTAAACACAATACTGGGCTGGCTATTGGAAATCACTAAGGTCTTTTCCAAACCCTCTGTCTTAACCCAAAAGTCTCCCCTCTCTTCCAAAATCTTTAAGTTAAACAGGGAAAATAACTTCCAATTAACAACAATTATTAATTATCTTTGCAATTTCATAATTTCAAAGATTCCATTATATGGGAATAAATTGATAAAAAGGGAAAATGAGAAAGCCCATTTCATAAACATCATTCCAGAAATAAACACAGTTCAAACAAAAAGGAATCAGAGACAAGAAATCTTCAGGTGGGTCTGAAGCTACAGCACTGGGTTAATGGAGGGTGCTGAGGCTAGTGCTGAGAACAAAGGCTGGAGACAGAATATGTCTTTATATCTGGTACAGAATTGATTTTCAAGCCATAAAAATGTTAGTTAAGGAAACACTGACATGAACTAGGGCGGGGGGGGGGAAGAAGTTGGAAAATAGCAAGTGCAATTTCAGGCTTATGAGAAATGGAATTAAAGTTAAGAGAAGGAAGGCAATCTATTGTTGTCCAGAAACTGGCAAACAGCACAGCCACTGCATCATTATAGAGCCAACGACCTGCTGTGTTCATTTGTCTCTGAGCTGTCTGACCTGGGAGCTCGGTGATTTATCTACTTTCCACAGCTTCAGCTGGGCCAGGCCAAAAGGATAACTTGGAGAAAGGGGTGGGGTGGGAGTGGTGACACACAAGCACCAAGCCAATGAACTCCATATGTCTTGTGTTAGAGAGCATGTTCATAAATCAACCAATATCACACATTTATTTCACACCTACTATAAACAAATCTCTGTGTTGGAAAGATGCTGGTCATACAAAGATTGAAAATGGCAGATCCATTGGCCTTAGAGAGCTTACAACCTAGTGGAAAACATTAAGCATGAATAAACCAAAATTAAGTATACATGCTAGATCATGGCTAGAAACAGTTAAAGCAAACAGAACACAGGGTAAGACTATTGACGTACATATCATAGAAGGCTTTGGAGAAATGGTAGCATCTGAACTAAACTAAAAGAGCAGATAAAAATTTGCACAGGTAGAAAGAAAACATATAAGGACAAAGCAATTTGCAAAGCCTCAGGTTAGGCATGCATCATTTATGTTTTTTGGTAAGAGTAACATTGTCTATCCAAAGTCAAATTCATGACCCAGAATCTACTTACAGGTAGACAGTCCCAAAGCATACCATGGCAAGGGAAGGAGTTGGAGGTAGCATCTGTACTAGACTGAACCACTTCATCAAAAATTGAATGACTTCTAGTATCAAAATTAAGCTCCTAGATTTCTGACCACAGTAGAATAAAGTATAGCAAAAATCTTTTAGGCATTCTTTCACTTTATGCCTCTCTCAAAAAATTCTCTATGAAGTTAGCCAGGATAGGACCTGTTCCTCAGGCTAGTGTTGTAATCACATCCTAGCAAATAAGAAAATGTGGTGATGAGAGTTAATTCTGGCATGGAGAATAAGAAGTCCCTAAGGATTCTTAAAAGTCAGAAAGATAAAATTTTGTCTACCTCTCTTGGGTTCAATGACCTCACTACCAAATTGCCAGTCTATCTATGCATATCAGATCCTCATTATCAATTAGACTACCTCACAGGGCAGCCACCACAGCATAACAATGTATTAAGTCCTTTCAGGTCACTCTTCCTCCTTTTCCTTCCTGACTGAAGCTGTCCCCCTAAAGTTCAGCTTTTTCTTCGCTTCCTTGGAAAGAAAGGCAGTAGGTTTAGGATTTAATCTCAGATATATCCAATGACTAGTTCAACAATGTTAGGTGAGGTACGTGACCATCCACAACCTGCTTCCTTACCAACAAAGTAAGGGTAATAATAAGTTCTTTGTTTATATTGTTAACCATTTTGACAATCCTGTGATATAAGGAGAGTGCTTTGAACACTACAAAGATTTGTAAGATGTTTATCTCTAAGGCAATGGGATGGATGAAAATGTAGGCTGTCCTCATAACCTAGACTGTACCCCTACCTACTCTTTCACTGTCTCTCTTCTCCCTGACCTGCCAAACACAATCCCCACGCCAGACCTTCCTATCTCTCCCTTTAGTCTCCCTCTATTTTGCCACACAAAGACAACCATAAGAAACTCTCTGGTTTAGGATATTGACTAAGGGGAGACTTGAACTGAATTCAGCTAAATCAATAGCCAGAAGAACTGAAAACTACTTTGTTGATCTACTGAGAAACATCTCAATATTGTATTTAAGAATGAGGTCTCAGAAGTCATAGTTTTTGAACTAGAAGATTTCATCTTTACCAGTTACACTTGCTCTTTGACCTTAGGTAAATTTCTCGACCTTTTTGTACATCATATTCCTCGACTGTAAAGCAGGGATGTTAATTGTAGAATCTACCTCATGGGCTTTTGTGATTTTTACTTGAAATAATGTATGTAAATTATCTGAGAAATCATGAATATAGAATAGATATTTGGTCTAATTTTACATAGTTAGATGTGGTAACAAGAACTCAGTAATTTGAAAAATATTCAAAGATTAATTGGAAATTTATTTGCTCCAGGAACTCGAGATATAAGGAGAACAAAGCAGAGATCTACTCAGAATATTAGAGTCTAGTGTGGAATATAAACAAGTAAATAAGAAATTATAGCAGTACTAAGTACCATAATAGGGGAAAATAAAGGGAGCTATGAAAACACAAAGGAAAAGCATCTAGAATGAATATGGTGAAAACCAGGTGATATGGGCTGAATATTGCCATCCCAAAATTCATATGTTAAAGTGCTAACACACCAGTGCCTCGTAATGTAACTCTGACTTTGAGATAGGGTCTTACGGAGGTAATTAAGATTAAATAAGGTCATTAGAGTTGGCCCTAACCCAATATACTGGTGTCAAATAAAAAGGAAATTAGGATACAGACACATGAACACACACCACATGAAGACACAAGAAACAAATGACCACCTACAAAGAAAGGAGAGAGACCCTCAAAAGAAGCCAATCCTTGACACCTTTGGATTTCTCACCTCCAATGCTATGAGGAAATAAATATGTATTGTTTAAGCCAGTCATCTGGTGGCACTTTTTTATGGCAATCCTAGCAGGCTAATGCATGGGGTATGGCAAAGGGAGACTTCAGAGAGACATGATTATATATCTGAGACTGAAGTACAAGTAGGAGAGATTATTTGGGTGAGGGCAGATGGCAAGGGGACATAAGAGAAAGGTCAGTGACACTACTTCTCATGATAAGGCCTCCCATGTGTGTATATTTCAAGGCCTCTCAGAGCACATATTCTTTTACCCTCCTAACAATGCATCTGATTCTGAAGTATCACCATCTTAGGGAGATCACTACTATGGCCTAGCAAAAAGGCTGGCAAGGATCTGGACTTGTTTTAATCAAACTAGGTTAATGCAAGAGTGAAGATTTTAATGAAGGAATAACAAAGCTATCTCTTCTTTGTATTTGGTACTAAATTTATCTTTATTGATGTCATGGAGTGGTAAAAATTAAATTCCCAGTGTAGTCTTAAAACATGCAGAAAGTGCTAAACTGTACAAGATAGCCATTTAGATGGCTAATAACAACTATACAATTTTAAAAGGACAGACAATGCACATGGGCTTATAGTTGAGTTAGGCCAGCAGATAAATACAGAAACTGATAAATGTTTTGGAGGCATTGTGATGGTGGTGAATTTAGACCAACTTTAGAGTGTTTTTTTTTTTTTTATTAAAGGAGGACAGAAAGGCAAATAGTGACTCAGACCTCAAACATCTACCCCTCAAGCATCTTCAGGGCCTCCCTGGTGTTGCAAGCCATTAAGTCTCAGCACTATGAAGCTATCCACAGCCACTGCAATGAGTTCGATCTCCAACCAGGGAGCTAACCCACTTGGCACAGCAGACCTCTCCTGTGTTGCCTGCTGCTCCCCTCAGCAATGTATTTCAGTATATCTGCTGTTTTGCTCCCCATTCTGTCTCTGATAAATTCTCTCACCCCCACAACTCTGGCCTACACTCCAGTTCTTGGATGCATAAATATTTTTTTAAAAAATCTTTAAAGGTGCCTGGGCCTCCCTGGTGGCACAGTGGGTTAAGCAACGCACTATGAAGCAAACCACAGCCACGCAGCACGAGTTCTATCCCTGCCGCCGGCCAGGGAGGGGACCCACATGGCGCAGCAGACCTCTCCTGCCTTGCCCACTGCTCCCCTCAGCAGTGTGTTTTAGTCAATCTGCCTGTTCTGCTCCCCACTCTTGTCTGGTGAATTCTCTCACCTCCTGTGATTCTGGCCTGTACCTCCAGCTCTTGTATGCATAAATAAATAAATCTTTTTTAAAAAATCTTTAAAGGTGGGTTAAACAGTCTGCACTCTATTTCCAGCATATCCTCCTTGAAGTTAATGAGGCTCAGCTGAGTTTTTTAAATGTATCCAAAAAGTGACAAAGTGAGGTCAGCATCTCACCTGGATAGTTGGAATAAGTATTTCAAGTGTGCAGATCCATCCCAGTGGTGGAACACTGAGTAAGTAACCAAGTAAGTATTATTTAAGCGTTGACTTAGCGTCCCATCTCTGTAGGATGATACCACATTTAATGTGAGAGTCAAAAGAATTAGAGAAGAGTAAGAGCTTGGTAAGTAATTTTGGCTGGCACAGAGTAGATAGAGATAAGCAATAAGTCACTGTCTAATATTTTAGGGTGGAAAGGAACTGGCATATATGAAATCAAGCTCCCTTACCCTCTGAATTTTGGACTACACAAATGCCTCATTAATAAATTAATGTGTTCATGCTATGAGCTCTCCAGAACAAACAAAAACTGGCAGCACCAAATATCTCCCCCTGCTTTCTGAGTTGAGCAAGCTAATGTCAAAAGAACCTAGTAACGTCAAATAAATATATTTGAGCCTGTCACTGTAAAGTTCCTAATAAGGTTTCCAGGTGATTCATTTGGTGATCGGAGGCATTTGACTCCCCAAGCCTGCCCTTGCACACGTCCACAGAGTTGATGGACAACTGGCCTCAGATAATGCTTTTTCAGAGCAATCCAAGTTGTTCTTCACACGGCAATGAAAACATAACAATTACTCCACTGAGAAATGCTGAGACCCAAAAATAACAATTATATTTTCTTCACCAAGACAAGGTGGCTGGAAAGAAGAGAACCAGGTTTTGTCCGGGAAGAGAGACTTGCTATTTCTCAAGCCTATAAAAGGTAAACAGCAGAACCACCAGATCACCAGTGGAGTTTCAGTGCATTCACATGACTGTACAAACATGGAGTGCCATGTTACAAGGAAATGTCACTAAGGCAAAGAATGACAGATAGACCATGTGGTATATTCTGAGCAAAGTCGATGGTCATACCTAGCTGGACTCCAAAAGTTGAGACTTTGGGAATCTGACCTTGAAGCCTCCAGATAGTCCTGAGAGAGAATTGAGATCAGCCTGCCAACCACAGATGCAATTGTCTCTGGGACACACTGGTTCAACTGTAGTATCTTCCATCCACCTCCCCACTGAGCTTCCCTCTTCTCCCACACAGACTCCATCCAAGGTACTCATTGTTGCAATGACACTTTAAAGATTCTTCAAACGTTCTGTCTCCTTCCCTAAGTTTAAAGTTCTTCAAGGGCATGAGAAAGCCATTCTCTGAGAGAAATGATTCCTCTTTGCATCAACTTCAGAAAACATTGAACCCATAGGGGAAAATCCTCCTCTGTGACATTGACCAAGACAAAACTATCAGGCACAGTCATAGTCACTGAGTTTGCTCTTGCATATCAAACTCCTGTTTGGTGGGGCTAATCTTTAAAATTTTCTAAAATGGCATGCAATTTAATTTTCAAAGTGTGATATTTATAAGAAATTCAAAACACAAAATCTAGGGAGACAGAACTGGTTCTTTCGAGACCCAAGTATGGATTTGGTGATGCGTACACACATGTCGACGGCCTCTGAACATTTCCTTTCTCACTCCACACTGACTTTTCTCAATGTAGATTAAGAAATTCTAAGTAGGGGAAAAGAGAGGCATTTTAAAGATTCAGAACTCTCCTATCCACAATCAGAACCTGAAAAATTGCACAGGCTCATGCCTCTAAATCACAAGTATTGTGATTTAAAGAATTGCTATAACCTAAGGTTCTGTCTGCTGCTTCTAATAGTGAAGTTCGTAGGAAAGGTCTTAGAATCTCAAAACACCTCCTTGTACATGCCTAAGCAGTTCTGGAGGACCTAGAGACAGACAAAAAGAGAGTCTTTTCTTCTGCTCCCCATCTTTCATAGATATTTTCTCCCTTCCAAACTCCACGTATATACTCACACTCAATGCATGCTCAAAAAGAATAGGAAAATTCTCAACAAACCTGACCCCATTCTTGATCTATTTGCTTAAAAATATAGAGGGGAATTGAAATGAGAAATTGTACATGTTAACTAATAGTCTGAATTAGTTAACTATGCATTTGTTAGCTGTGAAATTAGTAAGAATTCACTGCAAAAAAATTAAAACTCTGTGATAGAAAGTAAAAGTTCCCATATATGTATGGTTTAAGAAGATTTCACAAATGGAGTTGTTTTAATTCTCAAAATCTTGAGCTAAAGTTATGATTTACCTTCTGAAAAATTATGTACGAATAAAAAATATTTGGAAAATCGTCTAAGAAAATGATAACGATAATTGCTTCCAGAAATGAAGAAGAACCTTACATTTCATATTATTTAAAGGTTTCATGCCAGCATGTATTACAATTCAAAAGTCAAGATAAACCAATCAGACTATTAATTTGCTAATAAAAAACCCCACTGGTCTTGTCAAGAAGACACCAAAGCCCAGTTCGTGAAAATTAAAATCCTTTTCTGGTTTAAGGGCCTGAAAACTGAAATCTCCTAAATTTTCTTTCTAGTTTACATTTCCAATGACTTCTGCTCCAGGTAAGCAGATCTTCAGGGTGATTTTTCTTTATGTGCCTGTCTCTGTAGATTTTAAAGTATAGTTTTGCTCTGTGACCTCGTTCCTCATTCCCTGATGGTCCAAGAAAAGTCATTGATTTTTCAGTTTGCTCAACTTTGTTTTGTGTGTGTGTGTGTGTGTGTGTGTAGCAGAGATAAGAATCATGACATCCAAGCTTACATGCAAGAGCTAAAGCTGGAAATTTCTTGACTCATGTTTCAATATTCTCATCTGTAAAACAGAAAACATCCTGCCCTGAAAACTTCAAGGGCAATGAAATAAGACAGGGAGAGGGCGTCCAGGAGGATCATGAGTCAGAACTTCCTATGTGATCTATTAACCTCTCCTTCATTTTATCAAAGCTGATTACTTTTTTGTTCTATGCATTCAGAATCTTAGAGACTTACTTATCTTTGTCTATGAGGATTTCTGAATTAAAACATAAAAGTACTAGATTATGTATTCCTCTTGGTTTCTATATCCTTAACATTTTACTTACTCTGCATTTTCACAGTACAAACTCTACTGAGACTCAGGCTCAAGTTAAGAATAACAGTGAGGACACTCAGGAATCAGAGAAAGCTGGGGCAATAGAAATAGCATGTTCAGTCTTAGATAGAGACAGAACACAGGTAGAGAAAGAAGCACATCAGAGGGTTTATGACCCTCAATACCTGAAATAATTCCTCTACCTTTGAGATTCCCAGTTAACCACTGGCTGGGCTACCTATCACCTTCCTCCTATTCTACAAAAATTATTATAACCACCATATAATACTAGAATTATAAAATACTGAGTACACCAGGAACATGAGAATCAGGGTAGTTTGACTATCAACCTAAGACAAGAACCTTTTCAAGCCCAGTTACATTACTAAGATGGTGTCTAGTTTTGCCCTCAATGAAGCCTCATCTTACAATTTTCTGGTCTCATTGTAGAGGACCTAGTATCTCAGAGAATCATCAGAATTCCCCAACTGAGAATCAGGTTTCATTAACCTGAATGATTTACTCCCCACCCAACTGTGAGCTGGATCAGCTGCCATCTGCCTCCTCCTTTGCTTTGGTCTTTTGGCCACTCTCAATCCACACGGCAAGACCCATACAGCCAAGCTACCCAGCTTTGAAATAAATAATATGAACTCTGGTGCCAAACGTGTGAGCAAAGTTCAAAGATTTATGCTATCTTTTAAAATTCGGCCAACTCCTGTGCACAAGAAAAAATCAATTGTTGGGCCTGCTTTGTTCTCGAAAAAAAATCAATCATGGTTTTTGCCAATGATCCCATTACCCTCAGGATGCCAGGGTCCCTCCTTCACATCCCCCTTGCAGGTTGACATCAGCTATATCGAGCTGTATTTCCATAAGGCTTCTATCCTGTGGAAAGGTTTAAGATTGAAACCACCTTTTACATTCTCTTCTCTTCTTAGAATCCTTAGATCCATATTACTTTTCCCCAAAATAACTGTAAGTATGTGAACTAATTAGCTTAGAGAGCACCAGCTCCCTTAATGCCTTCGGATCCTGCCATCCAACACTGATTTCTCTATGTTCTGAGCAGCAAAATAGCCCCTCACTTGGTATTGGCTTAATTATTCTTCAAGGTCATCCCTGAGCTACTCCTGTCCATGTTTCTTTTCTTCTCTGCTTCTGTTTTTAAGAGGTTTTTTAAAAAAGTTCTGGTAGCTCGGCCGCTTTTGAGTCATTACTAGCTCAATCCCCCTTTGCACTTATTACTTGGCCTATCTTTTCCTTGCCTTGCCTCTGTCACTGCTGTATTTGCAAGCGTGCTTCTGTGTCTACTAACCCCTCTGCTAGCTTGGACTTGCTCTGTGTTTTGGTGCCCTGTATCTTTTCCCTGCAGTTTGAACTAATTGTGCCTGACCATAATTTGGGAATCAGCTTTTTGTCTCTCTTGTTCACAGCACCGAAGGCCCTTTTCCCTCAGCTTCGATTGCTTCTTCAGGAGACTGGACTGGATATTCCCCAGATCTTCAGAGCACTCCCTGGACAAGCAGGCGCCCCAAGAAAGCAGCTTCCCCGCCTGCAGTTGTTCAGCAGAATACAGCTTTCAGATTTCCAAGCTACATACCCATTTAGTTCCATGTTCAACTTAGACAGAAAGCAGAATCCTGAGGTGAGAATAATAAAGCAAATGTAACGATTATAATAATAATGCCACCTCCCACTGGAGAGCACTGAAGGCTTTTCAAGCGCTTGCCTATAAATTACCCAATCCAGAAGACACATTGCATAACAGACTTTTTCTTTGCTTTCCTTTAATTATTATTCTAATTGTTTTCTATTTTCTTCCCACCTCCTATTGTGAGTTCTCCCTTTCCCACTTGCTTTGCATTACCAAGCATCACCTTAAAGAACTAGGAAGGCACTTCAGAGATGCATCTAGACCTCCACTACAGCTTTTCAACTTTTTAAAGTAGCATGACAGCATTTACACGGAAACCAGAGCCCACTTTCTATAAGGTTAAAACCTCATAACTAAGCACAACTCAGCAGAAACTGAGGAAATGCTGCATTACTGGGCAGCCCGCAGGAGCCCCAAGGACCCCTCTGGTTGTTCCATGCTGCAGCCATCCCAGCTACTGGATGCCAGTTCTCATCCAAGGCTCACTCAGGTGCTCAGCAGGACTGGGTCTGCAGGGTACTGGCCTCTGAGGCAGAGGCCCTGGACAAGGGGAGGTAGAAAGGAAGAAAAAGAGATGCCCAAGGATGACATAGCATGAAGAAGACTCAAAGATCAGGAAAACAGGACGTGTTCAGAAATCCACTGCTGTGACCCAAATTGGAAACAGGGTTTTTAAAAAGATGATACATTAAAATGAGGAGCCAAGGAGTGGACCCTAATCCAATCTGACCGGTGTTCTCCTAGGAAAACGAAGCTTGGACACACACAGAGATGCCAAGTATGCACACAGTCAGGAGAAAGACTAAGTGTAGATAAGGAGATGGTGAAGTTTTGCAAGTCAGGGAGGGAGGCCTGGGAAAATAACATACCTGCCAACACCTTGGTTTTGTACTTCTAATCTGAAAAATTAAATTCTTTTGCTTAAGTCCCATAGTCTGTGTCTTGTCTATTATAGTAACCCAAGCAAACTAACACTTTCACCATGGAATAAACAGAAGACTCTCAGGTCAGACTTCCTGGGTTCAAGTCTCACTTGACCAGTCACCAAGCTAAATGACCTTGGATAAGTTATGTAGCTAACCCATGCCTCAATTTTTAAATCTGCTTAATGGAACCTACCTCAAAAAGTAATCTTAAGTAAGTTAATCCTCTCCTTGGAAAACTATCTGCCACATGATGAGATGTTAGATAAATTTTTGTTGCTCCTATTATTATAATTATTATTATCATCATCATCACCACTACCATCATCACCACCATCATCACCACCATCATCACCACCACCACCACCATCATCTAATGTGCCATCATCACCACCACCACTACCACCATCATCATCACCACCACCACCATCATCACCATCATCATCATCACCACCACAACCATCATCATCACCACCATCATCACACTAATGTGCCATCATCACCACTACCACTACCATCATCACCACCACCATCATCATCACCACCACCACCATCATCACCACCACCACCACCATCATCATCACCACCATCATCACCTCCACCATCAACTAATGTGCCATCATCACCACCACCACTACCATCATCATCACCACCATCATCATCTAACATGCCAAATCATTTCATGGGTCTCTGAAAAGGTAGAAAAAAATTGATGAGACTAGGAAAACCATGTAAATTAAAATAGATTTTTGAGGCAGAAAGTTTATGACCCCAAGCTTCTACCAGCAAATATCAATAGCTAATTCTGGGAAATGAAGACAGTGCTGGAAGATGGAGCATTTCTCTCTCCTTTAATTCACACACACTCTAAAGAATGGGCTTCCCAGAGTTCAAATACACTTTAGCAATAAACATGAAGCAGCTTCTTCAGTAATATGAAGAAAAAGAACAATAAAGATTTGTATCTTCAGTACTTAGATGCCATGGGCCAGAGTTTATGCCCCCACAATAGAAAAACAGGAGAAAAAAAATTGTGGTGTCATATCAGTGTTGTTAGTGAATTTTTACATGCTCATTGACAAAAGAAAAACTCTCTCCCCCTTGAAGAGAGATTTACTGCAGAAAGGTTGAGGTAGACAAAACTTAGAGTTCCCAATGTTGAAGGGGCCAGGGTGAATCTTTTTTTTAATGCTCCATGTTCTGAGGTGAAATAATGTCCATGTTTTTAGATTAAAATACCTCTAAAAATGTATACATAGATTCTGTGGTGTGTTGATAACATGGAGAACCAAATATTTGACCCTTAAATTTCCCCTGTCTTTATTTCAGCCTGCTGAGGAAGAAGGAGATTGAAGCCACATTCCCAGAAATGTCATATTTATTGACAGTGATAAATTTCTCAGAGTCTGAAGGACTCATCTGCACTTACTTTCACAGCAAAGGCTCAGAAAATGGGCAATTGCTTCCCCAACATGAAAAAAGCTTCCAAGAACTGAGCAATTGATTGGAAAAAATGAGACTAGCCTACCAAAGACAAGAACTCTGAGAGATCATTCACATTCACAGAAAGAATCTAAGCATGGCTAAGAAAGGCAAGCTGAGTAGTACAATACAAGGAGCTGAGTAGATTCTGCATATCACAAATACAGGAAGGATGGCTCATGATGATTTGATTTCCTTGTCACTTGCAGTACTGGAATCAAACTGCTTAGCTCAGAATTCTACTGGTCGACAAATCCATCTCAGAATCCCTGGTTTTAGTACTGTTTTTCTAAGACTCAAGAAAGACCACTGTTGGTATGAAAAAGAGATTATTGCAAACTATTTTATTCTGATCCCCTGAGAAATCAGATTTCAAAAAATATTCCAGTTAGATTTGTGCCTTTGTGACCTTTCAGCCCTTCCATCAAAGTCTAAGAGCTATGACTTATGTGTCTGCCAAACATGAAAAGCTTTTAATAAGACCAAGACTGAGGGCTGGGTGAGGTAGGCAGGGAAGGGAACGCATATGTTGTTCAGTGGTTTAGGATGTTTGCATTCTGCAGCCGTCAGCTACCTTGTGAGTGGCTCTGCTCTACATCCTATTTGATAGACCCGTTGATCTATTGTCTACTTCTACTCTACACAAACTTGGCTAAGCTACGTGGCTAACTCAAGCTCTGCAAATGCTGAGGCCTGCTGGCATTACTTTCCCCCCTTGTTTATTATTATGTGTTGACATCCAGACAGATTCTCAGGCAGGTCCTGTAGACTTCAGATTTTCACAATATTACAATTTCAGCAGGCTGAATGTTAAAAAATGGAAATTGGACAGACTGTTATCAACTTTAATCGACCATTAGAGCATCGGAGCCTGAAGGCACAGTATTTAACGGTTGGAATGGGGTGGTCAAGTAAAATGCTGTCTCTTTCATTTGGAATCTGGGAATAAAGCCAACCCAGATAAAAAGGGAAAAAAAGCCATTACTCTGACAGCTGTGGCAGAGCACAGGATCAGTGCTGCAAAGGAGGCCAAGATGCAAATATTGCAGTACACTTGGGTGAGGTTTGTCTACAAATTCAGATTTGCAGATTTTGTACATAATGGAGATAAATAAGCCAAGGAATGAGATACTGACCTACCAGAATGAAAGCTATTATCTAATATCAAAAATGGATACTGTGACATCATATTATATTGCCAGACTTGGCCTCAATATGTCACCGCCTTTCATGCAGCAATGGCTGTCTTCTCAGAAAAGCAAATCATTTGCTGCTTTGGTCAGGCTTGTGTGCCTCAGCCTCAGGCATGGTGCACTGTTAATGCTCTAGAGAGTGATTCTGGAGCTAAGGTTTTTTTCATCACACCTGATATTAGTCAGCGTTCACCTGTTGGCAGCCATCTTGTTAAAACCACCCATGGAAGAAAAGTTGTTTTATTGAAAGTTAAGGATCCTTCCTCTTTTACGCTTCCATTGGCCATGCCAGATTCCTTTCTGACACCATTTACTCTGCTAATGTGGTTTTGCACATTATGAACTTTCAGAATGTTAAACTGAGCACACTTTTCTTTTAAACAAAATATATTGTTTATATAAAGAATCTAATGGCCCATAGCAATCCAATTTACATGTAAAGTACAAGATTTCATATTGAATCAGTTTTATTACTTCACATATGAAAGATATTGAGCAGTGGTAGGTATATTGTATTTGTATCAGAAAAATACAAGGCCAGATTTATTGGGCTTGTGCTTAATACTGTTAGAATCGATTATCTCAATGAGAGGCAAGACATCTGTTCATGGCAGGGAGAGGCTTCATCTCCACCAGCCCTCACCCCCCCTTCACTAAATGAAATAACTGTGAAGGGTTAATAAACCCCACCACCACCACAAGTGATAGCATTAACTCTTTATCATCAGCAAGGGAATATTGTTGATACCATTTAAAATTTATTAAGTACATTAGGTTTGCTGGGCATCGTACCAAACCCATAAACCCAAGATATTTTATCACTGGTTGCTTTTGTATGCTAAGTACGTAGATTTGCTTGACCTCTCAAAAGCTGGGTTTCATCTTCCCCATGTTTTCAACATTATGGAATCCCTAACCCTAATTTCTGTCCATTTCAGCTGTTCTCTCTGTGAACTCCAGTCATTTGATGGTATCTGTGCAGTTATCTGTACGCTCATAAACTATAAACTATTTCATTTATTTTAGGAAAGAGTTAATCATTTCTTTTTTATTAATATGGAAGGATATTCTTTGAGTACTGCTGTTAAAAGAAACCTAACCCATTCAAATATTCCCAATAAACAGATACTCTCGATGCCCCCTCTCTTTTACCATAACAAAGTCTCAGTCAATATAATTGAAAGTGTCAAATAACATCACTTAAATCTGATGGGGATAAAGCATATTCTTGATTTAACAAAAACTCAAACTAGGAATCAGCTCTATAAGGACCATACAATAATTTGAAATGGAACTAATGCAAATTTGTACATTATATCCTGTGGAAATTTTGTTGTATTTTTGTATAGAAGATCTTATGCATTTTCACCTCTAAACAGCTTTTTTTTTTTCATTTTGCATTTTTTTTCATTTTGCTTCCTTTTGTACCCTAATTTGGGTCTTGGAGTAAAAGATAGTTCCTAGCTGTCTGTGCCTGAGTTGATGTGACTGTGCTTTTGGATTTAGTTAGAATGCACACATTCTCCATGGCCCTCTAGCCTCTAGGCATGAAGACAAAGTTCAAACAAAACATTTCAAGTAAACAAAACTAAATTGAACAGCTAAAGCCTTCTTTCAAGGAAAGGCAAACAGATTAGTGAAGGCCAGACCACAGTTTGATTCTTGTCTATGCCCCAAAGATAATCCAACCATACTCACTCTGCAGAGAAGATGTGCATGTGTACGAGTGTGTTTGCAAGTGCACACATGCACATGAGTCCACACATGGTTGTCTTTCATGCGCCCTGCACACTACAGACTATGATATAAATTAATTATAAATTCATTATCCTCATGAATGTCGGCTGCACTAGGCCTGACTCCCTCCAGTGGGAAAAAAAAAAAGAAGACTTAGCCAAAATACCAAGTTTACATTAAAGAATATTTCCTTTGCAAGAAGCCTTCCCCTGGTAGGTCCCCAAGTCTAGGCTTATCAGCTAAATCTGAGCTTGCCAGTATCAGTGCTCATCAGGCAGCGAGGCATCTGCAGCAGGTGCTCCTCTGCCAGGCAGGGAGGGGGCATCCAGGTGGGCGAGGGCAGCATGGTGACAATATCAAAGGTCACCAATATGCACCCATCAAAACAAGGAGTCCTACATGCTCCCTTCTTTTTCATATGTCAGAGAAAAAGATTCAAGTGGGGAAAAAAAACCACACATTTAATCAAGTCATAAACTCACTTTTAATAGGCTCACCTCATGGCTTGATAAGGAACTTCTATTTTTGATGTGTTGCAAATTCTATTCTTAATGTGTTAGCCCCACCTTCTTTCCTTGATCTCCAGGCAAGCATCCGTGGCACCTCACTTGTCAGGAGAGTAAAACAGCTGTCTTAGTCTGTTTGAATTGCTATAAAAAAGAAAAGATCACAGACTGGGTGGTTTACAAACAGGAGAAATTTATTTCTCACAGTTCTGGAGGCTGGAAGTCCAGAATCATCATACCCACAAGGTTGAGTAAGCCTTCTCCTGGGTTTCAGGACTCCTCTTGGGTTCTCAAGTGGAGAAATGGGTCAGGAATCTCTGGGATCTCTTTTATAAGGACACTAATGCCACTCATGAGGGCTACACCCTAGTTACCCCAAAAACTTACCACCTACTAATACCATCTCCTTTAGAGGCTACAATTTCAACATGAATTTTGGGGAGACACAATAATCAGACCACAGCCACAGTCAAAGGACTAGCGTCTCTGGTCACTCCAGGGCCATTCACAATTCTTTATGGGCTATAGCTAATGCCCAAGCCAATGGCTAGGTTTTACAGTGGAAGTCATGATGTAGGAAATATGTTCTGTTCCCCCAGGAATTTGTGGGCTCTTTAGAGAGTGCCTTTGTCCATTCAGGCTGTCATAACAAAAATACCATAAGCTGGATGGCGGTAAGCAACAAACATTTATTTCTCAAAGTTCTGGATGCTGAAAAGTCCAAGATGTTGGAGCCAGCAGATGTGGTGCTTTATGAAGGACCTTCTGGCTCTCTGAGGTCTCTTTTATGAGGACACTAATCCCAATCACAAGGGCTCTCTCTCAAAACCTAATCACCTCCAAAGTTCCTACCTCCTAATATTCGAAACTTGAGTGTTAGGATTCAGTATATGAATTTGGGGGAAGGATACAAATGTTTAGACCAAAACAGGCATGTAGATTTAGATGTGATATAATTATTAAATAACAAGGAGATGTATGCTTAAAACACCATAATATGAGTTTTTTGAAGTTCAGGGAAACAAATATTCCTTTATATCCACTACATTTCATTACCAAGGCAGAAAAGTAGATTAACATATTCTTGAAATCTTTCCAATGGTAATTGAAATAATGAGTTCTCCTTTTCTTGCCTATAAGCAGAAAAGTCAAGTAATCATATTATATTGGTACCTTGGCATTCCATTTACTTGAGGAAACAAAAGAGAAACAAAAATGCCACTACTTTTTATGAATCTAAATGTGTTTGGTTTCCACCTCACTCCCTTAATACAGAACACAGTTTTCTAAAGAGACATTATATACTTGCAATTCATACCCTTGTATTTCAGCTGTTTAAATGTACTGGACAAGCCACCCATAATGGATGTTGGGAGAAACCATAAAACACAACCTTTCTGGAATATCTCCGGTCCCTTCTTGCCTGTCAATTTCACTTGTCCCCAGTCACTAGGTCCTTGGTTGTCAAGTCTATTCCATTCTCTCTGATGACAATCTTGGTCATCATGTGCTATCAAGTTCCTTGAATTGGCTTTTTCACCACTTTAGAAATGACTTCCTAGATCTACCCCATGTACAAAAAGACCTTCTCTTCACTCCACCTAAGCCTAATCAGAACACAACCTTGCAAAACCCAAAGAGGATGCCTAGTGTCCAAGAATAATTGTTAGGCCCAAAGATTTGAATATCAAAGACAATATTCTAGAAGAAGCCAGGGTTCTCTCCCACTAGAGAACTGTTTTGGAGATCCAAGCAGTATTGCTAACCCTCTGCTTATCTAGTGGGTGAGCTTTTCAAAGTTTGGGGCTAGGATTTCAAATTATCTTTTCATTTTAGCATAATGCCTAGAACAATTGCACACAAGAGGTTGCTAAATGAATGAATTAACCAATCCATCCATCCATCCACCCATGCTCCAAGGTGAATTAACTCCCCCAAACAAAACTTCTATTTATTCTATTAGCATCTAGAAGGAAACAATCTAATTGAATTAATTCACTCTGAGACATACATTATTAAAAATATATTGGTCTAAAATAAGACTTTGGGATTTCCGTGGTAGTACAAGGGGTTCAGTTTCAACACTATGAAGCTATACACAGTCACTGCAGCATGAGTTCAATACTTGACCAGAAGCTAACCCACATGGTGCAGCAGAACTCTCTTGTCTCACCTGCCGCTCCCCTCAGCAGTGTATTTCAGTCAATCCACCTGTTCTGCTCCCTACTCTGTCTCTGGTAAATGCTCTCAAAACCCCCACCCCTGCACCTCTGGCCTACATACACCCCAGCTCCTGTATACATAAATGAATAAATCTTTACAAATAATAATAAAACATAAAATAAGACTTTGGCAGTGGTATTTTTAAGCCTCAAGAGGTTTTTTTAGAGCAGCCTGGCTTGAGAAATCCTGGCATAAGATGTTCACTGTGCTCTGACCCCTGCTTTTCCCACCATGAACCTCACACATGTACTTCTATGACTTTACTGAATAGATGCCTTTTTTCACGCAAGAATTTATGGGTAGTATTACTGTCTTCCCTAAGGGTTTTCCTCCATTATTACTTGTCTTTATTTGTGTCTCCCAAAATTCATATTTTGAAATTCTAGCCCCTAAAGATGCAAGACAGTGTTTGGAGGAGGTAATTAGATGATCAGGATGGAGCAATCGTGAATGGAACCTGTGCCTTATAAAAGAAGTTCCAGAGAAATCCTCAACCCCTTCACCACGTGAGGACACAGAAGGCGGCACCGGCTAGGAAGCAGGAAGAGGGGCCTCGCTGGTGGTGAGCACCCACGTACCTTGATCTTGGACTTCCCAGGCACCAGAACTGTGAGAAATAGTTTCTGCTATGTATAAGTTACCGAGTCAGTGGTATTTTATCACAGAATTCCAAAGATATTCCTTCTTGAGTCATATATCCACCACAACCCCAACCCTGAAAAAGGAATCAGAAATCATATTGATTTTGAACAAGTCGCAACATTAAAAAAAAAATCTAGGGCCTCCCTGGTGGCGCAGTGGGTTAAGCAACACACTATGAAGCAGACCGCAGCCACTGCAGCACGAGTTCGATCCCTGCTGCCGGCCAGGGAGGGGACCCACATGGTGCAGCAGACCTCTCCTGCTCCCCTCAGCAGTGTATTTCTGTCAATCTGCCTGTTCTGCTCCCTGCTCTCTGTGGTGAATCCTCTCACCCCCACACACACCTCTGGCCTGTACCCCAGTGCTTGTATGCATGAATAAATAAATCTTTAAAAAAAAAATCTAAAGTCTGAAAGTTATGAGAAATTTAATGAACCTAAATGAGAAGAAAATACAGAGGTTAAGTTCTCCCAGGTCCATCTGCAGCAGCTCATCTCGGTGGTAACAGATTTTTTTGGTCCCAACATTGTTTGCTTCATCTTCAGGTTTAAAACCTATTGTCTTATGATAGAAAAAGATTTATCACTGTTGCCAGAGCTATGAAATAAGTTCATAATTCCTGACATCTCTCCTTATTTTTTCCAGATTCTCTAGCACAAAATATCCAGACAATTTGGTTATGTCTTAGCAGGCCTTGATGAGAGAGTCAGGGTTTCATCTCCAAGGATTTGAAGCTGACCTGTCCTGCTGCACTTCTGTAAGAAGAGGAGGTCTCAGCAACCAAACAGGGGTTCAGGGCAGTTCAACTGCATCAAAATGGATGTTTCTCATGAAGTCAACATAATTGTATTCTCCAATGATGGCTCCATCACACTCCTGACTCCATCTGAAATATTTAGTGCCTGTTAAGGTGGTCTTGAAACACCCCCTCAGCTTGTCTTCCACAGGCATGCCTTTTTTAAAGTAATTTATAGGTAGCACGAGGGAAACGAGGTAGGGGGATTTATCAGGATTAATTAATACCCAAGAGGAAAGAGATGTCTGTGATGAACTTCTAGGGTTCATCATGAATATTTTATTCATTTGTATGACTCTGCAATTGTGTCTTTGTCATTTAGGAAATAATCCCAGCTGTGAGGCCGGAAGCCTCTTCTGAGTGAAAACAGAGCAAGGCTTCTCATAGCTGGTCTGTGGTGCCAAAGGCTCAAAGAGAAAACAAGAGTACTTCAATCCAAGATCCCACAGCCAGAGAGACAGGCAGGAGCACACCTTTCCTGTATGCCTTGGACTGACTGGTTCTCTGCAGAAAACAGAGGTAGGAAGTATAGGCAGTAAGCTTGGTGGGCTAAGGGCAGCCCTCACAGCATGATGGGACAGCCATCATCCATGAACTCTCTTTGACATAGGCCGCCTCACTGGCCTCTGGAGAGCCCCTGAGTTCATGCTCCTCAAGGCCATCACTGTTGTTTTCTTCACACTATGCCCTAAGCCTCCACCATGTGGTGACTTCCTTGTACCCTTCTCTCTGCTTGGCTTTTCCCACCCACCCTTGGAAAACAAGCTCCAGTTTTTCTCCCCACCAGAGTCCACTGTGACAATACTTGTTCAGTATCATCTACATCACCATAACCAGAAGGGTCTATCTCAGAAGGAGATTAATTTCAAAACATACTCAACCACCTAAAGTAATTAAAAAGGAATTTCTTTCTCTACTTTCATCATTCAAAGGACATGAAAAAGTCTCCAAAGGCAATTTACAATCATATTTATTAAAATCTACTTGCATCAAATTCTAGCTCATCCTGAAGCTTCTCCTTCTGCAGGCTTTTCAGCCCACCTATACCTTAAAGCTCCTCTTCCTCCCCCAGCCCATGAAGCTTTCTTCCCTCCTTTATTGACAGAGGGAAGTTAGAGCGCTATCACTTGATTCTCTTTCACATTCTGGGAAGGAAAACTCTTGGAACCTCATACACTTGGAAAATAGAATCCCATCACACACTCAGCAGATGCATTTTAGACACACTTCCCAACAAATTAATCCTGTCTTCCCAAAAAAATTATGGCGCATTGAGGCAAGAACTCTGTCTTTCTGATGTTTGTATTCTAGTACAACATAGGTTTTAACAATAGCCTGTAGAATAAATGAAAGAATTAAAATATATACAGCCTGAGATTAAATTTTTATTTCATTAATTCCTTCTGCAAATATCACACACTCAATTACTATTTGCTGATGATCATAAAAGAGGAGGGGAACCAATCTGGTGAGGTGGACTGGAGGAAAGGGGGAATTTTATAAAGACTAGAGGAGGGGAGATCTTGTGGCCCTGGCCACAGAACAGTTACTGTCTCTATCCATCCATGTTACCTTCTCTTCTTTCCTGGGTTTCTTGGGGTCTAAGGGAGTGGTCCTGATGATAAGTGATGACATGAATGATGAGACACCTGGCTTCCAGGAACATTTTCACTTGAAGAGGTAGCACTCTGAGACCAAAGCTCCAAAATAACGTCTATCAGCTAATGAATTTCCAATTTGGGGGAACATTGTTGACTTTCAAAGACACAACATAGCAAGAGTTGTGTCTCTGAGTTGTTTATTCCACCATCTAGAGAATTTCCCACAGATGTGGGTGTAATTTTCCATATAACATCTCAGAGTTCTGCTGTGCATCTCCATCCATGAAAAAGTATTCCTTTGAGTCTAACCAAATCATTCCCCATGACAATCCCATGCCCCAGTTCAGGTAGTTGTCTGGAATACACAGAAGTCCAAGCATTTCTTCGCATGGCCAATTCGGATATTTGAAAACATCTCTTTACTACCCTGTGACTCCTTTCTCTCTCTCTCTCTTTTTTTTTAAAGTTTATTTATGCATACAAGAACTGGGGTACAGGCCAGAGGTGTGGGGGGGGTGAGAGGATTCACCACAGAGAGCAGGGAGCAGAACAGGCAGATCAACGG
>JAGFMF010011433.1:114970-127678 GCA_019455555.1 Galemys pyrenaicus
CCCTCCCTGGCCAGCGGCAGGGATCGAACTCGTGCTGCAGTGGCTGCGGTTTGCTTCATAGTGCGTTGCTTAACCCACTGCGCCACCAGGGAGGCCCTCCTTTCTCTCTTTTTGACCAACTTCCATTTCCATCGGTTCTTCCTTAAGGAATATTCTGAATCTTCCCATTGTTAACAACAGTGAAAAGCCTGCACTTTGCCTGCACACTCGAGTACAAGCCACTCTGCCACACTTTCATAGATGTTGATCAAAAAATACAATACTGCTAGGTCAGAGACCAAGGACTTCATTCTTCATGGCATGGAGGGAGACGTGAGTTTCACGTGTGCCTCCATTCCCTCAGTTCTCCAAATTCTAAAGAGGACCAGATGGGCACCGGTCAGGGTGAATGCTACGTACACAGTGAGTTTGTCCAGCTAAGGAGATATGAGTCTAAGAAAGCTCAAATCTAATAAGAGAGCTGTGAGAAAGCCTGCCCACCAATTTTCCTGGAGATAGACATTATCTTTATTACTCTGGTCAGGAAACAAATCTGCCCTCTGGCCCAGAATGATATCCTACCTCTATCTTAGAAAGCTTTTGCTGCAGCTGTAAACTCCCTTGAAAAAAATAGTCTACAACAAAGCTG
Organism: Galemys pyrenaicus; assembly: GCA_019455555.1. Taxonomy (NCBI): domain Eukaryota; kingdom Metazoa; phylum Chordata; class Mammalia; order Eulipotyphla; family Talpidae; genus Galemys; species Galemys pyrenaicus. The sequence continues at coordinate 115,599 of JAGFMF010011433.1, forward strand.
TCAATGCCTCTTGTTCAGAAAACGGTGGAAATTCAAGAGACCCATGAAATATGGTCTCCAAGATACATCCTTTTGATTTCCTTGACTCCTTCCCAGGCACCCCAATTGGACACTATATGCTGTATCCATGGCACCCATAACTGAATCCAGCTTTGTAAATGCTGCGTGACCAGTACCAACCATAGTAAGATAATCACAATTCTGAAGTCTCAACAAGCACCTTTACAAAAGCAGCCATGATTTGGAGACTCCATGACTTCCAAGGGGACTACTGGAAGGCCTTCACTGGAGCAAATATTCTTTTGGTTCTATGGACTCAGTGCCTTTGTCAAGGGAGTATGAGCTGAGGAGGAGAGCAGCATGTCTGGGTTTCCATAACATCAGCATCACTGTCCTGATGTGGTGAAAGGGCTCAGGAGGAAGGAAGGGGGCAAAGGCACAACCCAACCCGATAGTCCTTCACCCCTATTGAGACTTCAGTTGACAAAAACCTCTAGGCCTTCTTCACCCAGTTATTCAGACATTCCTCCTTCTTCATAGACTTGTAGTATTTGTTATATAAATCTCTAAAAAAAATTATTTTTGCTTTCTTTTGCATTCACACCTGTCAAAATACATCTTAACAGATACGACCTGTCCTTTCTGATCTTTACAACCTGCTTGGTCCTCCTTTTGTTGTTGGGGTCTCCCTAGTGGCACAGTGGGTTAAGTGCTGCACTGTGAAGCTTCTTTTGTTGTCCACCATGACACCTACCATCCAAGGACTCAGTCAACATTGCTCGGCGGTTGTATATTTGTTAATAGTGTCATGGGAGAAACTTGTCTCAGCCTCAGGCTTGTAATTTGAGTGGCACAGCCATGCAACAAATGTCCCTCCCCAACATAAAGCAGAGCACGTGGTGGGTGCCTCTTCCAGCACATCCCACACACACACCTCGGGACAACGGCCAAGAAACATGGCAGGCAGGAAGTCCTACAGACTAGGTGCTACCTGGCTGGCACTGAGAATCTCTGCTGTGCCAGGAAGACAGAGGCAGAGTACACAGGGGGTCAGGAGAGATGTGGTTTCTTTAAGGTGAGACTTAATACCCTGGGCCACTTGTTGCTCTCATGAGCCTCATGGACAAGAGGTTCTCAGAAGCGAGAGCAGGGCCACTCTCTTGAGGTCCTATTACCACTGTTCAGCACCTTCAGATGAATTTGTTTTTCTTCTCACCACAGCACAGTGAATGGGTCTTAGCATCTCCACTTTATATATGAGAAAATAAAGAGCACCCATGCCCAAAGTCCATGGCCAGAACCTGACACACTCATCCAAACTCCAATTATCTTCTGGAAGCTGCAGTACCCAGATGACCTTGTGGCAATCTGACCCCAGGCAGTCCTGACTTCGCTGGCTCCTCTCTGCCCCAGGCATTCACAGGAAAGCCCACAGCTTGCAGAGTGACCCCCTTAGAGACCTGCATCACCAGCAGGGCCACAGGGCAAAGCCACCTCCTGTTCCCAGTTAGCGCCCTTCCCTTCCCCTCTGCAGCAAGGCCAGATGTCCATCATTACCCTCGGGACCACATCCTCACTGAGCTCCCTGATGAGGAACTTGACTTCTATTTCTCTTGGTCTGCTTTTTGCTAGGGACTTATCCAAAGGTACATGGTGTTGTGACCAAAGAGTCTCTGCAGAGTCAGGCTTCCTTTATCCCAGCTCCTTGACTTTCCAGTTACAGGTCTTTAAGCCAGTTTCTTAGCCTCACTGAACCTCAGTTTCCTTATCTGTAAAATGGGACTGACAGAAAGTCTACCTGTGGGGAATGCTGGCAGGTAGAAATGAACTCTTAGGAACCCATGAAGATGACATATCTAGAACAGTATCTGGACACTCAGTGCCTGCAGGTCCAGCTCTGGGCTCCATGACCATCATGGCAACTTGGCAATGCAGCCGTGGGGTCCCAGCAGGGGTCTCAAAGTCACAGAGCTGGAAAGGTTTACAGCCTGGCCCTCAAAGAAAAGTTTTCTGACCCCTGAGCTAAAGGGAAAAGAGACCATCCTCAGAGGGGGTAGGAAGGCTGGCCTGGGTTCAGGAAACTTGGAAAATGTGAGTCCCTCAAGCATGGATTCCCCAACTCCAAGCCTAGAAATAAATATGCATCCTCATGTATGCCCGGCTTACTCCTCTTTGCCCTGGCCTCTGAGGAAAAGGCAAAATTTGCCTCATACTCCAGGCTGCTGCATCCTGCACTAGGATCTCTCCTTTCTTCCTTCCTTCTCTCTCTCTCTTTCTCGCTCTCTCTCTCATTTTTCATCTCTCACCCTTTACTGGACCCCTGTCCTCCCTTACCTCTATCAAATGGAGGCATTATCACCCTCCGATCCCACCCAGCTGAGAAACCCAGATGTCCCCCTTGACAGCTTCTCCTTCACAAGCCCTACTAACTCCAGTACATACCTCGACTGTTCTGCCACCCCTATCCCATTGCCTCTGCCTACCCCAGGGCCCCATTGGCTCCTATCAGAAGCAGCCCCCTATTCCCTACTCCTATCCCAGGCAGTAACCCTGCCTCTGATCCCACTGATCCTCCCCCACTTTCCCTCTGGGGCCTTATTCTAAAGGCAAATCTGATAGTCACTCCCCTACCTGGAACCCATCCATGGCTCCCAGCTATTGGTGATACGAGTCCAAACTTGCAAAAAAGGATGCACAAAGCTCGACATTATCAGTCCACCACACCTCCGACTTGATCTCTGGCAAACTCAGATCATTCCTCCTAAGGTTATAATCATTTCCTGTTCCACAAATTCCTCACCTCATGAGATTTTTGGGGAGAGAATACCAACCGAGGGAAGCTCCCCTTCCGAGCTTCCTTTTCCACGATGGCTCAGGTTGTCTGAGGAGACTCCAGCTTTCCCACTAAAACCCCAAAGGGCCCCAAGTCAGAACCTGAACCAGGCCAGTGGCATGAAAGATGCCTATATTCAATCCAGTGAGGGTGGGAACAGCAACGCCCAGACACTCGTGACCATGCCCAGCACCCAGAACGGTGGTGTCAGCAGTGAAACTATGTGACTTGTCCTTGAGTACCCCACATGCGCACCACATGCCTTGCAAGCAAGGTGCAAGATCCCCAGATTCAGAGAGTCCAGGCTTATAGTTCTGTCCTAGAAATTCTGGGAGCTCTCTGTTCTTTAACAAAAGTTCTTTTCCTGTTAATCTGAGTTTATTTCTATTTTCTGAAGCAAGAACTCTTTTCAGTATATCTACACAGTCTTTTCTCACAACTCATTCCCAACACCCTCCCCCCCCACCAACAGGGAAGACCAATGCCTCTCTCTTTTGTGTCCTCATTGTTTCTTAATGCAACAAACACATGCACACACACACACAGATTCAAGACATATATGGCATTCACATTCAAGTTTGCCTCCCTTTCTACTAGGAAATCATTCATTCATTCATCAAACCTCACTGTTTGCACTAAATGTCAACTATCGCTCTAGGTTCTTGGGATACAGCCTTCTATTTTATGAGGCAGGGCGTAGCGGGTTAAGCAACGCACTATGAAGCAAACCACAACCACTGCAGCAGAGTTCAATCCCTGCCACCGGCCAGGGAGGGGACCCACATGGTGTAGCAGACCTCTCCTGCCTCGCCCGCTGCTGCCCTCAGAAGTGTGTTTCAGTCAGTCTGCCTGTTCTGCTCCCCCCACTCTGTCTGGTGAATGCTGTCACCCCCTGTGCCTCTGGCCTGTATCCCAGCTCTTGTATGCATAAATAAATCTTTAAAAAAATAAATAAAATATTTTAGGAGTCAGACACTATATCTTATATTTATGTTCAAGTAGAACATTATGTCCCCCACAAGGCAGTACTGAACACTGAGAATGTACTCAATACACATTTAACTTTCCATTCCAAGCCAACCCTCTGTCTCTCTCTGATTCAGGCAGCTGACTAGGCCTTGTGCAGGTCATGGCCTTCCTCCTGTGCACTGCTTCACTGGGCAGTACCAGGACTGGGGACAAGGGGGTGGACTCCATGAAGTGTCATGATCTTGTTTGCTTTTCATTAAATCTTTGGAATAAGAACAACTATCATCTTCCTTTTATGTAGCATGAAGTTGAAAGTAATTGCTGGTCCTGGTTATTTAAATTAGAGGTGAGTTTGGTTTTGGTTTATTTCATTGAGTTCCCTTTAGCCTAACTCATCTAAGACTGGGAGTACAGTAGATGTTCAATAAATTTAGGTTGAGCTTGACTTAGATGTTGAATATATATCTCCTCACAAACAGAGCTGTGGAGAGTCACAGGGTCTAATTTTGCAGAAAAATTCAGAACAGCTTCTGATTAGTGAGTTTGTTCCATTTCCCAAGAAATCATTTTAACCTTTAAACACAGAAGGTCAGCGTTTCCTCTCTCTGCTCATGCATAATTCCCCTGCCCTCTGCACTCCGGTGCCTCAGCAACCCACCTGAGAGAGAGACAGAGTCAGCGGGAGGAAGAACACGGGTGCTCGAGGCCCAGGCTGCCTCCCTGGGATTGACTAAGCCCTCAGAATATGTTGTCTCATTTGTTACATTATTAATAAAATTGCAAGAACTTTGGGAGAACTTCTTTCCCACCTAGAAAAATTAGTATTTAAGCCATATACTGCGCAAACTTAGGGAAATGAACATTCATAAAACAAGACATTCCCTTTGAACCTGAGTCTGGAGCCATGACATCAGAGGACTTTGAAACTAAGACAGGAGTGGACAAGCTCAGGTTTGGATGAGTCAGGGGCCAGGTCATTTGGGTCAGGAGAAGTTCAGCCAGTTCCAAGTGTTGAGGCGCGACCACCACCGTGGGTGGCAGTGTCAGAGATGGCAGGGTACAGGGCACCCTGCAGTGGGCGATGACTCACAAGGAGCTGCAGATGTACCAAAATGAGGCATGGGAGCTCGACATGGGAGCTGGCTTAGCCCTTTCCTAAAAGGCTCAGACTGGTCAGCAAGGCTGAGCCTGAAGCTGCAGGACTCAGATAAAGCCAAGTGGGTGGAAGTATCTGGGCAGCTCCCTGGGATAATAATAAAAACCCAGGATTTTAGCTGATTTTTAGTAGCAGCACTTTTTTTTAGAATGAATGGACCCACTGTTACCTCCTCATTGAATTCTTCCCTGACTCTCACATCTGACACAACACTCCATCATTCCTCTTCCTCTTGCCTTTTCTTCCCTCTCTACTCATTGCCAGCTCATGTAATGTAACCTCCGATGTGAATTTCCTATTGCATATTCTGTATTACATTGTAATACCAGAATGTCAGCTATATGAAGATGCTGTCATTTTATTCACTGCTGTGTCCGCATTTCCTGAGTCAGTGCCTGATATTAAATATTTAGGGAACTTATCAATGAGTATATCCTCAACTAACAAAAACTCCGAATTCTTTTCACTTGAACTGCTCAAAGACGAGCTTTATCTCGTGTGCCCTCGCGCAGTTGTAACTTTCTAACTAATATGCAGCATTTTATATTTTGGGTTTGGGTTCAGATACCCAGCCTCTCAAATTCAGTGAATCTTGAGTCCAGTGCCATTGTGGGTCCTCTCAAGTTGCTTCAATCCCCTCAAAACCCATGTGCCATGCTTCTGTCCCTCCATCCAAGTATAGATAAAATATTCAACCTACAGAACCTTCTGATATGTGAATAGACATGTCCCCTTAGATCTAGATTAATTTGAGCCAGGAATCACTGAGATCATCTCTCAGTCCTGACAAGGGACTTTGAGGTCAAGCCACAGTTCACTTCCATTTTAGAGAAGGAATTTGATCTTAGGGATGGGACTTCCATCTTAAGGACGGGGCTTCATCGTAAAGACAGGGCTTCCAATCAATCAGAGGGGGCTTCCATTTTACAGATGGGCTTTCCCACAAAGAGAAAGTGACAAGTGAATGTGCTGGCCTGATGTACCAGGTGCGGTGATGAGTTCACAAGGCCTCACTCTATGTTAAGTAGGAGCTTTCACTGCAACAAGCTTCTAGGGGGCCTTGGACTTGGATGGGAGAATCCAACACCTAAATTCTCCATCATGCATTCCTGACATGTGGGATTCATCCACAAAGCTATCTCTTCTTTATTTCCCCACCCAAATGTGGTCCAGGAGCAAAGCCGAAGAAGCAGGCAGCCAGCCCAGGACCTTGGCCTCTCCCCTCCTCAGACTTTTCTTCCTTTTCCTGAGGCAGTGAGGTTCTCCTGCTCTCTTCATTTTCTACCCCCACAGACTTGTAAACTTATGTAAATAGGGACAAATGCCAAGAAATACCTGGGTGAGTTAGGGCCAACAAATATTTAAAGACAAAAGAGAAACTTGCTGGCACTTCCACAGCATAAAATCCTTTAACTCTCAGTGACTAATACAGAATTTACAGAAAACGTGTCCTAAAACAGCCATCATAAATATCATCATAAAGGGGGAATCTGTCACAGTATTTGTTGAATGAGAGGTCGAATGAAGGAATGGATGACTTCAGTAAATGACATAAAGTAAATAGATATAGTAGTGGAAACCTGCTGTTCTCCTAGACTGTTTGGTCTAACTTCGGACCTCGGGGGAAGTCTCATCCAGTGCCCACTCCCAACACCCCTTTCCTGAAGGAGAGCTAGTCAAGGCGAATCCAACAGTGATGCACAATTCACATTCCAGCAGTTCCTGTGGGACCAGAGGCAGCTGGGGTGCAGCCAAGGGCACTGCCCTCACCTTCTTCCTGTGTCCTCTCTTGCCCCTGGAGGCATCTCAATAAAATGCTTCTTCAAGATTACCATCTCAGGCCCTGTGTCTAAGGAAGCTGAACTTCTACAATACACGGTCTGCTGTTTTGTGTTGAACCTGGCCCTTCACCGCTGTCTGCAATCCCTCCCACCATCACTAACGAGGATCAGGCACACCCTCCTCTGCTTCCGCAGGTGCGGGCCCCACAGCCACCAGCCCAGCCTGGAGAACTCGCCAAGCATAACGCAGAGACGCTCCTAACTAAACTGCCTGGAGTTACAGTTGCAGACACAAGGTGAGACGCTCAGCTCGTGATGCCAAGAAAGTCACGAGGCTCTCCAAGCTGCCAAAAGGTGCCTTCAGTTACAGTCATGCAACCCGCTGTCACAGTCACTAATTATTTATGGAACATATTTGGGGAGGAGGATGGGGCAGGTGGTGAGGCAGGCAACACAGAGATGGAGTCAGAGAGATTTCCACTTTCATCTTAAGAACTCATGAGGTGCTCTCCTCTGAGAAAATAATAATCAGGCTGTCCTCTGTGTCCCTCTATCCTCTGGGAAACCAAGAAGGAAGCAGGCTTTCAAGTCAAAAGCTCTGACCTTCTCAAGCCTGTTCAGACTTACATCCAGAGGAACTTTGAATAATATGTCTACCTGGTCAGTCAGTAGGGTCTGAAGTTGTTCCTATGACCCACATCCAGAGACACCCCACACACCCCCAATGCTGCCAGAGGTGTCCTGGGCAGCTCTTCCCTTCTTCTTCTGCAGGAGTTACTTCAAGCATTTCCTGTTCACCAACCTGTCCCCCCCACTTTCTTTATCAGTCTCAGGTGAACTAACCTCCAACTTCACAAAAGACAACAGGCAGTTCATTAACCTCTCGATAACACACACCACATCACACCATACTACACACAGACACATATAACACAGAGACAACACACAACATACACCACATGTACACACAACATGCAGACACACCTAACACACAGCCACACACCCAGTGCACACAAGCACAGAACACATCCTGCTCCCCCAACATCTCTGCCATCCTTTCCTCCTGGAAGGGGGAAGCCCTCCTCCTCCACCCTTTTCCCCACATTTCCCTTCTTCCAGATCTTCCCCTCCTCTAGAACTCCTTCCTAAGAGCATTTTACTATGCCAAAGTTTTGTTTAAAAAAAAAAAAGGTAGGAGAAGAGTCATAAGCAGACTACCTCACCCCCTACCCACAATGAAAACAGAAAGCACAATGGCCGCCCTTGCCTTCCCACAGGTGGGTCTCTACCCGACAGAGCCCCTCCTAGAAGATCGAGCCTCCAGCCAGCAGGTGTGCCTGTGCTCCAGCCCTGCCCTCCCCCACATCCAAGGCAAGTCACTTTCCCCTAATTAACCCTTCTTTTGAAAATTTAGCTCTTTTCTTTGCCAGCCCCTTTTTTCCCTCCCCACCTTTATGTTTGGTATTTTAACATTAGGTCCCTGCTCTCCTTGGCTCCTTCCCTTCCAGCTTCCAGTGTCTTCTCTGAGGCCTCCACACCAGCTGGGAGCATATCCATGGTGGAACCAACTCCCTAAAAGACCCAAGAGCTCTAAAGAAACCCTCCCCTGTACAGCTCTGCTTCTCACAGCAGCCCACCCCCATCTTCTCTTCACCATTAAAGTGTCACTTAATAAAGTCCCGTTAACAGCCCACTGGCTGGCACTACCAGAGTCCTGGGCGTGGTGCTGAACCCTTGACCTTTAACTTCCTCCTTCCTTCCCCAGCAAGCCTCCAAGTCCTACTTCTGTCTCCTGAGTGTCCCTCTAGGTCCTCTTTCTCCCTGTTTCTTAATCAAGGCCTCTTCTTTGTAGCTCTAACAACAGCCCCCTCTCTGCCTCCCTCCCCACTCCCACTACAGAGAGATGGCTCTAAAATGCAAACTGCAGCTCACTACCCTCTCCCCAAACTCTTTGCTGAGTATCTGCCCTCCCGCACTGCTCCTCCCCGGAGGACCAGGCTCGGGAGAAACTGAGCAGAAGACAGCAAATCCAGGGCCAGGGAAATGATTGATTTGCGCATTTGTTCGTTCATTAAATTATGCCTGCAGAACCTGGAGTTAGTCCTTCTGGGAGTCTCCAGGCCCAAGGACTTAGCTTCCTTATTTTTTTCCTTCATAGCACTTACTTCAGAGTACGTACTTCCACTTGTTATTGTTGTCTTTGATTCCCTGTTTTTATGCTCATTAAAAAAATCTATCTCTCCTTTAAGAATGTAAGTTCCATGAAAAAAGACACACTGCCTATTTATTTGCTGTGGCTTCCACAACCCCTAGTGCAAGGCTGGGCATACAGTAGTCGCTCAATAAATATTCATGGAGTACATGGAGGGGTGGATAACCAAGTTGAGCATGGATATTTCTGTCTAGTCAGTTTTAACAACAGTTTAAGAAAAGTTTGCCAAACATTTACCAAATACCCACCAACCTCAAAGCACAGAGGGGACAGGTAGGCACCAGTGTGATTTCTGTACTCAAGTCCCTCTAGAAAGAAGACAGAGGTGCATGGGCTGGCAACCAGGATTCTCCACATCTAGGGCCTCTGCCAGCCTGTGCCCTCCAGAGCTTTAGCTTCTGGTGGGAACAGCTCTGGCCAGAGGGTGCTGGGCCCCGCAGAATGTTCCTACGCTCTGCTTAATGTTTGCTAGATAGCATCCATGCTCAGCGCCCTTTAGGAGTAAAAGCCAGGAACAAATATAAATACTCTCAAATCACTGACCAAAATGGATACAGTTAAGGGAAAGCGGAAAATTGCAACCAAGGGCTGAGTCTGAGGACTGAGCTTCCCTGGGCCCACTGCATCACCTTCCAACTTTTCTGTGTGTTGAAAATTTTTCACAATAAAATGTTCAAGAGAAAGAGAATGGGCCTCCCACTCAGGTCAGATGAGACTATTCCTTGAAGAGGGGGCAAAAATTATAAAGAGAGAGAGAGAGAGACCAGGGAAGGGTTAAGAAAGAAATGAAGCAAGAATGAGGAGGGAAAGCTGTGGTCTTCCCTCTCTCCTACCATTCTGCCTCCCTCCCCTGCAATCCAGCTGCAGCCAGGAGCAGGGTGACCTTTCAAAAACCTGAATCAGATTGTACAGAAGTGACACTCACCTCCTTGGATCCCTCCCACTGAAAATAAAGCCAAATTCCATGCTTTGCCATGAAAAGCCTGATGTGCTTTGGTACTGAGATCAGAAGCAGCCACAAGGATCCGCTGTTCGCACCTGAAGAAACACCAGGCTTGTGCAGGCCCAGACCTAGCCCCAGCTGCCTGCCTGCCTGCCTGCGCAGTTCTGCCCCTGCCCTTCACTAGGTCTGGTCCTTCTTGACATTCATCTTAAGCATCACCTCAGCCAAGCGGCTTCACCTTCACTCTCCCCTGGAGACCTACCACAGCGCCCCCGTCTGCCATACTCCTGCATTGCAGTCCTCTGCACAACCCTACTACTTGAATCTTCTGTGTTCAGTTCTTTATTCTCGCATGTGTTCATGTTCTCTTGCTCATAACAAATTACCCAACTTAGCTTAAAACAACACCCATTTATTAGCCCACTGCCCTGTGGGTCAGAAGTTCTCTGTGCAGGGGTCTAGGGCTTTGACTTGCTGGCTATTGGCAGGAGCTGCTCATAGCTCCTAGAAGTTCCTCCAACTTCAAAGTCAGGCTCAGAGCCTTCTCCCATGGAGGCCCTCTCTCACTTTGAATTGCCCCCAGCAGGGAAAGTCAATTCCTTTAAAGGGGTTCCCTGATATGCTATATGCACCTAAGCTAATCACATTTCATTCACTGGAGGAATGAGCCACAGCCCTCACAGTTCACGTGCACGCTCCTCAGGGGAGAGTTATAGAGGGTGTAAACCAGAGGTGTCAATCTCGGGGACTGTTTCAGAAGTCTGCACCTTACCCCACTAGAGTAGAACTTCACAGGTCTTGTGATCTCTGCACCCAAGGTGCAGGACAAACACCTAGAGTACATGCACAAAACAAAGGAACATGGCACAGCATGGTGTGGGAAATCAACAGGGTTGCCCAGGACTTACAGATGACATGGGCCCTGGAGTTCAGCCTGGGACTGAGGGATCAGAATCCCACCCACCTGAATCCAGGTGTGCTCCACCAGTGTGCCCCAGCACTTTATTAGCAGGCTCTAGCCAGGCATAGGTCTAGCACCTAGTAAATGTTCAGTAAATATTTTCATTCATGAATGGAACGCAAGGAAGAATGTGTCTGCTGGAAACCAGAGTTAGAAAAAGTAGGAAGTAATCTGTCAGGGGAGAAGGGCAGAAGCCATGAGCCAGCACCTCCGATCTCTCTCTGTGCAAGACCCATCAACACCTACCCCACACCCACACACATCTCCAGGAAGCCTCCCCTGGCCCCTGCTCCAGGTCTTCTACACTAAATGGCTGCCTAACTCGTCACGTCCTTTTCAGAGGGCTGTCTTCTGACACCTCTCCCTGGCGAGCAACAGAAGGCCAAATCCTGCCTGCTGCTTATAACTCAGCACCCCTGTGTCTCAAGTCCCTGCCTCATCTTCACCGTCCATGAGGAAGGTGGCCGCTCTGCTGTCTTTGACCCCACCAAGTGCAGTGAGCACAGCATGGCTGTGTGGACCCCCAGGGTTTGCTTGGTGCCTTGGCAGGAAGTAGGTATTAGCCCGGAGTGGGACACCCAGTAGTGGGGTGAGTGTTCCCGGGCATGGCCAGAGGTGAGGGTAGGGAAAAGGCACTGGGAGCACAGCAGGAGGGCCAGAAGGTAGAAGGTCAGAGAGGACCCAGAAAGAAAGGGAAGGAAGCAAGTAGACCCCTGACACTGGCTGTTGTAGAGCAGCAAGGATCTGTACCTGACAGCCTGGCAGCTCTGCAAACACAGGCTGCTTGCTTTTGCCAAAGCCTGCCCAGAGAACCTCAGAAGCTGGACTCATCTCCACACTCCGTCCTCCTTGTTTCCAGCAGCGCTAGTGGCCAGCGTGGGTGCAGACAAAATGATGACATGATAATGGGGGTAAGGATGAAACAGTATGCCTGTCACATCCGAGGGGGTAAAGAAAAGTGACCCGGCCTGCTACCAGGCTGAACCGAGACCATAATGTTACAGAGCAGGGAGAGGAGCAGCCAGAACCCCCAAGCCTGCCCTCTCTGAATGGGTTCGGCCATCGCCGCATTAAGACAAACATATAAAACCTTTAATGGAAAGGAACTTTAATACAACTAGGGTATCATAAAGAAAGAACAAAGAATATAGTTACTAAGTTAAGCATCCAAAGTTACCCATCTCCTTGAGGGTAAAAGTCCAGCCAAATAGGATTGGCCCAAAGC
>JAGFMF010011433.1:127822-165341 GCA_019455555.1 Galemys pyrenaicus
TCTCTGCAGAAATCTTCTTTTCCTCCTCAGCTCCACCCACTTAGGGCGGAACCAGGATTTTGGAACTTCCCCTTTTCCTGGGACCACCCTGTTACAATAAGTCTAGGAGGAAGGCTGTCCCCTGCACGTGAGTCCCACTTGGTGTGAGCAGGGAGGCCATGCTCATGCTATCAGTTCAAGAAAGACTCTCACTGGACCTAGGATGAGTCAGAAATTTGCTGAACTCCTGTGTCTGCTTCTGTGCCAGATGCCCAACCCCCAAGGGAGATGGGCACTTAGAGAGGGTTCAGAGGACAGCCTCAAAGGGCTAAGCAGGGAAGGTAGCAGGTCTGGGAGAAAAGGAAGCTGGGATTATTCATGGGAGGAAGACAGGCAGGCAGGATTTAACACAATCTTCAGGTATCAGAAGAGTTCTTAGGCAGTGCAGGCTATGTCTTGGCAGTGGACTGAGGATAGAATAAGGGAAGGAACTTAATCCCCAGCATAAGGGATTTAGGATAGCTAAGGGGGAGAATTTCCTGATGGGGAAGGTTGTTAAAAGTTGCAATGAATGGTCTAGAGAGAGATTCTGGTCTGCTCTGGAAGCTTTTACAAGTAGAAGAGATTATCCTCTGGCAGGGCAGCTTATCTCTAATCCTGCCTACAGGCAGGGGAATGGACACAATGACCTCAGGGTCTCCTTCAGACTTGGGAAGCAGGCTTTCCCATCAGCCCACACCGCCCAGCAGGTGATGTGCTAACTCAGGCCCGGGGAGTTCCCAGAAATAAGGAGTGGACCACGTGAGAGCGCCTTCCCTTTTTCTATTTTGTGACCGCACTGCCTCGCAGCGACAGCCAAGGGCCTCTATAATCTCAGGTCTGATCGAGGGCAATGTAACACGAAAGCCAAGAGCAGCACAGACCACACAGAGATAGATGAATCTCCGCTCTGCAGAGCCCCCCTGACACCAAGCCATAGCTGTGGTCTTCTCCGCAGAAAGCGCTGCACTTAACAAGCCCTGGAAAGCTCCCTGACCCGTGGAAGCAGTGACAACAGAAAACTAGAAACCCTTCCCAACCTGCCTCTGCGGGTCCAGGTAGCAGCCTGGACTGTGCCAGTCCCAGCTTCCTCTTCCTGCGGTCGGTGGATTAGCCTTCTGGGAACACGCTGCGCCAGGTGCTCGCCGTGAGGCCGGAGAAGAAAGGTACGTAAGCACAGCACTGGGAGACAACCATGGGGGTCAAGGCACAGACAGCACGTTAGGAGGTATGCAGACCAGGCTGCACGTCTTCAGGAGTGTTCTGAACTGTGCAGAACTTAAGGAAGGGTAGGAGATGGGCAGAGAGAACACTGGGCTCATCTGATACTTTCAATTATGCCATCTCAGTATGTGAAAAACTCTAACGGCCATGGATGATTCCATGTTTTCTGTTAACCAGATAGCCCATGAAGGGCGAGCACTTAGTTCTCTGCAGAAATCAACCAGATAAAGCTGGAAGTAGGTGCACCATTTATTTTCAGATCTATTTCCCCAGTGAAGAAAGACCTTGTTAAACCTTAGCCCTATACCATCATAGAGTTTGATTCTGCTTTTCTGCTTTTTCTTCCTTAAAACTCAGCTGCCACCCCAGATGCATCTTCCCTGTCTTCTGTATCTGCTGCCACCCTTGAGTGTGCTTTGCATCATCCCCATCACTGCTGTTCACCACTCAGCTCAGTCCACAACCCAAGTCCTTCCCCCACAAATGGGGCTTTGGGCCAGTGCTTGCCCTTCCAAAACACCTTTCCATCTGGGGGCTTAAATCACCAACCTGTGGCCAGGTAGAAGTACTTGCACTGCCCTCAGTTAGCATTGGCATGGGACTAGAGCAAATGACCATGAGCATATATGGGAAAGGAGCACAGAAAAATATTATTCTGCCCCCTGCACAAGTTAGAAGCAATACCTTGTTGCAAAAGCATATTAAGCATGCAATCAGCTGCATCCCTTTACCCAAATAAAGCTATTTTCATTTCATAAAGCAAGAGAGAAAGTCAAGTCATTAGGGAAATGGAAATGGGGAACTTAAATGCCTAATTGGAAGCTCTATTGCACTTGCAAAGTACCTTTGGTTTTTCTAAAAATTCAAGGGAAACACACTGAACTGATAATTGCAGATAGATCGATGCCATGTCCTTCCTGCATTAACACAGGAGAGTCCTTTCCTGTGGGCTCATCCTAACCCAGTTATGCAGTGCAAATAGCAGTGAGGGCCAAAAGGAAGCACAACAGCTCTTGCAAGCAGGAACAACTGAGGGGAGAGCCACAGAAGGCAGAGGGCCCAACCACAGCCCATGGCTGGCTTTCCGTTTAGCTCTTCACCTTATAGTTAGAATACTGATGGGTGTAGTTTATTTGTTGGACATTCCCTATGTGTATGGCACAATCAAGGCTAAGCTATCTCCTTGAGCTTTGGTAATTTCATCTAAAAGATGAAGGATTAAGCATGGTCAGGAGTCTCAGTCCTGGAATTCCTCAGAAATGAGAGCCGTCCACGGAGGAGGGGGTGGAGCTAATGAAATTCTAGTTCCCCAGGCCCACTTCCATGAGCTTTTCCCCTTTGTATCTATTTACTAATTGGGGATTCCACAGACCATCTTATTTGGCAGGGCAGGAAGGGACCTTTCTGTTCTGTAAATACACACACCCAAATAGACTCCACTGAGCTGCACTGGGGTCTCCTCCAGGGCTGAGAAATTTAAGAGGTAATCTTCCAATCTCACTGTGAAGAAGAGAGGAGTTATGATGACTTGCTGGGTAGCTCGGCTACAGCTTCAGCTGCCCATTCTCCAGAACAGGTATCCCAGGATTCAGAGCATGAGAAATCAGAACTGGGTTCCTGAGAGGTTTAGGTATAGCCTATTGGTTGAGCCTGTACATGTGACTGATTTGAGACAGAACAAGATCAATTCTTATATCACAAACTTTTCCATAGAGAACTCGTGTCAACTTATCTTTTCCCAACTCACCTAAGTGTGTCTCTGATGAGTTGGAGAAATAAGGACATTTACTTGGCATTCAGATTTCTCTGGAGATTCATTTGGGTCATAAGATTCTCAGTGTCTTTTATCCAAGTTGGTTCTATTTGAGAAAGGATGAAGACATTTGTCCACACAGGACCCTTCAATAGAGAGGAATACAGAGGACCAGCAGGAAGCAATGGTGGAATGGTCTTCTCAGAGCTAACTTGTTGGTGTTTCTAAAATTCCCACATAGGGCCTCCCTGGTGGCGCAGTGGGTTAAGCAATGCACTGTGAAGCAAACTGCAGCCACTGCAGCATGAGTTCAATCCCTGCTGCCAGCCAGAGAGGGGACCCACATGGCGCGGCAGACCTCTCCTGCTGCACCCGCTGCTGCCCTCAGCAGTGTGTTTCAATCAGTCTGCCTGTTCTGCTCCCTACTTGTCTCTGGTGAATCCTCTCACCTCCCTGGACTCTGGCCTGTATCCCAGTTCTTATATGCATAAATAAATAAATATTTTAAAAAATAAAATAAAATTCCCACATATCTCCAAAAACCAAAGGAATGGAACAGTCACATGGACATTGGGTACTCTGAGTACTGATGGGAGAGATAAGCAAGGCCTCTGAACACAACCAGCTGCCCTACAAAGCCAGCCCTGCAAATGTATAGAGCTCAGGCCCTGACTTTGCCTCCTGAACCTTAGGTTCGGCTCACACAGGCTTTGTCCCTGCCCCCTGGAATGTCTGCGGCCATCTTTGCCTTCACAGAGGTGGAGAAAAGATGATAAAGTCAGAAGCACTTATCAGCCTGCTCTCCAGTAGGACCTCCAGCCTGTCACACACATGACTAAGTGTGATTAGGGCTCCAACTGCATTGGCAATGGAACTACAAGCACACCATGGAAACCTCACCCAGGCCCCATTCCTTTGTGCCACAGCCCTGTGCGGGCCCTCACTTCTGGGCTTGTGTCTGGGGGGACTGCCAGAGAACAGGACACTCCGCGCCCTCCCAGCCTAAGAGATGGCTGGATTCAGACAGCAGCAGCTGGTTTGTGACTACCAAAACTCCAGATTCCCCTAAAGTCCTAACCCCACAAAGAGCCAACATTCCTCCAGAGAAACGGAAGGTTGTAGAGAGAGGTAGAAGGGGAAAGAGGGAGCAGAGATTGTGATGAATGACTAGTCGTGTTTGCTGAACTACTTTTTCCTGAGCCGTTTGCCATTTGGCCCCATGTATTTTTAAAGTATACAGTTAAGGAGCATTTATTAAAATGTTTTCAAGTTGTCCTTCTAAAGAAGAAACCCTGACAGGCCACTCAGTATACTGCAAAGGTGGGTTAAATACTATTATCCCTGCCGCAAAGATAGGGAGACAACAGTATAATGGATTACCTTAATTTCCCAGAGACATGCGGGGAATTCATTACTGGGAGGAAGAAAAAAAAAGACAATCAGATTAAAGAGTCCCAGAGTCCAGGCCGCCCTGCTGAGAAAGATAACCAGTGTGAGGGAGGGAAAGATGAACCCCAACCCTCCAGAGGTGCAGCTCGAGAAACAGTGCTTAGAAACACAGATGGCTTCATGCTCCATAGAAAAAGGGGTGGCAGAAGCAAAGCCACTGCTGCACCCCTTCGCCAGGGTGCACCCCTCTTCACAGCACACTCCTCTGCCTGGTGCTGCACACTGGGGGAGGAGGAAAAATAATCCAGATCCTAATTTAGTTCGGGAGCTTGTTTTCTTACACTGACAAATCTCTCTAAAAATGACTTCCTGATGAGAGTCAAACGGCTGAGGCCAAACTCGCCGAGATTGTTGTGCTGTCAGTGTGTTAATGGTGTTCCTTAGCAACTCTCTCTCCTCCACTTTTAGGAAGAAACAACACCTCTGCCAGTAACGCAAAGCTGGAGAAGCCTCAGCACCACGATGAGTCACAGCGGGGAGGGTGGCCTGGGCTGCTGAAGCCCTCGCGAGGCTGGCAGGCTCGCACCCACCGGGCAAGACAGCCACAAGAGCAAAACCAGGGTCCAGGGTCAGGTCTGCAAGGGGAGACCTGAGAGGACAGGGGTGCCCGTCTCTGTAGCTCTCCTCCCCATCTCTCCACAGAGAGGGCCACCCATCTCCACTGCTTGCAATTGTCATCTGCACTTTCACAACTTGAATTATAAAAGGCCACCAGCAAAGGCCCAGGATTAACTCAACATTTCAGTGGGCATGGCTGTATGACAGAGCGGTCCCTCTCACAGAGCTGCTGTCTTTCCCTCAGCAGACTGATAAATGTTAAAAAGGGGAAAATAAGGAAAAGAGTTTCCTGAACTGATTTTTTTTTGGTCATAAGCTCAGATCATAACCAGAGTTTTCAGGATCAGCTAGAAAGAAATGAAAACCAAGACTTCGGGGGCCCTCCCTGGTGGCGCAGTGGGTTAAGCAATACACTATGAAGCAAACCGCAGCCACTGCAGCACGAGTTCGATCCCTGCTGCTGGCTGGGGAGGTGACCCACATGGTACAGGCAGACCTCTCCTGCCTCACCCGCTGCTCCCCTCAGCAGTGTGTTTCAGTCCATCTGCCTGTTCTGCCCCCTGCTCTGTCTGATGGATTCTCTCACCTCCCCACACCTCTGGCCTCTACCCCAGTACTTGTATGCATAAATAAATAAATCTTTTAAAAAAAGAAAAAGAAGAAAGAAAGAAAACCAAGACTTCGGTCTTTCATCAATGAGACATCACACACTGAGAGGGGCCAGCTCTTGTCCTTGGTCACTTGGGATCAGGTCTCCTTGCAGTGAGCTCTGTCAATGAACCCCAAAGCTGGGAAGAGACCAGCAACTCCAACATCTCATTTTTCATATGAAAACACTGAGGCCTCAGGAGGTTGACTTCCCTCAGATAGGAGTGATTTATTGATAGATCTAGAGCATGAATCCAAATATTTCCACTATGACTACAAATTCTCAGACCAGATGCTTCCAAACTGGACTTGAATAGTCTCAGTTTGAGAAGGGGAGATGTGAGATTCAATTTGCCAATATTCTCATCGTTGGAGGAAGTGAAATTCATCCTAAGCCAAAACATATTGGTAAATTCTCTAATTTAGTCAGATGATGTCTCACTTTACATGATAAATGTTTCTAAAAAGTTGCATGCAAATCAAATTTTTGTAAATTGAATTACTTTTTTAAAAGCGTAAGACAGATTGCTTTGTAAAGGAACCCTGGGCTGAAAATGAGAAATATTTCTTCAATTTAAATAATAACTACCTCCATAATTTATCTCTTCTGTAATCCATAATTTAATATTCCTTGGTTTTGTTTAGCATCACTTGTTTAAAACAAGAAAGATCTATACATACGAAGTTAGTGTCACCAAGAAGTTTAAAGAACATTAATAATAACTAATACTTTCCTTCTATGTGTCCTTTAGACTTAATTAAAAATTGGTGTTCCCATTCAGCAGATGGAAAAGTCAAGGCATGGAATAAAGATAGATCCAAGAATATAGAGAGTGATGAAGATAGAATGCCCACATGTTCTTGCCCGTAAATCTTGCCATTTTATCTACTGGATTAGAAACTTGTATGGCACTAAGTAGAACCAACAGAACCCATATTGACATATACAAAAAATTTGTTTATGGAACTTAGCCAACACCATTATACAGGCTGAGATATGTCACAACATGCCATCTGCAAGCTGGAGAAACAAGAAAGTCTGAAATATAATCCAGTCTGAGTTTGATGACCTACGGAAGTGTGGGAGCAGGATGAAGAAAGGGGGTGCCAGTGTAGCCCCCAGAATTGGAAGACCAGAGAATTAGAGCTCTAATGTCTAAAGGCAGAAGATGGGTGTTCCAGTTCAAGAAGAGAATGAATTTTGAACTTACCCTTCTTCCATCTTTTTGTTTCATTTGGGCCCCACTGGATGGGATGATGCCTGTCCAAGTTAGTGACAACTGGTCCTCGTTCCTTCTACTTATTATATATGCTAATCCTTTCTAGAAATAGCTTCACAGACACACTCAGAAACATTGTTTTCACAACAACCCGGGCATCCCTTAGCCCAGTCAAATTGACAAATTAACCCTTACAGTTACTAATTCTCAGGGAGACATTCCCCTCATCACAGATGTCGCCATGTCTATGGATTTGAGTTGAAACTCCCCACCTAGCTTGCTGAGAACCAGTTATTATCAGTCGCAGACCTTGGTGTGATACATGATTCTGTCCTCTTACTGGGTTCCTCACTGACCCAAACATTCACGAACTGTTTCAAAGCACATATATCTAGATTCTGAGGACAGTTCCATATCCGCCTCTCTTGCTAGTCACTTGACTTACCTAGTAAACATGGAGAGTAAAAAAGATTCTAAACCATCCCCTAACCTTGTGTTTTTACTGATTCAGCATCATAAATCCAACCCTCTGCCTGTAAGGAAGAAAAGGGTAAAACATATGGATTCTGTCCTCCAAGGACCCTTATTTCACTTAGAGAGGCAAGGTTCATACACAAACTATTTAGAGCTCATGTTCACATCGGTCTTCCCCACTGGATTGTGGTGACTTTAGGAGAAAGACCTTCTTCCTCTTTTGCAGAGTTTGTTCCTGGTCTTGGAAAAGTAAATACCTGGTGAATTTTTTTGTCTTTTTAAATTAGGAAACTATACAGGGAAGGATGTTCTTGGAAGGTATCTGGAGAGTTGGTATAGAATAGAATAGATATATTACTTGCATCTTTGGAATGAAATTATGTCCTCTGCAAAGTAGGAACAATAATAATGCCAACCTCACAGAGCTGTCCAGGGTACTTGACTGGCCTGGGCTTCCCCAGCACTTAGGCTGCCTC
This sequence comes from Galemys pyrenaicus, assembly GCA_019455555.1. NCBI lineage: Eukaryota > Metazoa > Chordata > Mammalia > Eulipotyphla > Talpidae > Galemys > Galemys pyrenaicus. The sequence continues at coordinate 135,643 of JAGFMF010011433.1, forward strand.
TGGCACATTAGTGAGCACCTAGTAAACAGTGTCTCTCATTTTTATGCTAAGGATGGTGGACTGCAATGAAAGGTCAGTGTGAGGAAGAATTTTCCAAAAGCATGAAGGGCTGCTCAGACAGAAAAACTACATGGGCAGGATTCCCTCCCAGAGGCTGGATGGCCAGCTCTCGGTGGAGAAGTTAAGAAAAGACCTACCCTAGGTAATAGTGGGCTGACTAGTTCATTAACCTGGCTGAGAATCAGGATTGCATAGTGTTTTAAAAATACACCATTCTATACCAAGTGATACTTATGCAGTTTGTCAAGCATGGGTTCAATTAACTATGCTTGAAAATGTCTGTATAGAGAAAGTTTATGGTTCCTTTCAAATTTTGAGGCTCTAGATGTCCCTTCATCCATCCTGAGTCACCTTCAAAATAGTGTTACAGAAAGCAATATAAATTGACAAAGTCACAATGGCTGGGATCACGTCCCTACTCTGCCATTTCCTATCCATAGGACATAAAGCATATTGCTTATTCTCTGGGGCCTCAGCTTTTTTTATCTATAAAATAGAGATTAAGATGACTCCCTTGCATGGAGGCTCTAGGACATTTTCTGGCATATAATAAGTGCTCGATAAATATTATATGAACTTGATAGAAAAGTGCCTCTCATGGTGTGAGGAAAATAATAGGGCTTAACAAATACCAGTTCCCTTTCTTTCCACCATCCTAAGCTTATGCATTATGTAGGGGACAGTGCATTCAACTTAAACCAAAGAAATGGACAAAAGATGAGAAAGTAAGATAAAAAATCCATGCATGGCTGAAGACACCAGAAATATAGGAAAATAGATTTAAAAAAAGGCAAGAGGATTCCCAAAACAGGAAGGAGAACAGGGAGAGAAAAAAACGCAATGTATTAAATTTTAGTGGGAAGGTAAGGGAGAATGAAAGTATCATAGATCTTTCTGGATTTTGTTGGGTGTTCTCAATCATTAAATCTGCATTTAGAAATATTTATATTTGCTGAAAACCAAGAGCCTTGGCGCACAGGGAGAATGAAAAGAGCAAGGGACAGGGTCTAATTAATCATCAAGGGGCTGTCACATTGACAACTAGAAGAATTGAAAAGTTACAAAGTACCAGCACCAAACAGCATCAATCACCCAACGATGGTAAATAAATTAATCAAAAATCATTGGGTACCAAAAGGTCTGGGGGGGAAATAAAAGGCAAAAGAGAAAAATGATCAGGTGCGGCAAGCAAGCAAAACAGCAGAGCCTGACCCTGTTCAAGCTGAAGCCACATGCCCTGGCATATTGCCTACTGCTCTGCCATCAATGCCTCAGCCACCCCAAGCAGAGCACCAAGCACACCTCGGTGCAAATGTTCCTATGGGAGCTCTTAGCTTCATATCTATTACTCCCATGAGAGGGGGATCCAGCTAACCTTCCCAATCCTACCCCCTGGTAACAGGGAAAATACCATCCTTGACAAATAGGGCATCCCAAAGGCCACTTTGCTCAAAACCATCCCCTGACTCATTCCAAGGTGGCCATGTTTGTGTTTAAGTTAAAACACTTTGCCTTGGGGCCTCCCTGGTGGCAGAGGAGTTAAGTCTGAGCACTATCAAGCTGTTACCAGCCACTGCGATATGAGTTCAATATCCAGCCAGGGACCTGACCCACTTGGCACAGCAGACCTCTCTTGTCTCGCCCGCTGCTCTCCTCAGCAGTGTATTTCAGTTGATCTACCTGTCCTGCTCTCCACTTGGTCTCTGATTAATCCCCTCCTCCCCCGCACCTCTGGACTACACCCCAGTTCTTATATGCATAAATAAATAAAAATAAATCTTTTTTTTTTTTTTTAAAAAAAAACCTCCCCTAAGCTACTGGGAACAATTTATTGCCATCCCCAGATATTGCTGGAAGGCAGGACTCTCCCCTCTGTGATATTGGGCCCTCACTCACCCATACTTTTAGCACCCTCCCTAACCTTCCCAACATGGCCTCTAGTTCACCAATAACTTTGCTTTTTCTTCCTGGCTAGATCCCCATTCTTTTTCCAATAAGGATCTATATATCTGCCCCTCAGATTCAGACAGAATTCATGGGTCTTCACTATGAATTAAAAGAATAAAATCCCTGCATTTTCTTTGCATCCACAAAAGCCATGAAATACATTGACTAGGGCCCAAGTCTGACCTTTAAAAAAATAAATTTGCCATGCTAGATCATGCATCTTTTACAATTCACCCACAAGTGAAATTTACAGTTTAACAGATACTCAATGAACACTCACAGGGAGCCAGGTATGATGTAAAAATATGTGGGGCTGTATCCCTGTATTCTGAATGCTCAGAGACTGGTAAGAGAGACATACATCACAAGTCACATGACTCAGCGGACAGTGATCATGCTGACCACACAGAGGTCAACAAGGCTCATGAGGCCTAAGTAGAAAAATTTCATCTGAGGCATCTGGACAGGTAGCAGGTCAGGGAGGAGATGGGAATTTGATGTGACTTGGGAGAAAGGCAACACTTGAACAAAGGAGGTAAGAAAGGGAAGATAGGGGAAGGGCATCTATGGCACAGAAGATGAGCTTGAGAAAAGCCTTGAAGGAGGTAAACATAGGACACACAGGAATGGGGTGGGGGTGGGGCAGGTTCAGGGAGGGCTGGCCTTCCTACACAGAGAAAGTAGGGTCATGAATGGGAGACACACATAAAGAACATTAAGGAGAGTACTTTAAGCAATCCTATATTGATTGGTAGCTCCCCTGAGCAGCTCTCCTCCAAGCAGTGATTCAGGGATCCAGGCAGCTCATTCCTTGTGAGGTTGCCCTTCAACTTTGTGCACAAGTCAGCAGATGGGGGAAAGGGAACACAGGAAATCAAATGATAACCTAACCATCTTGTTCCATATTTACTTCTGCTTACATTTCATTGACCAGAACTTGTTATATGCTGAGTAAACCAAGCATCCCCCTGCCTCCCAAAATTATGACTGTCAGGTGCATAACGCTGTCCAAACTTGCAATTTCTAACAGTCACATAGAGGTTTCCAGAGGTCTGGAAAACCTCATCGTTGTCTCCTGGATCTGCTCATGAGCTGGAGTCTCCAAAGTCAAGAGTGCAGAGGCTCTGAGGAACTAGTCCCAGATGATGGTGGTCATTTGTGATGCCCAGCAAGAGAAACATCACATAAGTGATATCTGGGCACCACTGCGTACCACCAGGAGAGAGACAGACAAGCATCAAATGGACCATGTGGAGTAACATCATTGGGAAGTAAGACACTGTACACAAGCAACTGACTAACTGAACACCCTGCACTCGGTGGGGCCCAAGAGAAAGTATTAAGTTCCTTGTTACAACTGCTTCTTTCCACCTACCCTATGGGATCATTCTCCCCACTCCTGCATGAATAGTCAACAAATCTTACGGCTTTTCTTGTTAACCCTCAAATATACAGCAAATAACTTCTTTAAGGCACACAAAAAGAGTTGCATGTAATACTAAAGTTCAAAAATCTTTCAACTGACAGTTTGACAGGGCAGGCCCCCCGCAGTTTTAGAGGCCTGAGGGGGGAAGTTGGGCTCCCTCACTCTCTGCTCTCCTTTTGCTCCCTCCTGCCCCACTTCACTTGATGTGTGACCCCACAGGGGTGATTGCAAGGAAGCAAGAGGGAGAGAAAGGGCCTGAAAAATTCTTCCCCCGATAGTACAGATGGAATTAGCATTGTTGTGCTTGGAATATAGGAAATATCATCCTAAACTAATTTTTTTCTTCATCCTGCTTTTATGGGAATCCTAATCTTGCATTCTCTAGTAAAAAAAAAAGTTTATTGTGACCCAGTGTGCTCCTTCCCTCTGTATCTTGCATGCCACACCTCTTTTATGTCCTCCTACTTCTTCAGGGGTCCACTTGGCACTTCCTCTGAACCTCCTCTGCTCTACAAGAAATCACACCCCAGGCCAAGTTCCCCCTGGACAGAGCAGGCTCTTCCCTGGGCAGTTCTGATTCTTTCTTCTCTGCTTCCTTGCCGAAGATAACCAACAGCATCCAACCTCTGTATCCACCAAAGGCCAGAGGACAGAAGGAAAGCTGTCTGGTGAACCCCCCTCCACCCCCAAAGAGAGAGGGAAGCCCCTACCTCCTTCCTACTTGAGATATGAGGGGAACAAATCACACCATATGTCTTCTACCAATTTTCTATTTGCCCTGGAATTGGAAGATGAACCCATGCTTAACAGTCCAGTTTAGGGTTCCCTCATTGTAAGTACTAGCCTATCACTAGACTATCACTCAAAAATGTAAGGGAACTTAGTATGTATTTTTCTTGGATTCTGGGCATCAGTTTAATTCAAACAAACAAACAAAAATGTTTCATTTAACTTCTTGCCATAACTAAGTTGTACTTAAAGAGGCTCAAGAGCCCTTAGAGATTGCACAATGTGCCCTAATAATTTTATATTTCAAAAAACTAAAACTCCCCTGTACTTATCTCTTGTGGAGGGAGATACAAAAGGCTGGAAAAAGACTGAATCATACCTGGCAGAAAAGGACTCCTTCCTTGCTGCTCATAAAATGTTTCCCAAGATCTGAATAGCTTTCCTCTCCCACGAGAATAGGGCTTTGAGCAAAGAAGGCACAGAAACTCGGAAACACAAGCTGTATTCATCATAGAAGAATCATCTTTTCTATAGTAACAAATAATCCCTGAAATTTCAATGACTTCCTACAACATAAGTCTGTTTCTCACAGACTCCAAGTCCTGTGTGGATTGGTAGCTCCCTTGAGCAGCTCTCCTCCACGTAGTGATTCAGGGATCCAAGCAGCTCTTTGCTTGTGAGGTTGCCCTTCAAGTTTGTGCACAAGTCAGCAGATGGGGGAAAGGGAACACAGGAAATCATATGATAACTTAACCATCTTGTTCCATATTTACTTCTGCTTACATTTCATTGACCAAAACTTGTCATGTGCTGAATAAACCAAGTGAGGCTGAAAGAAGTAAAGTAGAAATTCACAGAAATTCCAGTAGGATCAAATCTGTACCACCTCTTAAGCATCTATTTTATTCTATAGATAATGTATTTCTCTCCTTTATTCTGGTACTGAGGTCTACACTTACCTCACCTTACCTATCTCCATGTAGTTATTTGATGAAGAAGAATTTTATATTCTTAATCAGAGGCAGCAAGGCATTGAGCTTAAAAGCACAGGCTCTGGAGTCAGAATGCCAGGATTTGGATCCATGGCTTGTTAGTTAAGTGACCTGGAGTAGCCACTTAATCTCTCTTATCTGTAAATAGGGATGATAACAATATCTACCTTGAGGGTTGTTGCAAAGACTCAGTCAGTTAATATACCTATAGGACTTGGAATATGCCTGGCTCATAGCAATCTTTATAAAAGTGTTTGCTATTAATATGATTGTTATTATTATTCTCCATACCAACCTCTTTACCCTGTTAATTACAGTTGCTCTTGGCAATACATAATTCCCTATTAGCAGACAGCCCCTTGCTGAAAGATGCCAGAGTGCTGTAGCTCATTGCTTTAGGGAAGAGAGCATATCCTATTGTCTGCAGAGCATCCAGGTCGTTTTTCCAAATCAATTTTCTAGGACCAGGCATGGACAGAATAAAGCCTTCACAGTCACATTCCAGGCTGGTAGAAATGCTCCATCCTTCAATAGCTTAACAGCCTCACACCAGCTTTCAGCAGCCTACAGCTCTCTGAGAAGGAACTATGTCCTAAGGGTGAAAAGTTATTTAGTTTCCCTGCCTGACATTCTAGCTCCTGGCCTTCTAGAAACAGAGATGCTGTTGTCACAGTGCCAGGACATGACAAATGATGTGGAGGGAGTGTTATGATACAGCCATCCATCCGCCGTCAGAGGCTGGGATCACAAGGGGATGGGAAATGTGAACAGGGAAATTGTTAATTGTGTAGCTCTAAAGCTTTCCCAGAGAAACTTCAGAGGAAAGTATATTTTGCCTTCACTCAGAGAGCCGAATATGCTGGAATCCTCTAGGAAGCATGCCACCAGATAATCAGAAGACAGGCAACACTGAGAGAAAAGAAACCACCGCAGATTCAGAAAAGAGCAAAAGATGACCACTTCAGATAGAATCATTGCAAAAGAAGGCATCCCTTATATTTGGAGAAAAAGCAAGACTACTCTTTACAGGACCTTGGGGAAACTCCTTAACATGCAGAGTTTCCAGATGAAGATAACAGTATCTTATTTAAAACAGGTGGACCCTCCAGAGTCTAAAACCATGTGATTCTTTAGTATTTGATGCCCTTTCTGCTCTTCAATTCTCTTTGCCTTTATTGTAAAATTGTTTACTTGATAAATGTGGGGTTTCATGGTGCTAGCTTGAGTCTCATTCACAAAGAGAAAGATGGGGGATAGAGGTGAAATATACCTCTACATAACAAGTTTCTTTGTATAAATCACCTCTTTCTAGAGAGTGGGTTCTAATCACTTGCTATGAGGTTCCAGTATATGAGCTACATCTTTTTGAAGGGAAATAACAAAGACATGTCGTAAGTTTAATACTCTCTGGTCCACAGCAGAGACTCCTCAAAGGACTAACACTTTGGCTCCAACCTGAAGTCTACAGAATTCTCATCAAAGCAATAGCATGGGATTTCTACCTCTGTCCAAGGTGGAGTAAAATAAAGGAGATATATTCACCTTCCTAAAATCCAAAACAACAAGGAAGCAACATATATGAAGCAACTTTTTTCAAGTTTCAGTATATCAGGGAATAAAGCAAAGTGACCCCTGAAAGGGAGAGAACAAATGAGGAGGAGCTACAGAAATGCCCTACTTTACTGCCTTAAGAGAATGTCATTCAAGAAGAGAGAATGTAGCCAAACTCCAGGACATGGTCTGAGTCAAGCAGGTGGAATTGAAATTCTGGAGCACCTGGACTTCACTACAGTAAGAACTTTTATCAAATTCTCAAATTCACTGGAAGGTAACATTGTGAAAACTTAAAGATGTATTTTATGATCCTTAAAGAAGCCACTAAAATAACTAAACAAAGAGTTATAACTATAATCCAGCTAACAAAGGCAAAGTAGAATAATTTTTAAATATTCCATTTAATTAAAATTAGGTATAAAAAAAGGGAAATAAAAACAAAAATAAAATAGAGGGCCTCCCTGCTGGTGCAGAAGTTAAATCTCAATGTTATCAAGCTATCACTAGCCACTCACAGCTGGGGAGCTAGCCCACATTGTTCAGCAGATCACTCCTATCTTACTCTCTGCTCCCCTCAGCAGTATATTTCAGTTGATCCACTGTTCTGCTCCCCACTCTGTTTCTATTGAACCCCCTCATCCCCTGCACCTCTGGCCTACATTACAGATATTGTGTGCATAAATAAAAATAACCCTTAAAAAATAAATGTAAATAAAATAAAATGGAACAAACAGCATGATAGATTTAAACATTACCATAGCATTAAACACATTAAACATAAATGATCTAACTACTCCAGTTGATAGGCAAAGATTACCAAAACCAGATAAAGACAGTATATAAAAAAGAAAACTATAGGTCAATATTACACATGAACTTAGTCATGAAATCCTCAAAACTTATTAGCAAATCAAGTCCAGTGATATCTATAAAATAATGTAAGGTTGGCTCAATATTCAAAAATCTATCAATGTAAACCAGCATTTCAACATATTAAAGAAGAAAAATATATAACATCAAATGACACACAAACACACCAAAATTTGACAATATCTAATACCCATTCATGATAAAAACTCAGCAAGTTAGGAATTAAAGGGAATCACCTCATCCTGATAAAGTATATCTACAAAATTAACATCATGTTTAATTATTTAAAAAAAAACCTGTGTGTCAGAGACTAGAACAAATTAATGTTTATATTAATGTAGAACAGATTGGTGGAATAGATTAATGTTAGAGGTTAAAGACAGAAGAAAGGGGAACATGAAAGACCATTGTATTGAAGGCATTGTTTTACATCTTGACTATGGTAATGAGTACAAGAAACTACTCACATGATAAAATTTCACAGAACTACACATACACAAGTACAAGTAAAACTGGAAACCTGAACAAGTCTGATAGGTTGCATCAACATCACCATCTTGGCTATAATACTATACTGTAGCTTTTCCAGTTGGTTTTGAGGAAGATTGAGCACACAGAATCTCTCTGTATATGAACCTAAATTATTTCAAGATTAAAGTTTTTTAAGGTAGATATTTTTAGATTGTATAAAATAACATAAACCCCAAATTGTACCTATAATAAAAAAGTATCAAATATAAAGACATAGTTAAATGAAATACATGGAAGGCTAGATAATATTAATCAAAAGAAAGTTAGAATGGCTATATGAAATAATTCATTAACAATGCATGAAGTAGATTTCAGAGAAATAAATACCAACAAAGATAGTCAGTCATAATGACAGAGATCACTCGGAAAGTCACATCACCATCCTAGTTGTTCATGCAACTCATCACAGCTCCAAATTACATTGGAAAAAATGCTGATACAATTTCAATGAGAAATAGACAAATCTACAATTACAGTCAGTTTTCAACACTCGTCTCCAAATAATTGATAGAAGTACAAAGAAAACCAGAAGGGATGTAGCACTTAAATGATGATCATATATGAATACAAAATTTGCCTACAAACATTCACAACAGTTTTATTTGTAAGACCAAAAACAGGAAGTGATCCAAATGTCTATCAATTGGTGAGCAGACAAAAAATCATTTATCTACACATTGGAGTACTATTCAGCAATAAAAGTAATAAAATATTAAACAAAACAGGAATTAATATCAAAATAATTACATGATGAAAAAAATATCAATCAGAAGAGTGTACTCTTCTGAGTACCATTTATATAAACATACTCAAAACACAAATTTATGATGTCAGTAGGTGATATCATGGAATGTGGGGCACAGGGAGTGGGGGGAATGTGGGTTTACAAAAGAACTCCAAGGGTCTCTTGTAGGTGAGAGAGTTCATTATCTTATTGTGGGGTTATTTTCACAGGTACATAGATAAAATTTACCATATTATATGCTTTATTTGCATGTTTATCAGTTATGCTCCATAATGCTGTTGAAAACACACAAATGTGTTCAGCACGCATCAAGGTGCATGAGCTGTTGTCCCCAATGGTAACCGTTTCCACTCTAATGAAACAATGGTATTAATAATAGTCATTTGCCATTTCTACTTATCTTGTAAGAACAGCAGGGCAGGCTGGCAACAATGAGACAAAAATACCCCTACTCATTTTACCAAAGGAAAAAAAAATCATGATCTTTCATAACGTGACAAGTTGTGTTTCAAAGAGCAGGTCCAGAAGAGTGTTACTTTCCTCAAAATGACATCTCATTGTGTGGACTAAAATAGCCATGGAAGATGAAACTAAGACACCAGACTCCCGGTGAGATGGACAACATTCGGACACAGTGGGGGTTCAGTCACTGCAGTTCTGGGTCCAAATTTGAGTTATACCATGATTAAGCAGAAAGCAACCAATCAGACTACCAGCTTGCACTTTCTGTATTTTTTCTTCAACCCCAAATTCTGCCCAAAACCCCCTCTGCAAGGAAATTGACTTGATATCCTTACTTCCAGTGACCTCACATTATACTGTCTTTTCTCAAAAGTTGGTGGCATCATTTTTGACTTTTGTGTCATCAGGCAGGAGACCCATGATCAGCAACACTAGCTGGACCTGTATCTTCACTGTCCCAACCACTTGAACATCTAACCCTTTCCTTTCCTCTGCAATTTCAAATTCTATTTATACTTCAAAGAGCATAAACTCTTCCCTCCTACAGGGACCCTTTTGAGACCTCTCAGCCCCCAACTCTCCTTGCACATACATGCTACAACAGTTCTATATGACAGTATTTTCATCACCTAAATATAAACTGATCTCCTGTAAACTAGAAGACCTGAGACCATAACTATCTCCATTGGCCTGGGCCTAGAAGACACTTTTAATATTTGTTCTTGTGTGTGTGTGATTCTCCCACTGAAAGATTGCTTTCATGAGGCTGCTCTTCCATCTATGATGGCACGCCATTACTTTTAATAAAATAAGAGCCTCTTCTGTGCCTCTAGTCTTTGCCTCTTCCAGGGAAGACTATGTTTCCAATCAAAGCATGCTTCATAGAGGAATTCCCCACTGATAGCTACCACAATGAACTCACTACAGAAAGCCAGAGACCAAGGAATGCCTTGGTCTTTTCTGTGTTTCACATACCTCAGTGGTTCAGCTGAGACCAAGGAATGCCTTGGTCTTCTCTGTGTTTTACATACCTCAGTGGTTCAGCAGCTGTTGAGCAGGTGCCATGCAACCCATCAGAACACAAGACAATGTCTAGCCAACTAGTTCCTTGACCAGATGAGTAAACCAAGGCCAGGGAGGTCTTCTGGGTGGCTCTGAGTCACTTAATGAACCTGGCTTCTTCATTCTTACTTTCTTTATGTTTTGGGCTTTTCTCATGTGAAGAGATTACAAGATAAACAGAGAAGACAGGCCTTCCAGCTCCTGCCCCTTTACTAGACCATATGGAAGTTCCAGTCTTAATAGATTGAGGAACCACCATACTGCTTTCCATAATGGTTGGACCATCTTGCATTCCCACCAGCAGTGTAAGAGAGTTCCTTTTTCTCCACATCCCCGCCAACATTTGTTGTTGCTACTTTTTTTTGATATGTGCCATTCTCACTGGGGTGAGGTGTATCTCATAGTGGTTTTGATTTGCATTCCTCTGATGACAAGAGAAGTTGAGCATTTTTTCATATGCCTGTTGGCCATTTGCATGACCAGAAAAGAGTCATTACAAGTTTTCTATCCTTTTCTACTGATGTTTCGTGACCAAATTTCCCATCACTTGGTTAAAAGTATTTTTTCTGTACCTCATGCTTCAATCAACTAGTTTCAAGAAAAAAAAAAAATCAGTAGGCTGACAGCCTTAGAAGTGGATAAAGATATTAGCAGGAGGTCTGCTGGTTCCAACGAGCAGCAGACAAATAATGATCAATAGTTTTTATCTCCTAATGACTGGCTGGCGATTGGGTAGCCTCCAGCTAAGAACTTCATTGACAGCCCCAAAGTTGCCTCAAGGATGAACAAGAAGCCAATTTTTATGAGACCTGAGGAAAAGTGTACTCTTCAGAAACACCTGGATCCCAGTCACTGTGATCCTAGCATTTGAGTGGAGCTGAATACTTTTTCCACACTTCCGCAATCACCAAATTCTTTTCCCTAGCTGTCTCCACTTTCCATTCCTGCAGCCTCCAGACAGACCAGAAATCACTTCCAATATCTCTAACAGACAACAGAGGAGATTAGTCCATGAAATATTATTTGCACCCCATCATGTTCTCCCTGGAACTCCTCACAGAGGTTCCTAGCACCACTCAGGTCTACTTCAAAGTCTGTAGTACCTGTCATTAGCATCATCCTCCTTTTCAATGCAACTCCTTCGTGCCTCAGCTAAGACATGGAACATACTAGTGATCCACCTATCTTCCATTTATTTATTCCTACTCCTTGTCCCTGATGGATTTGCTGCCTCCAGTTAACCTGCTCTTTCCTAGCTGCCCATGTCAGCCCACTACATTTTCACGCTACCAGATAGAATCATGATGAGCTCCACCACCTTTTGAGATCTTTCCTCTATGCTCCTCCCCATTCCCTAGCACAAACTGCTCTAGGCCATCTCATTCCAGGAACACATTACTATGGAGTTAGTGATATCCCAGTAGGTTTAACACTCAAATTAATTCCCCAACCAACAAGAGGTAATAAAATGTCTCCTAAACAGCAGAGGCACACGATGGGCATTCAGCATATCTGTGAGTGAATGCATGGAGTACAAACATTTATAGGTCGGCCACATAGCTTCGAACATTTCCCAGAGTACATCAAATGCAATGCCAAGTTTCCAGGACATTCATAAGTGTTGTAGTTTTCTTTGCAAAGATTTCCACGACCAAGGTAGCATGGTCAATGTTAAAGTAAATGAAATTGAAAAGATTTCCTACTGTTGAAAGGTCTTCATATGATCAGCTTAAAAGTTCTCTCCAACAAAGAGGCATATTGTCACTATCATATTGTCACAAGCTACAGGATCATGGCAGCCTTTATTCACAGAGTATCTCACAAGATTATAGGACTCATCAAAGCCCCCTTTGGAAAACATTTCCCTAAGACCTTCAGCATGCCAGTTCACTTTGGTCCCTAAATGAGAATATATTCTCTCCCAGTTTTGCAAATCATATAACTGTGCCTAATTCTTCCAAGACCCACATTAGTCCCTGTTTAAAATAAAGAGAAAATAAGGAAAGTCAAAACTACTGGCAAATATTAAAGTCAAAATTATCCCACAATAAGATCACAGCATGGAACACCTTCGAGCAACAAGCCAAAAGGCAGAAAACCAAATTATATCTAAAAATCAAACTGTACCACCACCACCTGTTCAGCAATCAATACACCATTACCCTGTCAACAAAAGGGGTTTGCAACCATTCCCAGGCTGCAACAGGGGCAAAGTCAGGATTGGAAAACTGCCTTGAATTGTTTACCAGCCCAGAGCAGAAACTTAGGATTCTAGACACAGACCTGAGGGAAGCACAGCAGCATGACCTGTTCTCAGAGCAAATGTAATCACATCATCCACTTAGACCATGAAGCCAGTTATGGAACCAACTGACTCCTTTTTGCAGTTGGAGGGGAGGTGGGTATAAGACACCCAAACAGACTATCCTCTCTGATCCTTTGAAAATTACAGCACTGCCTGTTTCTTTGCACAAGCAGTTGAACCCAAATAAATGACCAAGTAGACACACATCATCTATCAAGATGTGGCAACAGGATAAAGAGGGATATTAGTCATAGGTGATGTGCAAAAGGAAATAGGAGAAAGGAAATGCAGACTGTAAACCTGAATGGCTGCCCATGACTGGTCATCTCACATGTCAGAAGTATCATTTGCATCATATGGTGGCTGTTACAAGGAACTGATTTGGACTTGACAATAAGAAAACTTTCTAACTCTGTGTTGATGTCAGCAAGGCTCAGATTGCTCCTTAGAATCTATAAGGATTTGGCTTGGGCTGACATTCCATGGATTTTGAGAAATCCACTTGCCTTCCAGAGAAGTGTTAGTAGGTATGCCTTTGTAAAGATATATGCTAAATTTATACATCTCTGAGTTTCCTTCTAAAACTAAGAATACGTGTGTTGATTGTGCCCTTTATGTTCCAGCAACAGAGGAAAATATACTGGAGAAAGTTTTACACATGTGGCCCACCCTGAAAGGCATCCATGATCATTGATTTGAAAACTTCCCTGCATGGAGAGATAGACAAGGTCCCATTTAGTGGTGTGTATTAGGATTCTGCTATTCAGTGAGGAATGAAAATAAATTCCTTCAAAACTCTTATCTGACAATATGTGCCAGCAGCTGTAGAAGTTAAAAACTATGTTCTACCCTACTGGAATGTTATCCTTAATGGAAATAAGAATCTTTCAAAATCACTTTCAAAACTTTTGAAAAGTGGTCAAAATTGCTTCAGGACATTCACACTGTGACATTTCTACCATGCCTCCAAACAAGTAGCAATGACCTATTCAACACAACACAAAGCTAGAGCCAGGCTCAGGAACAAGTCAATGTCTTAATGAATCAGAAACAGAACAATGATTCTAAAAATCACTCTGAAAGCACAGATTGTTAGACTCTAGACCCAGACCAAGGTAGGGGTGCTCTAGAGTTTAAAAACTCTGGAATGATGGGGGAACACAAGAAGGTTCACCATGTAAAGCTAGGAGGCATCTTTCTCTCAATATTCACTCTCTCTCTCTGTCTCTCTGTCTCTCTGTCTCTCTCTCTCTCTCTCTCTCTCTCTCTCTCTCTCTCTCTCTCTCTCTCTCTCACACACACACACACACACACACACAAAGGTGACAGTAGAAAGATGTTCCCAAATACTCCCAAAAAAGTATCAAAATGCAAAGTCAGCCTCAAGATCAAGAATTAAGCAAGGTACCTCCAAGCTCAGGAGCAGAATTAGTAATTTCCCAGATTATACAATTGGGCCAGAAAACAAAGCCATTGTTATAGGTCTGGTCAGGACCAAGGATTAGGATTACATGATGGCAGTCACATAACCACTCAGATATGAATAAACATTCTCAAGAGCAAAGAGAAAGAATAACAAAGAACAAATATAATTACCCTTTAAAATGAAGCCAAAGTCAAAAACCAAAACCATGTAGAGAAATATAACACTAAGAAAGCAAGCAAACAAAAGAAGTAATTAAAGTACAAAAATGAATTCATATCACTAAATTGAAATGTGGAAATAAGTATGTTTAGGTTGATTAATGAAAGAATACATCCTTTACATGAGCAAAACTCTATAGTGAAAAGACAAAAATAAGATAATGAGTCAATGAGAAATTTTAGAAATGAAAATTAGAGTACTGAATATAAATGAATTTTTTAAGTCAATAAATGGTATAAAAGTGAGGAAAGGAATAACAACAACAATAATAATAATAACAATAAAGACACAAAAACCAAAAATGAAAAGACAAGGACAAATTGGGGACATTTGGTGGGGAGGGCTGAAGGGGAGGGCTGAGGGAAGATGGGAGCACAGGGGACTGAGGTGATGGTACACTGGTGATATGGTGATGGGGAATACATGGGGATTACAATTGATGTCAAATATATATAAATTAAAGGGAAAATTTTTTCATAAAAAAATTAAAAAATCAAGCCTTTAAAAAAAGTTAAGAAAAGATGGTATGGGGAGGTTTACCCAGAGGTTACACAGAGAGAAAAAGACATATGAAAATCCATTGAGCAAGTGGAGTAAATTGAGAGTCACAAACATAGACTAAATGAGAGTTCCAGAAGAGGAAGATGGCACAGAGACAATGTTCAGAAGTATGGAATGTTGCACAGTTAGAGAAAAACAGAAGCCCTCCACTTATCAGAGAGAAAAAAATTTAAAATAAACCTATACCTAGACATATCATAGTGAAATGTCACATTAAGGGGAATGAGAAGACTCTTAAAATCACTTTTGAAAATACAGTGCTCCAATTTAGATTGATGAGAAAGGTTACATATTCAAAAATGTTGAAGGGGAAATATTTTGCAGTGTTTATATCCAGCTAAACTAGAATCCTAAGGAAAAGAGGCAAAATACAGTCACTTTCCAGATGTATAAAATTGAAACCAGATGGAAAGTATGCTATTATAAGAAACAGTTGTGAGCACAGAAATATAACTGATCATGTATCATTAAAAATGCACATTATATATATATAAGAATATATAAATACAGTGCATTATCCTGAAATGAAATTTTACAGATAACATAAGCTTTTCTTTATACAGAAAAATATCAGTGTAGGCAAATCTTCAAGTGGAAAATGAGCAGGACTGGAGGAGGGACCAGTCTCTCAGCCTGTGGGAAGCTGTGTGAGTTGGCATTGTGTAGCCAAGATGAATACTCCTTGGGAGATTATTTCCCAGTTGAATCTCCTGGAGCCACTTAAGGGAAAACTGACTTACAAGGTGACTGTAAGAGAAACTAACTTGAAGTACTCTTTGGGAAATATTTAGAGTGAATTGATAGTTTCTAATAGATAGATAAATATACAGGTGCATGTAGACATAGATATGTAGAGACATACAGATAAAGTTTTTCCAGCTCTGTCTTCTGAGAGGGCTTAGAAGCAAGAGAAACTAGTAGCAATGAGCCAGACTTTGCGTCTAAAAAAATTCCAGTACTTCTAGGGAAAAAATGGCTGATTTCAGGACTGGGACAGGAACATGTCCAAAAGATACAGGATCATTTGACAGGTGTTCCATGAGCCAAAGAGAATTTTAGAATCCAAATAAATTATAACAGTAAGGGCTTGTCATCTACTAAATAAAACAGGAGCCATATTTGTATACACACATGTAAAAATCATTCATACTTCAACTCCCAGTAGAATGATAACTCATAAACAGAATGAATGAAGGAATTAGAAGATCACATTTGAATGGTGATTTGGGCAAGAAATACCAATAGGTATTTATGCTCTAAGGTGAGCATAATTGGTAAGGTAAGGAAATAATTGGATATTGGTAAGGAAGAGCTTACATACATATTCTCAAAGAATCTACTAATTAACTTCACAGTGGGGAAACCTGACGGTCACCATCTTAACTGATAGACACTCACTGTCTCTCAGTAAAGGGTACAGCAGCATCATGTACCTTCTGAAGTTACAGAGAGAAGAATACATCATTACTTCTGTGACTTCCATGCCCAAAACACATAACATGAATCTATGATGAAGAAACATCAGATGACACCAAGCTGCGGAACAGTCACCACTACTAGCCTGCCCTCCTGGAAAGCGTTAAGATCATGAAAGACAAGGAGAACCAAAGAGAAGGGTGATGGAAACTAGAAAGGCATGACAATCAAGTGAACTGAGTGTCACTGAATTGGCTGCTGTCTTGTAGAAAACATGATAGGACAAGGGATATGAGGATAGGAGCTGCGGCAGCATATACATGATGGAGAATGATGTCCTTTTGGATTCCAGATGGCCAGTGATAGGGAAGGGATTCCTAGCACAGTGCTTGTTTGGGGAATACACACAAGAGTACTTTGAGACAGTGGGGTGTTGATCTCAAATACACTGGGGAAAAAATGGTGTGTAAACATATACAGAATATACCAAGAAAGAAAGAAAAGAAAGTGGGATAATAAATGTGTTGTGGGGTAAAAAATGCCAAATGGCAATAAGACATCTGAATGAAAATGAAAACACTTAGAAGGAAGTTGGATTTTAGATCAGCTGATCAATAGACAAATGGCCAAACTGGGTCCTTAGCAAATCGTCCTCGCACCAAGTCACGTGGCTGTCTCAGGAAAGAGCCTGATACAGAAAGGCTGAGGCCCATGGACCTGTGCTTTCTTCGTGAAACTCACTGAGGCATTTTCTCAAAGTCTCTCCTCCCTGCCCTGTCAGAAGCGATGTTCCCTTTTTATAATAAGCTTTTAGTAATGCCCCTTTACTATCCTGAAATGAAAGTCATGGCTAATATTTCCTATTCATATAATTTTCAAAATAGAAATGCGTATACTGGCTGCAAATAAATGGGAAGACTAAAGGAAATAATTTGCAATAAAATTTATATCTACATGTATAAGTGATCACGACTAAGCCAGAAAACAATAAACTCATCAGATAGTCACACCTATCTTTGAAAGAATCATCTGAATATGACACCTAAAAATGTAGGCTGACTCAAGTATCTTGTATTTGTGACTCAGATGATCTAAGCACTGTCTCTATTCATGAACTCATTTTTCAAAATGCTGAACAACCCTTAATAAAGTTCTGAGCTAAACAAATTATAGCCTTGCCTTGGTTCACATTAGAACTTCATTCTTAAGAAAAAAGAAGCATCATTTTAAAACATAGAAAGACATAAACGAGTCTAATGTACTCACTGTGATGGAATGAGAGCTACATGGAAAAGAATGCATAAAATAACACATTTTTGATTTGGAAATGCTCAGGAAGATGACTAACTGGAGGACATAATGAATTGGCCAGATGCTCATGTCTTGACATAGACTTGCCAGGAATAAGACAGCTCGAAGCACAGACCACTACAGGTATGTTGTCGGGCAACTCCAACACCAGGAGAGGTGTTGCCATTCGTGATAATGAGTCTCCATGACCGAAATGATGAGAGCCATTCTTGGTAGATTTCTGAACATAAGAAAATGAGATCTCTTCTGGAAAATCCCATGAAGATCAGACTTACACACAAAACACTATAATGTGTAGGACAGTTAAGATCCTGGCTCAGCAAGTTATCAAGAGCTTTTGAGACATTGGAGGTTGGTGCAGATGTGGGACAATTTCTCATGTTGGGGACTCATCCTTACCCCTCCCACTTCATTGGATCAACCAAAGGCCCCTCGCACATTCCAAATGCCTCCTTGGAAGTGGAACCTCTACAGTGATGAAGGGGGCACCATAAACCACCATCTGGATTAGGAACCCCCTCCACCAGTACTTAGAAATCATCCTTGAGCACCTTGCCTGCATCTGTGAGGACCCCTGAGTGACATGCTCAAGCCAGTCTCTGCAGACAGCAGGGCTAAGGAAGCCGGACATTTCTGCTCAGGGTTTTTGCTTTAAAGCCTTCCATGATGATGCATCCTCCACAGGCAACTGCTAAAACTCTATGAATGAATGAACAGGTCACTTTTCTGATTTGCTGGAACAAACAATACACATGTTGTCTGAAAAGGGGTCAGTAAGATCAAGTAATGCCAAGAGTAAATGAAAAAGAGAACATGCCCTCCGACGCAGTTAGAACAGGCCAAGCAGCGGAGCTGGGGAACAGAGGCACATTTCAAAGGCCTCCTCCTGGCAGCTGCTGCAGTCACTTCTCTGCAGTGAAGCGGCTCCCATGTCTCAGCTTTGAGTGGCAGCGGTGGTCCTGCCCACCTGCTGCAAAGAGGTCCCAGGACTTTTGTCAGAGTCCTCTAAGGTGTCACCATGAATCGAAACAAAAAGACCTTACAGGATTTTTCTCAAAGCAAGAAAGTGAGCCAAGGCAAGAGGTGGCAGAGGAAGGTCTTTCTGGAATGTTCCCTGACTAGGCTGGATGGAACATCCCTCAGCAACATGAGTGGCCAGAGAGGTCAAGTCCTGATGACAGAGTGGGCCACATGACCCATCTCGAAGCTCGTTTGTCTGGTGGAGTGTGATGTGAAATCCCCAGCTGCAGGTGTTGAAAGAGTTGTAACTGTGATTGTTACTATTTCTATTATTTTTCTCTTCATGGACCAGTGAAAAATCAACAGCTTCTCAGCTATGTCCTGCACTGCCAAATTCCATATTTACAAGATGAAACTGGATCCATGAATCTATGAAGATGATTTTCACCTGATAAACATTTTACTGTCAATCTTTCCAACATCTTTTACTGATTTTTTTCAGATGCAACAAACACTCAGCAATTTAAGCAATTAAATGCACTAAATAGAAGTAATTTCCCAGCAAC
This sequence comes from Galemys pyrenaicus, assembly GCA_019455555.1. Lineage (NCBI taxonomy): Eukaryota > Metazoa > Chordata > Mammalia > Eulipotyphla > Talpidae > Galemys > Galemys pyrenaicus. Next base: position 154,785 of record JAGFMF010011433.1, read on the forward strand.
AGAGCTATACAGATTATAGGCAAGAATAAAAGACACACACAGTACCTTTTAGAGATCTACCACCAGGCTGAAGAAGAGGGAAATGCTCCTCTTTCTTTTCCAGAACATTCATATCCATCAAAATACAGCCCGTGCAACTGGCCAACCTTCCTATTTCCCAAGCACCCACACACACACAATCTGGGGAGCATAAAGGACAGTAGCAAAAGTCTTCAGCCTGAACCCTGAACAAAAAGTCAGCTCAGCCTCAACTGAGTTTCAGGCAGAGACCCCTGCCGCTTATACCAGACACAAATGTCTTCATCAGTCAATAATTATTCTAAATTCTGTCCCCTTCATAAATTTCTCCTTCCACACATCTCCCTTCTCACTACCTTCCTTCCTTTCTAGGCACAGTTTTGAAGGGAGCTAGAGCCTCTTCCAGATCCCTTAAAGGACTGGAATCACTTGGCTCCAACTAAACAGATCTATTGCTTTTATTTCTCAAAAAAGATTGTTTATGTGCAGCAAATGCATCCTTTTTTCCAGGTCAGGACCCCAGAGACAAGAATACATTCAAAAGGCATCAACAAAGGCACGTGCAAGTCACAACACTCGTCCAACACACATGAAACCCTTTTTGCCCTATTCCTGGTTCCTCGTATCCAGCACAAACACGAGTCTTCCGTTTCCTTCTTTGTGCTCACTTCTGCTAGCAGCTGGACCAGTTAGGCCTGTGAATGAATATGGAGCTGAAGACAGTCGTGGCAGTAGCCAGGAGTCAGCTCTTCAAACCGACAGTCCCATCACAAAGCCTAATGCTCATTTGGGCTGTTTTTTCTTCTTTGTGTGTGTGTGTGTGTGTGTGTGTGTGTGTGTCTCCCCAGATTTGAGCACAGAAATATCTTATAAGAATCCATCTTCACTACTCCCCCATAGCTCTCTAAACAGGGAATGACACACATTAGCAACCTAAATCATGTTGAACAAAGGAATGAATGAAATAAAGTACGTCTGGCTCTATTCCCAACTCAGGAAAAATAACTCTAAGCATATGTCCTCCCAGCAGACTTGCTGAAACGTCTCCATGAGACTCAGATGCTCACTGCTGAGCCCACAACCCTCGTGCCTCTCACTCTGGGCTGCATGGGAAGAAACCAGGTGTACTCACCAACCTCCTCAGTGCCAGGAAGCAGGAGGTGCAACTCCACAGATGTGCTAACTGACCCTGAGAGAGGGAAGAGGAATGATTGCAAGAAATACCGATTTTGAAAAGCATCCCACAAATGCACAACTTCTCTCGCGCTGCCCGCCATGCTTCTGGGCTATAACATGTCTCACACACCAGCACCCACACACATGCATGCATGTGAGATGCCAGGGCCCTGAGGAGCATGGATACAATAGCCTCATCAGCCCCAAATCTGAGTTGTGAAGTTACTGGGAGACTATAACTGGGATATGTGTTACAAAGCCTATTAGCCATAGTTGGAGAGTAATTTAAACCTTTGAGAATGTTTTAGAGGAATCTGTTCTAAAGGAGGTAAGTCAGTGGCCTGCGTGGTATTAACTTGCCATCAGGGAGGCCACTTCCTGACATGGCAGCGTTCAGACCAGGGTGGACAATCACCCCAGCCTCCCTCTAATGCCCTGAGTCACTGATACTCTCTGCTCCTCACAGGATGAGGGACTCCTTAGAGCCCAAAGTGCGCCAAGGTCCCGAGGAAGGATTATACCCTCCAGGATTTGGTGATGAGGAAGATGAAGGAATCTGGGAAAGAAGGCAAGCCACAGGCAACTGGTCAGCAGTTCCACCCATCCACCAAGGGCCAGCACGTGTCACCCACCCTTACCATCCACCAAGCACATGTGACATGTTTGAATCCATTGATGAACTCAGACTGGGCTCAAGCAAGCTCCCACCATCCTGCAATAGTCACTACTGAATAATGATCCATAGTCCTAAAATATCAGGCTTTCAGTAGCTCCAGAGCCTCCAACTAGGAGGCACTGGAATAACAGGCACTATTGACATTATAAGGGCCTCAGTCACTGTTAACAATGAGCCTGTCGCATCAAGCCTACTATTGAGTTTCTGCCAAATGACTGATTAGGAGTAAGACTTAAAGGGTGGTGGGTAGGGCTGGAAACCAAGTACAATGGACATTCGGAAGTTTTGTATCTGTGAGAAGATACTCAGTGTTCAGCAGCACTAGAACAATACAATCAAGCTTGGTGTTTTTCACAAAGCAGAGCAAGGCTTTTCAGAAAACAGGCACCAAAGGATGAACGTGTCCTGAAGCAAAATAGCTACGTGCGGCCCGATGAGACCAGATGTGCCCTAGAGAGAAACTAAGCAATGCCAGACATCCAAGAAGATTCCGGGAAAGCAGAAGAGCAGGTGCGTGATGCCTGGAATTTGTATCAAGTTCCAATATTCTATATGAAAACAACAAAAATAAAATAGAAGCATTTCATTACAACTACAATCAACTGCAGAGTGCCAAGAGTCGGGCAGACTGAAGGAACCGTCACTGGGTAGAGCAGCCCCAGGCAGGGAGAGGCGCCCTGGGTGGGCACGGAATCACTGGTATGCAGCAGCTCTCTGCATGCACATTTGAATGTGGCTGAACAACCAAAGTGACAGTGAATACGACTGTTAAAAATAGGAAGTTTTTGCATGAAAACGCCTCGCCATCACTTCCCAACGCTGGTTCTGGATGTTTGGTTCTAAATTATTACTTTCATTGATTCCTGACTCCCAAGCACTCAAAAAACAAATGCTCTCCCAAGAGACTGATGGGCCACTTATTCGGTGGTGCTGCCTCTTACGGGTCCACCACGCCTATGTAAGTTAGAATTCCATCAGTGAGCACCATAGAATATTCCCTAATGCTTGCTGATTTGGGGACAGAGGGGAGGAGCTGAGGATGTGTCCTGCAGCAAATTCAGTAAGTACGGCCCACAGAAACCAGCTGCATTTTGGAGAGCCAGAAAGTACAACATAGGAAAGGACGAGGAGGAAGTGGGTGGGATGTCTGTCTAATGGAAAATTCACAGAGCAGGGATAGAATGAGGCATTCAGGACACCGAAACCAGTGATGATGGGTGGAAGGTAGAAGCTGGGGGTTATTCATCCTGATGTTTATGAGGGCCATCAGGGAACTGTAAGAAAGCACAATGATCCCACAAGATTTAAATTCACTTGTTCTGGGGTGAGAGGCAGGCAACCGTGTCATCTCAAAGTTCTCTGGGTGTCTCTAACATGTAGCACTTGTTGACAACCATCTATTCCAACTGCAGAATTCAAAGAAGCACAGATGAGAGGGAGACAATTCAAGACAGGAGTAATCAAGAAGGCTTCCTAGAAGAAGAGATAGGGAAGGGGAAAAGAAGAAGGTTTTTAGGGACACAGGAGATGGGAGGCCTGGGGCACATTTGACCATGAGGACAACAAACCCAATAGCACAAACCGCTTCTGACAGACAGTCAGGAAAAATGAGGGTCCCCAAGTTGGGTCGCTACACCCTCACATCAGCAACACTTTAATATACAGAGCCCTTGTCCATCTTGTCTGACCCTATCAGCAGCACTGTGAAGCAGGCAAGCAGGAAACACATAAACATATCCATCTCAACAATGAGGAAATGCAGAGGCAGAGGGTTTGAGTGACTCGGTAAGAGCAGTGTTTTTAGAAAATTAGCCCAGTGATAGCATGCAGTGTGAATTATAGTGTGGAAGGGAGAATTCCAGGAGATCCCTGGGAAGACTGATGCCTTCTCATAAGTGTGAGATAATACCAGTCCCCTGCATGGCAGAGGCCTCGGGAGGCACAGCAGAGAGGGGATCTAAGAGCCACCTTACTGCACTACATCTATTTGCGTTTGGTGCATGGGCACCAATCTTTAACACAGTAGGTTCAAGTTGGAGCAACTGTGCCTGCATTAAGAATCAGGGAGGCTGTGGAGCAGAGCGGATGGATATGTGCAAACACACATGGCTGAGCACTGGACCAGCAAGGGGAGCTTTCCTACACGAGTTGATTTCATTTATTTCTTTAGCACAACCACTACCTTATTAATTGTATCTTCACTGGGTTTTCAACAGTCATATAAAAAAACAAGCCTCTCAGTGCCACCCCCATACAGTGCTACCCCCATTGTCAAGTCCAGTTGTAAAGGTTTGGGAAGCTTTTTCTCTGTTCCTGATGTTTCCTTCCAAGTAGTGGGAATGGTGTTACAGATAAACTTGGGGCTCTCCCCATCTCTCACCTCATCTTTCCTGTGACTGATGAATTTGAAAAAACACAGCAGACACTCAGCTGAACCCTCACTTTATTCCTGCCAACCAACACATGGAGAACAGGACTTCTCCCAAAATTCTTGCTGGGGCAGCCTTTTTCCTCTGAAAAGTGCAGTCCCATTTAGGTCCACCTGGGCTGGGTAGACAAGGCTGACTTTTGTTAGGGTTTAGCATGAACAAACCCACTTGACTAAGAGAAATACCCCTCCAGCTTCACCTTAGCTGTTATCTATTATGCATTTGAAACCCACTCTTATCTTCAGTTCATAACTTTTCCAGGGAAGACAAGAGAAGTACTACTCATCAGGAACTTCCTCAGGGACCTCAACAGTTGACAACATTGTTGGAGCAAGAAGAGATTCCTGGCGTGAACCCCATGATGCTGGCAGACCCAGGCTGGGTTTTCATCCCTCAATAGCGTGGAAAGGAAGAGATGGGTGACAATCCTCCCAAGGAGCCCAGCAACTTAATTAGTCCGCCTGCACACCCAGCGGGAAAGCTGCCTCTGATTCAGTTCTGGGCTTCACTCTGGGAAATGCCATCAGGCCACAAGAGAACCCAAATTTTGCAGGCATCTTGTGTAGTTACAGACTGCCGCCTCCATCAAAATCCTTCATCCAAGCAGCCAAATACATGATTGGCAGGTGCTATTCTGTGATTTTTTTACAGCACTGAGAAAGCACACAAACCAAGATAAATATTTCATTATTCTTTACCTTGCTAAACACCCTAACAAACCAGATCGTCATAGTTTTCTTTGAAAGGCAAAGAGGTAAGAGATCATTTTTTACATTTCTAGTTCTTTTCATAAGGCTAAAGTCAATGACTTTTAGGAAGTCAGGGTTGATAGTCATTTCCTTGGAGTTAAATAACTAAGTTTCTAATGTATTTGTGCTCTCTGAGGGGTGACCTTTCCATAAGGGCTTAGACCAAGTTGACCTCGGTCATCTAGAGTCTGCAGTTACCACTCATACCAGGAAATGCTTTTCTTCACATTGAGCTGTAAATTCATGTGTCAATATCATCTCCTTTAACCCAAGATTCTTAGTTCACTTTTCCCCTTAGGAAGATGTGGAAAAATACACATCTTCAGCCCAAGTACAGTTAAGTGATGTGATAAGTAGAGAAAACAGAAATTTAATTTTTTGGTTATTGAGGTTTTTTTACAATCTCTATTTTTAACATGTTTCAGTAATTTGCTCTCAATTTACCCCACTTATGTTTCCAAGATCCCACTTTATTAGCCCTTTAATTGCCTATCTAAATAAACTTGGCTGTGGTTCCAATTTATACCAATTTGAGTCCTTCTCAACCTTCCCGCTCCTTGGGGCACACACAAGGGGAGGAGAGGGAGGTTGGCAGAGGCAGGACTTGGGCAGCTCAGGAGACTGGAATCTGGGCAGAAGTTAATTGTTCACCAGAAGTCAGGTGAAAGGAGAATGTTTCCATGATATTCAGTGCTAAGTGGCTGGGAGAAAGAGGGAGGGCTGGGGGTTATTTCCCACTTTCCCTCACTTAATAAGACCTAGAGGGAGGAATTTCTTCCACAGCAGGAAGATTAGGAGGGAGCAATTGTCACTTGCAGGGTTCAGAGCCTTCTGCTAACTCTATTTTTGCTTAAATTTCCCTCCCTCTCTCTCTTACTATAGAAGTCTATCTAGCTGTTAACATTTAGATCAAGCCTTGTCTTCTCCAGAAAGCATACTCTGACCTCATCTGCTAGAAGCCATCACCAGTTCAGGAATGAATTCCAGTCTAGCCAAGAAGCGTCTATTGCCATTCAGTCACTGAGTTGATGACAATATTAGACTGAGCTATTTGAGAATTCTTTAGGTACCATTAACACAATATAAAGTAGAAAAATACAATTCAGAAAGGAAGCAACTTGAATTAAAACGATGGTGATTTCAGTTGAAATGGAAGGTCTAGAAATGACTGAGAATCATGGAGGGACATTAGGATTCCTCTAGCCCTGACTCTATTTGATGATTATATTCTCCTTTAAAAAAAAAAAATTCTAACAAGCTCCAACACACCCACTATGCCAGTCCTACCTGAATCCTCACAGAGGCAGAGAATGTAGTTCTTCTCTGCAACTCATGTGGAATGTCTCTGAAAGTCAAGATTAGTTTGTTCAGTTGACTTTTTGCCTATTTCCTGTTTGATAATGGAAAGAGAGTATTAAGATGAACTCTTCTATTCATCCTGGCATACTACTTATCTCTGTCTAATACCAATACAGAGTACCCGCATGCCTATTCTGTTGACCATCTTTATCTATGTCTCCATCTATATGTCTAGTACCTACATGGTCTCAAGGGTCAACCAGCTGGATGAAATTTCTCAAGCCAAGTACTCTCAAGCACAGATAGTCAATAGCCTTAAAACCAGGCACTAAAGCTATTTGTTCATTCACTCATTCATACATTCAATACTCCATCCATAATATACCAGGCATGGTTCTTGAAATTGCATGCACAGCAGAGAAAGTCCAGTAAAATTCCTGCCCTTTCAAAATGTCTATGTTATAATGAAAGAGATGAACTAAAAAGAAAGTGTAGCTATATCCATAAGATAATGTAATGGTAAGTGTAATGTAATAAAGTGGTATCAACTGTCTGAGGATATTATTTCAGGTGGTAAAAGAGAATCTCAGGTGATGATGTTTGAGCAGACATCTGAATAAAGAAATGAGCTATGTTAATATCTGAAAATGAAGCTTTCAAGGGGAGGGCATTCCTGGTGCCAAAACTGAGGTAGGAGGTGTAGTAGATGGGAAAAAAAAACAAGGTCTGTGCAGCTGGAACAAGTGAGGAGCAGGATGGGGGTGAGGAGATAGGGTCAGGGGTGAGAGTTTGAGCAAGGACAATTAGCGCACTGAGTTCTTTCTCGGTGTTTACCAGAAGCTGTTGAAGGGTTCTGATGAATGTCACAGTCTCAGTCTTTCTACACTCACACTGGCTGCTCCACAGAGAACAGAACAGATTGTGTAGGCCCCAGAGTGGAGGCCAGGAGCACAAGCAGGAGTCTCTCTTGTTTGTTCCTGCTGATTCCTGTGTATTGCCTTCCCAGCTCAGTTGCAATTTGTTCCAGAGCAGCCTGTTCTGATTTTTCTGGAAACCCCATTGCTTGACTCCAGGAAAGCTTCTAGAGCCCCAAACAACTTCATACGAATGTATGAAGCACAATTCCCCCCATTGTGCTTTCCTTTCTTTTGTAACCCAAGTCAAGACACTCAAGTCACTCAAGTTCATGGGCCATCAGTCAATGCTCCCAAATGTTCCACCTGCCTGCACCTATGGTCAAATCCTGTTCAGAGAGCACCAGGATATGAGCTTACTAACCTCATACACTAGATCTTGTTAACATGCAAGTGGACAGTATAATATAAACACATGATCTGTCCAAAGGGCATGTCTTCTGTGTCTATTCCAAAACGATGGGTCTCTAGCAACAATATTCCAGAAGCCACAATGAACTTTGCACAATTATTAGCAGGATATTAGATCCTTTATAAAAGCACAAAGAAAAATGAGATCGTGTATGTCTAATTTGAAATTATCTCCAATTATATCATCAGCATAGACTCACCCAATGTCTGGAATGGCAAAACCATTTTTAAAAATAAAGAGAATAGCCCAAATTGAAAGATATTGGCCAAAAACCTATAGAACTGGTTCATCCTAACTTCAAAATTGTAAATACTTTGGGAATGTCTGGAAAGATGCTGGTAAACTTTTATTACCATTGTTATTTTACTAATAATGCTATGGAGCCTTATTCCCATCACCTTCAAAGTCTTCCTCTCTGAAATCTACATCCTAAGCTTCAAAAGCAACTTGGTTTCTAGTGTCAAGTCCTGAAACATGAATAGATACAACTCTACAGATCAACATTTGGAGCCACCACCTCCAAGACACCCAGCTCCTCCCCAAAAATTACATGGCTTGGAAAGACATGGGTAGGTCTAGATACTGGTCCCTAACACTTGTCATTGGGCAGAGCATGCACGTGATGTTACCTGGGGACATTTAAGAAGCACACACTTACTCTAAAGGCCAGGAGACACTGGGTTCAGGCTGTTTTGAATGCTGGCTTTTCAGAGGACATTGGTCACCTCGGAGAATTTTGTGCCTCTAGTCAGAGAAGGAAGATTCCCATGGTCTGGAGTTGGAAGGATGGTGACACTACTGAAGCAGCAGATTAAGTATTTTTGTGTGATTCCTTAAGTGGAAAACAAACTGCTCGATGAATGGCAGGCGCTGCACAGATGCCACCTATTAAATAATTAAACTAAAGTAGAAATTAAAAATAAACAGTGGGAAATGATTTGAAACACATACAACCAAGGGAAGCAGAAAGAGTAACTTGGGAATGAAGAAGTGAGTAAAATTAGATTTGAGTTATTTCAAAATTCAATTGCATCTGGATTAACTGTCTTTCTCCCATTGTCAGCATGAAATAAACAATACCTTAAAGTGAGAAATCCTAGAAGTAAGAGCAATACTAATGCAGCTGCCACAGTGCATCTTTGATGGGTAAAAAAGTGCCCAGATTTTGCTGATTAGGACAAGATGGCTAGATACAGAGTAACATACAATGGACGGAAAGTGAAAATAGAATTTGCAGGTGTCAGCTAAGTGGCCTGTATGAACTACTGAACTGTAGTTACACACAACAATAGTTATCTCTCTCACATTTGTGGGTCACTTGTTACTTTGTCCTTCTCTACTGAGCTTGTCCAGGGGGCTCACCTTCAAGTTGAAGGTCAGATTGGAAGGGGCATCTTGTACCTGAAGGCAGGGCTCTGGTCTATCTAGTCCCGTGTACTTATTCTGGGCAACAACTACTCAGAGGAAGCTGAGTTCATGGCCATGGTATAACTTTCAAGAAGTTGAATAGAAATGCACAATTCCTTGAGGCCTCATCCTGGAACTGGCACACGGTCATTCCCACCCACGTTCTAGTACCAGTGTCACAGTCAAGCCCTCTCTCAACAGGATGGGAAAATACACTCCAACCAATCTAACTAACTGGTTTTGCAAACCACAAGGGAAAGGGAATGGATGTGGAATTCTAACAAAGGAGAACAGGCAGAACCAATGATTCAGTTGATCATGGGTTTTGTTTAACAGGAAACTTTTCAATAAAATTGCTTCTGGGGTCCTTCAAACCAATGCTCTAGACCACAGCTTGGCAAGCAATGGCACGAAGGCCAAATTCAGCCCACTGCTTCTTTATGTATATCCTGCAAACTGAGAATTCAATGTTTTTGAATACTAGGGGGAAAAACACAGACAAAAAAAGCAATGATGCTTTGTGACAAAATGAAATTATATGACATTCAAATATCAGTGTCTATAAATAAAGTTTCATTGTGACATAGCTGCACTCATTCATTGGTGCACTGCCTAGACAGCTTTTGTACACCAGAGGGGTTGACAGTTGCAATGGGGTCCAGGAGGCCTGAAAAATCAAAAATATTCACTACCTGATCCTTTAAATAAAAAATTTGAATAGGTGAAGTCAATTGTAATAATGTATCTATATAACCAAATATATCCAAAATAATACATTATAAAAAAAAGTCCTAATAAGCTACATCACATTATTTTTCCATACTGAGTCTGTAAAAACTTCTGTATTTTATACACATCTCATTTCAGACTAATCACATTTCAAGCGCTCAATAACCATATGTAGTTGGTGGAGACCAACTTGCTATTTATCTTCCCTATAAGAAGCTTAATCCTGTTCATTCCCCAAATCTCTTCTTAAATCAACTTATTCCAAATTATCTCTTAGCTTGAATGACTACAGAATATACATCTATAGCCAACATTATATTATTGGTTTTTGAGAAGCACCCTACCCACAGCATACACTCCAAATATGTTTGCTGGATAAATACATGAACGAATGATGTACTTGTTCACATCATGTCTCTTTGGAGTCATTCTTTGGCTTTCCTGTTGAATCACTGTGTCCTCTAAACAGTTTGCTCCTTAAATGGGATGACCAGTTTACCTCATTATATCAACCCTCCTGCTGTTACCAACTAGAAAGTGTGGGAGAATATCTTGTTAAACGGTTATATGGAGGTGTCAAAAACATGAAGAAACTTGAGGTGAGACTGTAATTGAACGGAGAGTGATGCTGGGTTAATTCCTCATTTTTTAATAATAATAACAATAACAGCAATAAAGACACAGAAACCAAAAATGAGGAGACAAGGACAGACTGGGGACACCTGGTGGGGAGGGGAGGGGGAGGGTT
>JAGFMF010011433.1:165391-348448 GCA_019455555.1 Galemys pyrenaicus
GGTGATGGTGCACTGGTGAGATGGTGATGGGGAATACATGGGGATTACAATTAATGGCAAGTATATGTACATTTTAAAATATTTTAATAAAAAAAAATTCCTCATTTTTACCTTTTCTAACCCAAAGGCAGACTTCAGTCAAAAACAAATGGAGCAGCTAAAACTTGATCGAAATCCCCCTATCTTAACTGGCTGGCAGAATCAGAGGACAGGATTCAGGGGGCCCTTTGCTGCAGGAAAGGGAGGGTTAATCCAAAATGAAATGAACCAAAAATGAGGAGTCCTAAGTCATCTGCATGTAAACTCTGCCCACATCCCTGACCGTCCCCTGAATGCCACACACGTGGGACAGACTGAGACAAGAACCAAGCAGACAATGTTGCTGCTACTGACAACAGAGAGGCCAGAGTGGAGTTTTAGTGCAATCAAGTTAAAATTTCTGCTTAAAAACTATTTTTGATAAATATAACTGAATAATCCAGAGTGTCTACAAAGATCTGGGCATGTAGAATCTCCTGGACACAATCCAAAATGACTAGCCATCTGAAAAGCAGCAAATGGTTCTCTGGCTGACCCTGAAATGGCCCAGATGTTGGCATTAGAAAAAAGGGTTATTAAATAAGATGTTATAACAGTGCTGAAGGACATAAAGGAAAATGTTTACCAAATAAATAAAAACATAAAAATTTCAGCAGAGAAATAGAAAGTATAAAAAAGAACCAGTTGAAATTATACAATTGAAATCTAAAATTATCTGAAAAAAATATTCACAGGATGGCAAAAACATCATGATCTGTGTAGAAAAAAGTCCTACAAAATCTACAAAAAAGCTAGAAGAACTAAGGTGTGTGGTTAGCAAGACTTCAGAATACAAGTTCAATTAAAAAATCAATTATAGGTGTCTATTCTAGTATTAAATAATCAGAAACTATAGTTTTAAATAAGGTAATTTACAATAACAACCAAAGCTATGAAACACTTAGATATAAACATAACTAACCGTATGCAATGCCTGTATATTGAAAGCTACAAAACATGGATGAGAGAAATTGAAAAAAACCTAAACAAATCAAGAGATACACAGCGTCATGTGTGGGAAGACCCAATATTGTTAACATGCTGATTCTCTCTAAATTGACCTATGGGTTCAAAAGAATTCCAACCAAAATTGAAGTAGATCTTTTTTGTAGAAATTTATGCTGGTTCTAAAATTTATATGGAAATGTGAAGGACACAGGATATCAAAATATTGAGAGGAATAAAATTGAAGGACTTACAATATGTGGCTCGAGATTTATTATGAGGTTACTGTAATCAAGGTAGTGTAGCACCAACATCAAGATAGACAAATAGATGTATAAAACAAGAGTATAGTCCCAACAGTTGACCAACACATACATTTTCAGTTGATTTTAAACATTTAAAGCAATTCAGTGGGCAAAGCTTAGCATTTTCAACAAGCGGTAGAGAAACAACTGAGTGTTTATTTGCATAAATGAATTAATACATTTCAATTCATAAATCATATGGAATGGTGTTGAAGCATACACAAAAATTTACCCAAAATAGATTATAGGGCATAAATATGAACTCTAAAATTTCAAACTCCTGGAAAAACATATGCAAAGAAAATCAATTTTTTTGTCCTAGGTTGAACAAAGCTACCTTAGATGTGGCAACCTCAGTATTATTGACATGTGGGGCCAGATAATATTTTGTTGGGGGAGGAGAGCTTTCCTATACAATGATGGATGCTTATCTGTACCCCTGAACTCTGCCTCTGACTACATACCAGAAGCACCTCTCCATTTATTTCAATCAAACATGTCTCCAGTCATTGCCAAATTCCATTCCCAAGGAGGTAAAACATCCCCCTGGTTAATATCAAGAGTCACAAAAAATAATAAGTTAATAAAAAGGCTGCTAAGAAATAACATATTGATAAACAGTTATAAAAATTCAATGAAATAAACTAAAATTCTATAAGATATTCTGCTTATCTAAAAGAACAAAAGAGCAACACAGAAAATAAGACAAATAGCAAAATATCAGGTGTAAACCCAACAATATTAATAATTACATAAATGCAAATGATCTAAAAGTCAGAGTGTGTCAGAATGCTTACAAAAACAAGACCCAACTTCATGATGTCTACAAAAGATGCACTTTCAAAATAAAGGCACAGATGGGACAGTAAACAGTTAGCAAAATGTTCGCTACAGGCGCCAGGCATAAGAAGAGTTGAGTGGCTATATTAACATCAGATAAACACCTTAAGACTAAGAGCATTGCTAGACAGAAAGAGAAATATTTCATAAAAATAATAAGGTCAGCTCATTATGAAGACGTAACCATCATAACTTCATGTCAGCCTAATAGCAGAGCCTCAGCATACACAAGGCAAATGTTGTCAGAATTAAATTGACAAATCCACAGTTATAACTGGAGGCTTTAACACACTCTTAGCAATTGGTTGGAAACTCCATCTGCCATCCAACGAGTTGGTTCCCAAAAGAAAGCAGTCCACAGGGTCCAACCGATGGAGATGAACCAGGGAAGCGGCCACTCATTCTGAGCACTGTTGTGTTAGTAACTATACAGCTGCCGATTTTTCAACATCTACTGTTGTGTGGGTCACTTAGTTTAGTGCAATGATTCTCTCCTGCACCTAGACTTCGGCATCACATGGGAAGATTTTGAACAAGACCTGTGCTCTGGTCCCACCACTAATAACACTGGCCCCACTGCCAATGACAGATTTGGCTTATCTGGGGGTGACCCCGAGTATCTAGTTTCCTTACAGCTGTCCACAGGGCTGTGTTACCTCACACAATGACTTCTGAGGGTGATTAGGAGTTTCAGATCACATCTTCACACTGGGTCTATGTTGGTTTCCATCACCCTCCATTCATGGGCAATTGAAATTTTGGATACAAATATAAGAGTTTTATATTTTTAACAAGGATGCCATTTGATTATAATCAATACTTCTTACACTAAAAGGCCTCTGAGATGCCCCCCTCTTCACCATCCATCCTTGCATCCTGCTTTTGGAAGAATATAGTATCTAATGATATTTCCTAGTGCAAAGTCACAAAAATTGCTAAAATCCTGTCAATTCTAAAGGCCTAAAATCACAGACACATATCCATGATTATGCTTTCTCCTTACTCTGAACCAAGAGCTTTTCTCTCTTCTGCCAGAAATGTCCTTTACTCCTCCACGTCTACCTGGAGAAGCCCTTCAAGACCCACAGCAAATATCAATCGCATTAGGAAGCTTTTTCTGCTTCCCTCCTGAGTCACTTCCTTCCTTGCCCAGTCTCTGAACACAGGGCACTCCTCTCTGTCATAGTACACTCACAAGTCACACTCAATTTTTCCTTCTCAACCTTTCTCCCTCATTAGTCTGTAAGCCTTACGATGCCACCAATCTGATCTAGTTCCTCTTGGTATCCCAGGGTCACAGTAAGTGTCCAATGTGTCTTAAAAGGAGCGAGATAAGGAGGGATACTTTTTTAATTTAAAGGTCTAAAAAAATTTATAAAACCCTTTTGACTCTGATCAGAGATTTCGATTATTCCAATTAAGACTCGTTTTCCATCACAATAACCATGCCTCCTATTTCTATAACATTTATAATTCATACAACCACATGAAATTGATAATTTTAACCACACAATTATGCATCATTATCTGCATATTGCAGACGAGAACCTCAATGACTGAAAATGATGATTCGTCCAAGATCTCTGGCATAGGATTTCAACTGAAAAGAACTTCAGTCTAGGAATCTAGGTCTTTGTATTTACTATTTGTTTTGTATTTTGTGTTTGACCTCACAACATACAACCTCTTAGGATAAATTCAGTTCACTGCCTCCTAATGTGGGTAGCTCAGAGCCTCGCTAAGTCGTGACAGCCACATTAGCACTAACAGCACCGACACTGTGCTCAGGAGGGACAGGCACCCCGACTCCTGGTCTCTCGCCAAGGTCCCAGCCTAAGGCCTGACTCCCATCTCAAGGAGCCCAACTGTCCTCTGCACCTGACAGGGCTGCAGTAGGAGGCTTCAAGGAAGACAGAATGTGAGATGAGTCTTCATGGACGGTTCCGTGGATACGGGGCGAGAGGAATGTGCAAAGTACTTGATATAGGAGGAAAGATTTGGTAAAACAAAACTAAGGCAGAAAAGTCCATAGTTTCCATTTAGGACTTATAGAGACAAGTGGGGTTCTGATGGCTTAAAGAAGGAGGCACCACCTCCTCCACTGTGGCCTCCTGTTTGCAACCATCTCTTGCGTTCATCTTGGACCTGATCAGAACATGGCTTTACATCAGGCAGACAGCTTTGGGCACTTCAGTGAGGTCTCCAGATGTGTTGCCAAGATCATCATCCAATCACAGAATCTCCCTGCTGCCCTGTACATGTGTCTGCCCAAGCTTCCCACATAGTGACAGGGTGCTCTATCCCAGAATGAAACTCCAAAACCTTACGGAGCATCTTGAAATAGACAGTTGTTTTAGGAAAATGTCTGTCTGGCACTGAGATCTGCCTGCATCAGAATCACTGACATCATGCTTAGCAAGTCTTAAAAATGTATTTCCTCCCATTTCTGTTATGGTAATTCTGATTCCTGGAGTAGAGAATAGATCTTTAAAACACACACGCACAAGCACACACATCTCCAATGTGTGGCTTTATATCAGACAAAGCAAATGAAAACGAACTAGGGAGGGGTGTGGGAACTGGTCCTTTTTAAAACCTCCCCAAGTGGTTCTATCCAAGGCCAGTTGGGAACCTGAACTCGATCTTTTTCCAGCTCGGATCTCCATCTGGTCCCTCTGCCTGTCTCCCCTCCCTGCCCCACTCTGCTCCTGCAGTCACCAACGCCTCCAGGACTTCTCCCCAAGACACTTGCTCAGTGTTTGAAAAATAAAAGCCATCATAGTCCCCTAAGTCTTTTCTTTTTAAGACTAAAAGTAACATCACAGCAAGATATAGAGTGATTTGCCTGCCAAGAGCCTCCAGAAATTAGTCTCATAACAGTATTTGCTTCAGGGACTTTTTTGTTATTATTCAGAAACAAAGTACTGAAACTGTAGGGGAAATTCAAGTTGATTTGCCTCACCTCTGTGTCAGTGTTGCCAAATGCTAAGGAATCTCTTTGCTCAGCATTCCTTTGTTCTAGCAAGCTGACCCTGTGGAATAGCCAAGGAAGGGGTTCAGGCAGGCCCATGACTTGCCCCCAAATGAGGCCATCCTGTGCAGGGCTAGGGCCCTTGCTATGTCAGCAGGAAAGGGAAGAGCAGGGCCCCATCATTTAGAGGCAGCCTTCCTTCAAGGACAGAGATCCAGCTCCATCAGGGCTGGGTCATAGACCTGGGCAAAGGGGTCACCTATTAATTCATGTCTTAGGAACCTAATTAGCTAGTCCGGGGAAGGCAAACTGTCCCGGATGTGATGATGACATGCATGCAGGTTCTTACACCCAAGACTGAATTTATCTTTTCACTGGACAGCCACAGTCCAGCTGGTGTCAAGTGATGGGGACGTCTCCCCAAGTGCACCTCATCTGTGTGCTGAGCACAGTCTTTACAGTAAACCTGATGCCTAACAAGGGCTTAATACCAAATGTCAGAGAAATAAGGAAAGGCAATAAAACAAATCATTACACATAAGTAATGCTTTTTCCTCCTTAGTGGAGACATTTCAAACTGATGGGCCTCAAACTTGTGTCACTAAGAAAAGAAATCCAACTAAGAATCCCTGTTTTTATAGCTTTGATACTTTTGCTCATACTTTACCCCGATGGAGCCTCAAAATTACAGTTCTTAGCAAGGTAAATATTTACCTGATTTGAAATATCAGATAGGTGAGGTTCAAAATTTATGTCACTATTAACATGATAGACTCGAACTCCACTCCGCCAGCTCCTGATCCAGAGCTCTTTCGAGAAGATGACCTTCCTCTGGAAGGCTAAGGTCACCAGGTATCAAGGCACATTGGGACCCAGAAGTCTCCTGCCCTAGGAACTCAAGATGCCCTCTATAAAAACACTACCCTTCTGTGGCTAGTAGGGCTTTTATATTCGCCAACTTCTTGGGTCAAAGCTCAGAAGTCCATGCCATGCCCTAAGATGGCAGTTGACCCCATCTCTGTCTATCAGCAAATCTCATCCAAGAGTCAGGAATCATAGAACTAGCGATGAGACTTACACATTCACTAGGCTTCCCTCTCATCTGCAGTCAAGGGCAAGAATGAGAGTGCTACATTCTGAGTGGTCATGGGAGGAGAATAGTGCCCTTTGACCTCAGGAATATCTCACAAGAGGCTGGAGGGAGGAGGGTACTGGTTTAAGAAACCAGGAGAAGTCAGAAGTGAATTCAGCTAAGGAGGGACAGAGCCCATTGCACCCCACCTAACTCAGGAAAAGAGACCGAGCCCATTTTATAGCTCCTCCTAGCCAGACACCTTCCTCCTGGCTATTAATTTTACCTGATGTCTGCAACTACTAAGTGAACATCTTGAGGGAAAACTAGAGTAGGGAGTGGGGGAAGAGAAAGGTACTGTGGCAGGAACCTGGAAGGAGCCACAGGGAGGAGTGGAGAGCAGAGGAGGGATGCTGACTTGGCCTGAGGCAGCAACAGAATCATGTGACACTGTACAGATTATAAGAGAAGAAATGGACATTGCTTTCCTGAGACACTTTATGGCCATCTGCTGGAAAATTGTCATAATGGGGACAAAAATGTAGGAAGGCTATAAATGTGAATAGCGCTCCCTGAGGTTGTACAGGCATGGTGCACAACCAAGAGCAGAGCCCAGTCTCTGGAAGCTGACCAGTCAGAGGAAGGCATTAGGAGGACACACCTGAGACCTGGAGAAGCAAAGGAGGGGAAAGGTGTTAGGACAATGAGCCAGGACCTGAAATCCAGAAATCCTGTCTCTGATTGCCTTCACTGGATCTTGCCATCCTCCTCCCCTCCCCAGCCTGGGTTCCTGTTTTCAGTATTCCTCTGAAATTCACAACTTCCATTGCAAAGGAAGAGCAAAGAGATTCTCAGAAGAAAAGTCACCTCATCAGGATATGATCCCCCAGGACACACACCATTCATCCATTTTTTCTTCTTTCCTGAAAAAAAATCCTTCACTTCTAGAAAAGAGGAAGAGTAGAGCACTTTGGGGGACCTGGGAGAGGAAAGTGCTGGAAAGACTTACAAGTCATGGCATGGCATCAACACATGGTAGAATGGGAGGGATCTGGGGTTCATCTGGCCCAGTCCCCATTTATAGATGATGAAACTCAGGTACACAGAAAGAAAGGACCTTGCCCCACTGCCTATTTTTGCTCTTGGGGAACCAGGACTAACTGAAGTATCAACCCCCAAAGTTCACCCCTCAGAACTGCATTTCTGAGATTCAAGGAACAGCAGGCAGCTCAGTTTCAGAAGAGATGTAGCGGCACCATGGACAGGACCCAATCAATGAAACTTCGCTCTCCACCCACAGGCATCTCCCAATAGACACATGTGCTGACCCACATACATATGTAAAACATGCCTAGACACAACATATTTCCTAGACGCAAACAGCACACAGATCTACACAACACATGTTTGCACAGGTGAGTTACAATAATTCACCCCCATTCATGGAAATATTTCAATGTGCCAACCTCTGTCCTAGCTAATTATATTCATCATCTCATTAGCCTTTCAACAATCCCCTCTCACCTTACTTCAAATAACAAAATGAAGCTCAGAAAGATTAGGTAACACTCCCCCAAATCACAAACTACCTGTCCCCCCAAAACCTGGGTCCTTTCATTGCACTGTGATGCCTTATATAAATAGACACACAAATATTATTATAACACGTGTTTGTTATAATGATAAGTGTAGCAATGATGATGATAGCTACTAAGCTACTTTCAAAGTTACTCATCATCACAGCCCTTCCCATGAATTCACTCATGTTATCTTCACAGGAACACTCTGAATTAGATATATTAGGTGTTTTAGGAAAATTATCCCCAGAGAAGGGCAGTTAAATTTCCCAAGTTCCCCAGCTGGTAAGCAGGAGAGGCTTGACGTGAACTCAGTCCTAAGACTTCGGTGGATCTGGAGGACCGTGGCAGGTGCTCGTGGGCTCTGGACTCAGCCTTGACAACGACCCATCCACGCTCACAGGTGGGCTCTCAAGGGGACCACTCCCTCAAGTTCTCCACCCCTGCTCACCTGGGATACATTAGTGCTCCACCCACTAGCTCAAAGGCAGAGCTCTGGAGTGTCTGCAGAGGGACAGTGCTGGCTCTGGAGCCTCAGCTCACCAGCAACGTCAGAACTGCTGGTTCAGTGCCCAGAGCTTCAGGCCCCGGAGCGTGAAGACACAGGCCCTCTCATCCAGACAGCTCAGCCCAGGGCTGAGGAAAGTCAGCCAGCTACTGAGAGGCCTGCCTCCCCTCCCTGCCCTGTCCCTGCGCCTGACCTCCCAAGCTGTTTGTCTTCACATGCTCCCGAGACAGCCCCTCGTCCCGGCCCTCTCTTTTAGCAGTCAATCCATTTTGTCTGAGCAGGAGAGTGAGGAAGAAATCTAGCTACAGAGACTGAATGCCTGGCCCCGATAACAGAAGCAGGAACCGCCATCTGTGGCACAAGGGGGCGTGGAAGGGATAATGGCCCGGCCCTGTGTTCTGTGGGCCACACAATGGGCCACATTCAGCAGGCGTCCTCCTGGTCTCTAATCTGTCAGGAAGGGCATGTGTGCAGTCTATTAGCATTTATTTTCCCTTCCTGCATTGTGCTGATAGCCCAGTGTCTGACCCAACCTCTCACTTTCTTTTCATTCCATATTATAATTCTGCTTTTTTAAAATCCTATTCAGCTATATTAAAAAAAAAAAAATCTAACTCTACCTCTTCAAAGCACATCAGTACTTTTTTTTTTTCCAGCTGAACCAAGGTGACTCCTACAAAGGATTTACCATTCTGGATTGTAATGATGGCTCAAGAGCTAAGGGACAGGTAGCATTCTTCAGGCTGCATTTCTAAATGCACTAATAGAAATCAACATAAAGGATGAACCTGGGCAGCGAAACATGGGGCTGGACGGCCAGGACAGGCAAAACGTTCCCAGACAGCTCTGCTTCCCAAGACCTGAAATAGAACCCATCACAGATGGATGCAGCAAGCACCGGGGACCCCACGCGGGTCCATATCAATATTCACCCTGGTATTTGTTATGAACCGGATTTGCCCAGTGCAAAACGGTGATTAATGAATGGTTAATAACTCTGAAAGCAGACATTTCATGAAACCCTCTTAAGCTCTTCTTCTGAGATAACTAGCAAATTGTTTGAAATCACACAAAGCCACATACTCTGCAGCCTTTGGTTCATTCCTGGAGCGTCCCCAACACGAGTTGCATGGATTGACCCCTGGAATATTCTCATATAACAATGGGGGCATATGAGAAGAGGGCAGTGTGTGACCATGAGGTGAAGCAGAAATGGCTATTCAAGCCCCATCTTTCACCGTGTATAGGCCATCTTTGTGTTGCCTATTTATAGTCCTCCTGTGACTTAAAAGCAACCGAACAACATAACGAAACATGCAAGCATTCTCACCCAGAGGAACTCCCTTGGAGTCCATGGCTATGCTCTCTGGTTGTGTAAACATTAAGAGAAATTCTGGCTCTCAACTTCATCTTAGGAACTAATTTTTACAGACATCTGATCTCCTGCCACCTCTGAGAAATATAAAAATCTCCAGGCAATTGGCAACACCTGCAAGAGAATAACATGGGGTGAATGAGGCATCCAAGTCTCACATAACAGGGCTGGATTCCTCAGTACAAACGTGTGAAGAGGATGCAGGACTGGACTGGCTTCCAAGCGCTTCCTGGTCAGTGAGCGCTGTGTTGGTCCAGGGAAGCAGAGGAGATGATGTCCCCATTGTGGATGTCATGACTCTTGGGCCATGATTTCTTCTAGTCAATATGGCTGGGCAAGATGACCCTCAAGGCCAAGTCGACAGGACTGATCCCCCAGTCATGTCTTCAGGAATGGAGACTATGGTTGACATACCAGTCCTCCTTGATTCTTTGACATGCTTTTATGGAAATGCCTGGGAAATAGCCAGATAACAAGGAAGCTACTAGCTTTGAAATGACATGATCTGGCTTAAAGGGAAGGTCAGGCAGGCCCTGGCCCTCAAATCCCCTCATACCTCTTCAGAACCAGAGCCTGACCACAAGGTAGTAATAAACAGAGTGGAGAGAAGGCCCTACCACAGGCCTGCTCGTTAGAATGGTCTATACAAGTCACGCTGGTCAGGGCCTCAAATCCAGGGGTCTGCTGATGCCAGGAAGGGAAAGCAAGTAAGTGACGTGGGCTAAGAAGAAGCCATCAGTGGCCCTGGTCCTGAGTCCAAGGAGGCCACTTCTCAGCCCTAACATTAGTAGAATTCAAGTCTTGTATTGCTAGAAAACCCAGACCTTCAAGAGACACAGAAAGAAAAAAGATCCACTGTGATTATACTATCAAGAAATTCAATAAATGATATAAAATATAATTAAATGAATTAAAAAAAAAGAAATTCAAGAATTTTTTAAACATTGTAAAGGCCAGACCTCAACCTGGGCTTCAGTGGGCACCTTTGGTTCAAAGAACGTTTAATCCATCATCTGTATCATTGCTAGACCTCTCTCCAATATCTATTTAAACCAAAAACTGATTTCTCCAGTGAAATTAGGTAATTCTGCCTCTCTGGAGCTTGGTACCCCCTGTGGTAAAAGATATTTAATTCCCGATTACAATTACATATGTTTTCTTTTAGGGTCCATTCAGGTATTCAGAGTATTGTAAGCACCAGGGATACCAAGACAGATGAGGTCCTTGCAGTTCACATGCTATTTGGGAATGGGCAGAGGGATATTACATATATGCACGTGCATAAACACACACACATGTGCACCCACATTGTGGATGGCAGGTAAAGGCAATAAGTTTGGTTATGGAAAACAAAAGAAAGAAGAGTATTGAGAATAGTGCTTACATTTGTGAATGAGGAGTGAGGCAGAAGGAAATGGAGGGAAGGATGAAAACTCCAGATTTGGGATTGAGGTGTGTATAGGCATCTGGGGTGACATATGTGCTGCCCCAGACCCTTTCAATTAAAATAGAAATATACCTGCCGGTTTCCTAAAAAGGCTAGCTAAAGACTCAGGGAGATAGACTGACAATCCACAAAGCTATTCACAATAGCACTGACCATCCCACAGCTATGGCAAAATTATTGTGGGAGGAGGGGTTCATGCTGTGTATCACAGTGCAACACTCATCTTGTACCAGCAGTGCCAGATTTTATGATAAAATTGCAGGAAAAGTACCTCTTTAAGCTTTCAAAGAGTTGCCTAGACATCTTACTAAAGAAAGAGTTTCTGTCCTTCACTGGAAATCGGCCTTGAAGTTAGATCTCCCTGCTTCATCATCATAGGTCAAACTCATGTCATAGAGAGTGGTCTTCTCTCCCAAATCATGAAAGGCAAAGGTGTGAAGGGGGAGCCTTTCTCCAGATGCACACCCTGAGTGGTCCTGGGTGCATGTCTGCCTGTGAGCAGGAGGTGCTAAGCACTGATTAATTAATTGAGATGATGAGTGCTGTGCTGTGAAGAACTACTCATCATCTCTGGCGCTGCAGCCATCCCCCAAGTCCTTCCACTCCATGGAGCCCTAACTCTAGTACACTTTGCAGGAGCTACATTTTCAATAAAATACACACTCACCTCCTCTTCCTAATTCACTGAGCCTTTTGCTTGTTAGTGGCTACTGGTTTCTCAGCACTCTTCCTAAAGGACACCGGGGGGGGGGGGTGTCAAGGTGGGTGCCAGGAGGAGGAGTCCAGCCCCAAACCAAAACAAGGACAGATTGAGTCTCCAGAAGAAACTAAGTAGACCCCAGACAGAATGGAAGACATTCTCATGTGAAATGGGTGGTGAATGTCGGAGATTCGGATTAGGACATAAAGATCACATGCTAATGTGAGAAAAGTAAAATTACAGTTTTTTAAATGCAACAGAAAGTTGTGAATGTCAATGTGCCTAAGTGAAGTAAATTCCAGAAAGCAATGAGCCTGCCCTCACTCTTGGTGGAGGGGCAGGAAAAGGGGAGATTCAACATAGACAAAGGGAAGGAGCGACCGGTGCATATGGGACCTCCTAAGTTCAAGGTGGTGAGCCACTTCAGGGTGGAGGCAGGTAGGAGAGCCGAGGAAATCCGTCTGAGCCATCCTAGACCTAGCGAGTGCCTAGACTCTGCACGACAGGCTCGGCCTGGGGCAGCAGAGCCAGGTACAAACCCTTTAGAGCCCTGAGGGTCTTCACTTAAGGCACTGGGATAACCTTCCAAGCTGGGAATAGGAAACAGAATAGGGAAAACTTTCCCTAGGAAGAGAAAAGTAGTGCCAGAAGCAAAGAAAAGACAGAGTTCTCCAGTGATCCAAAAAGTTGGCAGGAGGGCTATAAAAGGGACAGAACCACCTATTGTTTGGAAAGTTATAAAGCTTAAAGCAGTCTCCTGCAGCTCACCCCTGTTGAAATGCCTTAGACCCCCAACAACAAGCACTGGAGAGAATATGGAGAAAGAGGGACCCCTATTACACTGTTGGTGGGAATGTTAAGTGGTACAGCCGTTTTGCAAAGCAATCTGCATTTACCTTTAAAAATGAAAATAGTGTATGACCCAGAAAATCTACTTTAAGCATCTATCCAAAGAACCTGACAGCATCGACTCAGAAAATTACATGTTCCACAACGTTCATCGCATCATTATTTACAATAGCCAGGAAATGGAAACAACCTAAGTGCCCACAGATAGAGGACTGGATCAGGAGGCTGTGGTCTATCCACACGATGGAATACTATTCAACCCTGAGTGAAGACAAAATGTTGCCATTTACAGTAAATGGGAGGAGTTCAAGGGAGTTATGTGTAGTAAAGCAAGCAAAGTGACAAAGTCAAATATTAAAGATTTACATAGGAGATGACTCAACAAAACAAAATACAAAAATTAGTGGATGTTAGTAAATAAAGTGAGGCTTCTGGGTTAAGAGGGAGGAGAAAAGGTTAAAGAGATTATAAGGAACAGTGGTTGGAAAAAACTCTTAAGTCCTGCTGACAGGAGGTTCTTGATCACACCCTCCAAATATTTAAAGCTAGAAGTGAGCCAAAGCTGCAACAAAACTCGGCCAGATCAGCTTAAGGATCACAGGACCAACCACTGAAATCCATCCAGCATGACAGCAGAAGGGATATACCCCTTTCAGGGATAAGGTTTATCTACTTCTACTTCTTCCTCTTCGATCCTTTCATACATTTGTTCTGGCACACAGTGAAAAATCAGGATGCGAGCAAATGAGGTACCCCAAAGACAAAAGAAGGAAGAGCAATGGAATCAGACTAAAAAAAAGTTCTAAATATAAGAAATGTCATATAGGGAATCTGAAAACAATCTATGTTTTATAAATAAATATGTTAAAAGATCTAAAAAGAAATCACAAATACATGTGAAAAGATGAGAAATTTATTCAGAAAGAAACAAAAATGAGAACAAGATCAGAAACATAATATCAAAACTAAACAATTCATTTGATTGGGTTAAAAACAACCTGGACAAAGTAGAAGATTCATGAACTTGAGAACAGGGTAATAGCATAATTTTAAGTGAGGGAAGTTTCTGGAATGATAGAAATGTTTTACATGTTGATTTCACTGGCATTTACACATGTGAGTACAATTGTCAAAACAATTGTCAAAACATCACCCTAAGATGTAAGCATTTGTATTTCATGCAAATGAAACATGAATGGGTGAATCCATGGAAGGGTATTCTTTGGCACACCAACAGAGCATCTGTGTGTGGCAGATACATAGCGTATTCATATGCCTGCAAAAAGCATGAGCTTAAAGAATCCGAAAGTCTGCTGGGATGCTAGCAATACAATCCTGATACTCAAGCTGGACCTACTTGTGAGTATCCCCATTTTTTAGAGCAGTTTCATTTGCACCCTTGCAAATGAGCAGGAGTCCCCATAAGATACATTCACCATGTTCCCATGAGAAAATGGGACAATTGTCCTTGCCTTTCCATCCTGCCCCATCCCTGAAGTCCCTGTGAATGCACTAAGAGACTTATCACATGGTAATGAAAATCTGAAATGTGACAGGTGCAATGACAATTTACATTTTCACTTAACAATCAATTACCTTCCCCTTATGGGAAGAACATCACTATGCTGTGTGATACCAGTTCCAGAGAGAAATGCTCTCAGGAACAGGTGCAGCTGCCCAGGAAAAGTGGAGCAGGCCTCTCAGTCTCCCAGGAATCTGGAGAGAACAGGCAGAAGAGGCACTGAGCAGGAAGCATGGATGAGAAGGGCTGGCTTCCTGGGACCTCACAGGCCTGATCAGGGGGAAGTTCTCTGTGCCAAGACAGAGGGGCATATCAGTTCCTGCCCCTGTTAGTGGGCCAGGTATTTGCCCAGGCTCTAAAGGATCTCTGAAGTTTGTTTGCAGAGCACAGATAAAATGTGTAGGAAAGAAAGCTAAGCAAGACAGCCAGTGAGGACCAGGCATCTGCGCACAAAGCAGAGGCAGCTTCTAGCAAGCAGCCTCTGCTGAGATCCTTCAAGAGGTTCAGGGTGATCTATGCCTGCTGGCTCCACAGGTGAGCTTTGTAGAACTCAAGAGCCTCTCTGGGGTTCCGCGTCTTGGAAGGAAAAGTGATAAGCCCTGCACAGATGCAGCAGCCTCAGAAAAGCAGCCATACAACGGGATGAAACTGGAAATCCTAGTTTACCATCAGGGGAATATAAAGGGAGAGAATCTCAATGCAGGGTTCTCTGTCTTTCTCTCTCCTGCATAGGGGTGGCGCTCAGTCTGGGCCCCTCTGCTGCCAGCCTCTCTCCTTCAACATTTGCCCCCACCTTAGCCACCACACATTCAAGCACACAAATATGACCTTGTCTCTTAAGATTTAAAACTTTTCATCTTAAAAAAATCAGTCCAGATTTTCTAGCGTGGCATTTGAAGGGTTCAGAACATGCCACCCCAAAAATGCCACTTTGGCAGAAAGATTATTTTGAGTTTGAAACAATTGAGAATCAACAGATGGAAGAGGAATTTTCTGCCCTTCCCTTATCTGCCTAAAAATAGGGCATAAACTTCCCTTTGTGCAGAAGTGTATTCCCCACCCCCCAACATACCAAGAAGAAAAGAGCTGGTCTTATCACTGGAGTCAGCCCTGAGGTAAATTTGCAGAAAATGTTCTGACCGAAAAAACTCTTAGCTCCCCTTACCTCCCCGATGTATTTCCTAGTCACTTCCCCACTATGTAGCACCTTCTGAAACCTAAACCCTTCCTTCGTTAAAATGGTACATAAACACCCACTCTTAACCACTTGAGTTTCACTTTTCGTGAACTTCTGTACGTGGAAATATTAATAAAAATTGTAGGTCTTTGCCTCCAGTAAAGCATCCTTTGTTACCTTAATTTGCCCACCCCTCAGCACAGAATCTAAGAAGGTAGATGAAAAGTTTTTCCCCTCCACACATTCAAAGTCCTTCCCCACTTGCCTGAACCTCATACACCCTCCAGACTCGCTCCCCCAGATTTGACCCTATTCCCAACTAGTGTTACCTTCTAAGTGCCTTTTGGAATTTATACACAAACTCAAATTTTCCCAGCTTTTGCACTTGACCCAAATGCTGTATTAAACCTTTGAAGCTCCATCAAATACAGCCACCTGATCGCTTCTCAACACCACCAGGCAGCTGGCTCCTTGATCTTGCTCCCAGGACACTTCACTCACATGATCGGCTCACACACTCTTGTCACAACTGTGGTTAACAGATAGTCCTCACTGAAGAGAAAGTCCAAAAGCATTAGGGGGAAGTTTCTGGGTTCCAATGCCACTTTTTCCTCTCTCCAGTCACGTGCTCTCAGGCAAATGGCTTGCCATTCAGGACCTCAGTTCCCTCATCTGTAAAATGGGACTATTGTACCCTACCTGCTACGGTGGTTGGAGTGACTAAATAAGTTGCTGCATGAAGAACTCTTGGGCCCACACATGACACACATAGTAAGTGTCCGATAAATGCAGGGGACTAGAGACTCCATGTTTGCTGAATGGAGAGTTTTATGAAAGTATCAGTTAAATCTTTACTATCTTTGTGTGCAATGTCCCAAAAAATCTACCCAGAGTCTGGTATTTCCTTAGTTCTCAAAAGAGAAAAGCAAAGCAAGCTGAACACACAAGTGGCCCTTTGCCAAGACACCGGGGCCCTGGAGAGATGATGATTCGAGACTGAGCACGTCGTCTTAGGGAACATTTCAGCTGCTGATGCTGTCAAATGTGCTTACATGTAAGTATTGTGAAAACATTTTAAGGGCTGATACTGTCAAATGCACTGAGGAACCACTGTGAATGTTTACATTGTCAAGTGGGGTGTCAGGTATGGTTATATGAAAACAATGTAGCAGCTGTGCATGTGACATATAGATCTATATTAAAGATATTGCACCAAAGACCACGGTGAAAGCAAAGCACAGTCCAAATAAAATACAAAGCCCTATCTTCAATTCACTGTATTAAAACTGTTATGAATCCAGAAATTTGGCATATGTGTATGCTGTCCCGGATGGGGTGGGATCACAGGAAGGAGAAGCAAAGGCTTCCCACCCCCCTGCCAAAAAAAAGTGAGGCAGCCCTCTGTGGTGAGGGCTTGTATCCTTGTATCCTACCTGATAAGCAGAGAGATACTTGTTCCTGAGAGGCCTAGATCCCAAGCAGGGTCTTTCAACAGAAAAACTGGAGACTCCCAATACTCAAGCCCCAAGGGATGCCCCCATAGGGTGCCACCTGGCAATGACCTTGGGGCTCCTGTGTAATGGCTGCCATGATCCCACCCAAGCCCACATCTCTCACAGAGCTTCTCTTTGATGCCGTTACAAATTCCTGGACAATGCAGTTGTGTCTCATATATCAGTTGTGAACGGTAACCGCTACTTTCTAGCTTAAAGTCAAAACAGACACCAAAAAGACTCCTGTGTGTGTACCACAGTAAGTGGCCTATTGTGCCCGGGAGAGATAAATCACTATTTTGTTTTACATCAACTGATCTGAAAACAAATGTCTAGGTCAGTAAGGGCAATAATAGCATGACCTAAAATTGTTGGCAATGTGTAACAAGAATCATAAAAATGTTTGTATCTTCTGCTCCACTAATTCCAAATCTGAGAATTAGGTGCAGTTTCTCATATTTTAACATTCTTGAAATTTGGATGCATGCTTGCAGTTGATATATGCATGTAATGAAGTGTTTCTCTTCTCCCCCACAAAAGTTCCATTTAAATGGATGGGGAGTCGTAAATCAATGGTATTAATGTGCTTTCTGCTATATAACAAAATGCCACAGATGGAGTCACTTAGGCAATAGCAACCTGTTTTCTCACTTTTAGAAGCTGTAAGTCCTGGCCGAGGGTGGGCAGGCTTGTATCCTCAGAGGTGCCCTCCAGGGCCTGCACGAGGTTGTCTTCTCCCTGAGTCCTCACCAGGCCTTTCCTCGGTGCTCCCTGCCCTCTTGGAAACTCTGCCTCTTACCAGGACTCCTGGGACACTGAACCCAACCTGACCTTATTTAACCTTCATTATCTCTTTAAGTACCCTCTCCCCAAACATTTGAGGAGTTACAGTTCCAACTTGAGAATATGGGAGGAACATGACTGAGTCTTACAATCAAGGAAACAACATAACCTTCAAAATCCACAAAAAAAGAAATTAATGTTTATTCTAGAAATCCAGAGGCAGTGTCATAACTTCTCGTGGCCGGAATGTTTTGGTGGCATGTCTGACCTATTACTCACCACCTCCAAGGCCTGGGTTCAGCCACCAAGCAGGAGTGAGACCCTGCAATCCTCTTCTCCCATATGCCCCCCAGTGCATATTCTCTCCTCGCTCAACAATAATCTGACCCCTAATGGCAACTCCTCCCACAGAGTGTCCAGCACCTACATTTTTCCCTTGACTATGATGAGTCTTATAATTTAACCTTTTCTGAGTAAATCTTTTCTTTCTTTAATTACAGGTTAAACTTCACCTCACTAACTCCTAGTCTCCTTAAAAACTGAACTGTCATCTCCTCCCCTGGAAAACTGTTGGCCACTGCCCCCAACCTAGTATGTCCCTTCAGAGCTCTCAGTGCCACTACAAGATCACACCTCCATCAGTTTACTGGTTTCTCTCTCTCTCTCTCTCTCTCTCTCTCTCTCTCTCACACACACACACACACACACACACACACACACATTGTGAACCCTTACTGCTTAACACGGTTTTAGTCACCATTCCTCCTTCATGACCCATTACAACCCCTTATAAGCTAGTGCCCCTGTGCCTCAGTCTCCTCCCCTGTGATTAGAGGCAACCCCATCACCATACCAGATTGCTCTTAAGGTGAAATGATGAAATATAGACAGAGTCATCATATTTGATGTGATCAATATGACAACTATCCAGAGCAGCTCTCAGAGAACCCTAAGAGGGTGGAGGGGCTTCCTCTAAGCAAGATCAGATGTCCCCAGCCATTTTCTGTGCCCTGGGCATATAGCTCTAGGCACAGAAAATACTTCCTAAACAAGATTGAAGTGGCTTGGGTTCCCTCTTACCTGGGGGGTATGGACTAAGCAACAGTAAGCAGGTTTTCTGCACAGCTTGTCCCTGAGGGTCACAGGTAGGGAGAGAGATGAAGAAATGTCTATGGAAAATATGAACCCTCAGCCTAGCTCCTTCAAAGCTCTTTATTCTGGTCATGTTCACTACCGATAGTTAAGCCTTTTTGTGTCCTATGCAGTGTGCTTCTGCCTGAGAGGTGGCCTCAGCAGACGACACACCCACACCTGTCCCACAGGTACAGTACCAGGTGCAGAGAGACCTCAACTGCATCAATAGCCAGTGAAATCCCACCCTGGGAATATGTCTCCAGAACATTATTCAAAGAGAAAGTTCTGTGTTACCTGTGAAGATGCTCATCACAGCAGCACCTAAAATCTCAAAAAGTACCAATAACCACAGGAGAACAGTTCAGCCTGCCCTAGTGTGTACAGGAAAATATTCCAGAGGGTGAAGAACAGTAACTGGAGTCTAAGTTTGCAGTTAAAGGAACGACCGAAGTTGTATCCTCACTAGGATCACAGCTGCATAAAAATGTATCTGCGGTGGCCAAGACACAGAAGATGCCAAGCAGCCAGATCTCCTGTTAAGAAGGAAGGGAACTGGAGAACAAAAATGGATTTTCCTTCTCTAAAAAGAAGTCCTCAATGCCTTTATAGGAAGGCTTGACTCCGATGCCAGTTCCCAGCATTTGTTCCCCAGCTCCAGTGGCCTCTGGGTATTCAGGCAGCCCCTGGGGGCTGACGCTGCTCCAAATAGCCCATAAATATCACAATGGGAAAGGGTCAGCCAAGAACATTCTCCAGCATGGATGAAGTTCACGGAGATGTTGCTGCTGGCTGCCTTTGGAGTTTCCCCAGTTTTGAGACACTAAAGAGGGTCTCCCTTTTGTTTTCTCCTCATTTTATATGTCTTAATTATTCATGAATCAATCGGTGCTCACTAAAAGCTTCTGACAAGTTTTTCCACTGGTTTCTATGACTTGGGTGCTGTGCGATGCTGCACTTTGGCTGGAAGAACCCCAAGGCTGCATGGAGTCCACCCGACCAGGGCATCAGGCAGCCCTGGGCACAAAACACCCACTGACAAGCTAGGGCAGCGCTGGCTGATGCGCAATTGCTGGCATTTTCCTGTTATTAGCTCTGCTTCAGTCGTGTTGGGAAATATGCGCAACTAGTTAATTGAGCAATCTCAATGTGATGGGCTATAAACCCGAGATTTTTCCATTTGCTGCCTCTGATGGAGCCTCAGCCAATCTCCGGTTCACCCCACTAACCCTTAACAACACCTTCCTCAATTCCATGACTTTTGGTTCACTTTTGGTTATTAGAAGTCAGGTAAGTTTACAACTTCCACTTCAGACTTAATTGAAATCTTGTCTGCCCTCCTCCCTCCAAGCACAACTGTCAGGAACCTGCTGTTTGCAGCCAGCGGCCCCCCTGCCCTTAGGCTTCCTGACCCTGCAAGGAGGGGTCTTGGTGCCTGCTGGAGGGAGAGTGAAATGAGAATAGCATTGCTACCTATCTCTGCTGGGGGCCTCAGATCTGCAGGGAAAGGTGGGGTGCACCTCTCCCCTGCATACTTCCCTGATGGGAGGTGCAGTTCCAGCTGGTGTCTCCTAGCGTGTGTTAGGTACTGACCGCTAGTGGTCCACTGCACTGACCCCACACACAGACACATATACACAATGAAACCCTAGCCACTGAGGGGAGGAGGGGATGGCATTAGTAAGTGGGCTTAAGAGAGTGATTTGGCCACTGGGGTGCAGCCCTCATGAGTGGGTTTAGTGTTCTTATAAAGGAGGCCCCAGAAAACACCTACACTCCTTCCACTGCGTAAGGACGCAGCAAGAAGACTGTCATGTACAAATCAGGAAGCATCTTCTCACCAAATGCCTGTGGTCACACCTGCGGGTGACTTGATCTAGGACTTCCCAGCCTCCTGAACAATGAGAAATAGCTGTTTCTTGCTTCAGCTGCCCAGGCTATGGTATTTTTGCTAGAGTAGCAAGAAGACTCTGTGCACCGCTCATCAGTCTATGAGGCTGTACCCATCACCCAACGGGCAACCAGAACAGCCCAGAGGACATGGCAAGCCCAGCCATCTTTGCACTGTCTGCACAGAAAGCAGGGCTTCTCTCGAACACAAGAAGTACAGGCTCTTCCCTCTGCCTCTGCCCACTTTTTCCTCTCTCCCTGTTCTTCTCTTCTCTTGCCTTCCAAACTCAGGGTCACAACAGAACACTGGCAATCAAAACAATCTTCAGTTTGAAATGAGTTTCACCTTCTTCTTGTAGAGCCCCCCAATTCTCTTGAACCTCCTCCTTTGACTTGGGGGCTTGCATGGAAGATGAGGGATTCACCTCTCAAAAGGAATCCTGTGAGATAAAGACTTCAGCTCACAGGTCGTCTCCATTCTCATATATAAGGGGGGGATTGGGATAGAGCTGATGGCGGTTCTGTCACCCAAAATGTTTGCCATTCCCTGGCATGCACAGAATTTTAACATCTCTTTGCACCCAGTTTTAGTCCTGGTCACCATTTCTGGGTGTACAGGAAATTCCACTCAATTTCCTATTGCACATGCAAGTTCAGATTTAGGTCCAAATTGGCTTTCTATTACATTCGGGTTTATGTTTTAGCAAAGAATAGAATCTTGCTTTACTCAGGCTGGGTTTTAGTAAAGTTGAAGTTCAAGGGCCAGTGAACTATAAAGGTTGGCAAGGGCCTGCTCAGGGCACAGTGGGGTCAAGTGGGAATAAAGGACACTCAAGAGGAGCCTCCATCCCCAACTGTGGTGCGCCCCCCCCCCCCGCCATATGGACACAGAAAAAGATCCTGGGACCCCATCAGGCCCCATCTTCAAGACACTCCCAGCTGAGTCACTGCTGATCTCATTCAGGCAGAGCATCAACATCTTTCACTCGAGCCAGAAACTAACAAACCTTCAGTTTGGGGGCAGAGGGTGGAGAGATTATTGTCATTGGGGCCTCCGCTTCTGTCCTTCAAATCCCTCTGTGGGCCTTATGCTTCCCTTTAGGCTCTGACTTCTGTAAAGAGGTGAAAGCCTAATGGACCTTAACAAGCTACCCCGGGTTAAATGAGATGCTGCAGCATGCAGAACGGTGCTGGGCCCACAGCAGGCAGAATAAACCCCCAGCCTACCACAACCCCCACAAGATTCCTCCACAAACAACCAGCAATAAAGATCCCCCTGGCTTGAAATCCACCATCCAGCCACTTCTCACCATGGTCACTGCACCACCACCCGGCCACTGCCCAGTCCTAGCCATCATCCTCGCTCATCTGACCACAGCAGCAGCCTGCGTCCACCCTGGCTCCCCACAGTCTATCTGAAAGATCTGGATACAGGGGAGATAGATTGTGATACTGTTCAGAACCCCACGACTGCTCTAGTCCTCATCAGAGTGAAGCCTGGTCCTCCTGATCATCCACGAAGACCAGCATCTTCTACTCCAGGGACTCTCCTGTCCTACCAATGTCCCTTTCCTATCTCCATCTCACCTGCCTATTCCCTGAGGAACAGACACTGAGGCCTGTTCCTGTCCCAAGACCTTGGAATGAAACAGCACTTCTGCCTGGAATATTCTCCCACCTGCTAGCCACACTATTATCCCTCACTTCCTTCTGATACTGTATAAAATTTTCCCTTTTGGTGGTCTTCCTGGACCATCCCATTTAACATTACATCACCCCTACCTACCCAGTGACTAGTCTATCCCACTCCCCATATAATTTAATCTTGGATCAGTCTTTTATCTCCTAACAAATCATGGAATTTACTGATTTCTTTTATTGTTGGTCTCCTCTCCCACACACACTGGAATATAAGTTCCATGAACGTAGTTATTTGTGTTTGTGTTATTCACCGCTGTATCTCCAGCATGTGCCAGCACATAGTAGGTGCTCAATAAACAAAGATTGAATGCCTGCCCCTATAAGGACTTGAGAACTCAAAGCAAGAAATGTGAGCCAGTCAGCTGCTGAAAACACTGGCAGTCTACCCTCTGGTGAGGTCACGGAGAAAATGAATCAGGGGAAGCATGAAGTCAGCTTAGATGAGAACCTCCGGACTGAGTAATTGGTCTCCACCCCTGCCTCATCTCAGTTTGGACCCAACACTGGAAATACATTTTGAAAGCATCCTCTTTAGTCATTCCACTCACTTGTTTCCTCTCAGCTCCATCTCATCTGGGGACCAAAGTCCAAAGCTCTTACCAACAGGCGTGTGTTAAGCACAAGCTAAAGTTCAATGGCACTTTAACCATTTTGACTTCAGACAGCAAATATGCTGCCTCTAAGGCCCTGGCTACTCCCCATGGCACTCTCAGGCACCTGCTGTCTCAGACTCGCTGCCAAAAGCTTGATTCACACTTTGAATGGAAGAAATACAACTACTTCGTGTGTGGGGGTCTCTTCAGAGAAGTGGTAAGTAGAACAGCAGCTGGAGGTAAGGCCATCAGGATAGGCTGCAAGGGTTGGCATTTAGACATAAACAAATGGGTGACAGATACAAGTAGGGAGGAAGATAGATACATAGACACTATACATAAACAAAGAGATGGTAGGTAGGTAGGTAGGGACAGACAGACAGACAGACAAATAAATTGCAACAATCAAGTCAAACCAAACACCTTAGACCTGCAAACCACTGGTCTTGATTGCAAGCTTAGCCCCACACCAATGCAGAAATGCAGCAGGTGCTTCATCAATACATGTTGGCTGAGGACTGATTCTTTGTATAAAATCCCAAGTACTCCGTCCCAGAACTGTTTCAAGGAGTGAGTCTTCCATACTGCAGACATAGTGTGCACTCTGTTTCTCACCCCTCTTGCCTATAGTCTGTAACCCCACTGGTCACGGGCTCAGGCTTTCCTTCTCTATAGTGACAACATGAAGCAAAGCAGTAGAGGAGAGCACGGGGTTGAGCAGGGAAGGGACTGTGGTTTTGGGTCCAGGGTAAACTCTAATACATGTTGGTTTTATATTGGCATTCAAAACTCTGCCATCAAGACTCTCCAATCTATGCTTTCCAGGGACACCTGAGGGTATACATTTGTGTATACATATCACACACACACACACACACACACACACACACCAATAACTCTGACCAGCCTTCTCCTTTCCTTTCCTAACTCCACTTTTACTTAACCTACTCAATAGCCTTTAGAAATCCTCAGGACATTTGCAGTGTTAAAACAAGTGTATCTCCATTTTATTGCAACTGTATTTCTTGTAAAGAGCAATTTCATTTTGTGTTTCCATTGTATTCAATCTGACTTTTGCACTCTGAAACTTCTTCAAACAAAGCGCTCCTTGTGAAGCAGGAAACAGAGCTGACAGCCTCCTGTTCTCCCACTATTTTTTTCAGAATGAAAAAACAAATGCACAGGAGCAGCCTGGAGCATGCCAGCCCAAAGGAAGCTGCTTCCTCCTGGAGGAAGGACAGGCAAGC
Source organism: Galemys pyrenaicus (assembly GCA_019455555.1). Classification (NCBI taxonomy): domain Eukaryota; kingdom Metazoa; phylum Chordata; class Mammalia; order Eulipotyphla; family Talpidae; genus Galemys; species Galemys pyrenaicus. The sequence goes on from JAGFMF010011433.1 coordinate 189,596, forward strand.
AGCCCCCATCAGCCGTGGGCAGGGCTCTGTGGACACCGGGCCCCTCTCAGTCACCTGCTCCCCACTCGCCCAGAGAGGAGACCAGGAGGTGTGAGTAAACACTCTCGTCATTACAAGAACATCTCAGATGTCTTCTGACTCTAACCTTACCTCCATCCAGATCATTCTCTGTATTTTCAGAATGATCTATCACATCACTCTCACACTTAAGAACACTCAATGTCCCCAGGATGAACCCAGATTCCTGTGTGCTTTCTTGATGTGAATGGCAAGTATTTCCTCACTGGGCCTCTTGCACTCACGCCCTTATACCCCACCCTGCAGCCAGATCCCCCTCCTTCCCTTTTAGGCACAACCATGTTCCAACCACCGTTGACCCTTCACCCCCAGTACCTCAGGGAGCTTTGCTCCATGCAGGAATGTGCTGGAGCTCCCGAGATGTCTGTAGGACTCAGAAACTTAGAAACCCTCATCTCCAAGCTTGCATCCTTCGGGCTGGCACAAAGATGTACACAGTTCTCCCAATCCACTTCTCAGCCCAGACACAAGGCAGTGTGCTCCAGTGCCCCCTCGCTCAGCACCAAGTCAGGATAGACTCACCACCTGCAGATTAGAAGGTGCTACTCCCTGAATTGACTAGAACCATGTAGGGCCAATATTCTGGAGCTATCAGGCATTGGTTCATGCTATCGGGACCACCCACACTTGACTTTCCCTCCTGAGGCTAGACCATCCTTAGCTTCTACCTGCAGGCTGCTGCTAAGGGAGCAGTCAAGGAACTTACAGGGAAATGTTCTTTTCTTTTCAGGTAATTAAGTGGAGGGGGAAATGTGATCGCCCTCCAGCCTGCCCAAACAGCAGGGGAGGTAAGCCTCCGGTCCTAACAGCAATTGGTCCTTCATGAACAAGTAACTGCCTGCAGCCCACCCACTGGTTACTGCCTGTCAAGTGGGCATGGGGCCCAGAGTCAGGGCAGGAATGCTTCCAAGTCCTGAGTTAACTGAGATGCCAAGACCAGGCAGGAGCAAAGGCCCCAGGTCAGAGCTGAGGAACTAAGATTCTCTGTGTCCCACACTACCTCCCTGTGACTTTAGGGGAGTCTTCTGAATCCCCCAGGTTTCCCTCACTGGCACTAGATCCCTTCTTGTCTTCCCTCTAAAATTAAGAACACATGGCATGAGGGGTGTAAAGAGATCTTAGAGATGATTTACAATCAGCATTCCTTAAGATGTTGTTTACAAAGGCAACGTAAGGCTGGGAATTTGCTGGAGGCAAAATGGAGTTTTATCTGAAATGCTTTATTTAGAGTCCTCCCATTGCTGACCTCAGTAAACCCCCCTCCCAACCCCACTCCCTGCACAGATGGAGCCAAAATGTTGTGATAGCGAACACTTCCTCAAGTGCATCTCCAGCTCAAAAGCACCGTTAGGGCTACAAAACCCCCACAGTGCCTGAAGTCTAAACAGAAAGGTGGCGGTGAGTGAATGCAAACAGTGAGGCAAAATCACAGTGAATTCCTCCCCAGCGCCAGGCTGCACGCTGTCCACCACCAAAGCAAAAATGGTTGTCCCAACCTCTTGCTAGTAGGAAAACAGGCAGGGTAAGCAAGAGTGAGTGTCACCCAGGGGAGCCAGAGAGTATTTTGTGACCTCAGTTATGGGAGTAAGTGCTGTAGGGACTTATAGTCGGCTGTCTCCACTCAGGAAGGTAGGGAAGCCACATAAAATCAGAATCCACTCAGAATCCCGCTTCTGCCTTACTGCAGCTGGAGATTCGCAGTTCTTGGTTTGGCATGGCCTGCCCGTCAGATGTCTGCAGAGTGAGGACACCTCCTCTACCCACAACCAGCAGCCCGTGTCAAGTCTGTGACAGCTGCAACCACAGAGAACAATTCTGCATCACAGCCCGGGCCCACCTGGATTCTTCTTAAGCCAGACTACACAGGCTCAGGGCCCCATGGGGAGTCCAGCAAGTCTCCATCAGAAAGGGAATTACTGTAAAGTCTTTCCCACATAACACAGCGCTAGCCAGTGGCTATCAAAACCAGTAAGAATGGATAAGCTTTGCAACATGTTCTAAGTGCCTTTCATGGATGGACCTCTTTTATTCATGATGACAACCCTATGAAATAATGATTTCCAGTATCTCCAGTATATAGATGAAGAAACTGAGGCAAAAAAAGTCACAGTTTTCCCACTACTATATAATTTAAAAAGTGACTCTCCTCAGTGAGTGATGCAAGCAACATCCTTATTGTTGGGAGGAGCAGACCATGGACTCCACAGTCATTCATGGCCCCACTGATGGCTGTGTGGCCTCCCACTTTTACCATGTGATGTCCAGTGTCACTCTGGGCATCTACCTCTACCACAAGATGATGAGGGGCCCCTCCAGAGTACCTCTACCCAGAAGGGGCCAATATCACTTCCATTCATATTCCAAGGGCTCCACCTGGACCTACCTATAGGCAGGAAAAAGCTAAGAAATGTTGACCCTGGCTGGGCTACTGCTTCTGGCTGCCATTTTTATAGTGGTGGAAAATACAGAGCTCTGGTGGTAAGCAAGACATTTCTGCCATGGCTTTTGAACTGTCTGACTCCAGAGTCTGTCCTCTTTATCATCAGGCTACCTGGTTTGGCTCAAGAGCTGTTGGGGAGGCCATGGGGCTCAGGCATCTGAGAATGCAGGCAGGGAGGCAGCAGTCACTGAGCGCATCTGTCAGGACTCTCCTCCACATACGGGTCATGGGTCTGAAATCCCCATGCCCAGGACTCTGTTGGTTATGGGCTCAGCATAATTTGGGAGTTCCTACAATGTGGCATCTGGGAAGGGTCAAACCCAAACCTTTCCTAGTTTACAACTTCCCTGAATGAATTGTTCAGATGCTTTTCCTCAGGGGACCATGGGCTCAGTTTGCAGTCCAGTGTTTAGAGGTGCAGTGTTTAGAAGATGGAGTAAAAGTGCTATGGGAATGAGAGTTGACCAGCAGCCCAATGTGTCTGAGTAGAGAAAGCTTTGTGCTGGGGGATGTGATACTTTCAAAATATGTCCACAAATTCTGATACAGCTCCCTAGAGGAAGTGAAGGCCAAGTCTCCCTCTCTTGAATGTGGGCTGAACTTGGTCACTTGCTTTCACTGTATGGAGTAAAGCAGAAGTGATTGCATGTGACTTCAGAAATCTCTTCCTTTTTATTCTCTCTCTCTTTCTTAGACCACTGCCTCTCATTGAGTTAACTGCCATGTTGTAAGGATGTTGAAGGGCCTTGGAGAAGCCAAAATAGTGAAGAACTGAGGTATCCTGTCAAAGACCATCTTGGAAATGAATGTCCCCAGCCCCAGTCAAGCTTTCAGATGAATATGCCCCTGCCACATCCCAACCATAAGAGAGACTTTCTTAAATTCCTCACCCACAATAATTATAATAAATTGTTGATGCTTTAAGTCACTAAATTTTGGGGTTACTGGTTTTTCAGCAATAGATAACCAAATGGAGAAAGAAGGAATCCAATGGAGGCAACACAGTCCCACTTATGGGGAGCCATGAATGCCAAAAATCATCTTTAATTAATTTTTTGCTGTTTTTTTCCCTCACATCTTCCCTTCTTCCCTCCTCTCCTTCTTTCTTTCTTCTTTCCTTCCTTCTCTCTTTTCAATTGCAATAACAATGGTTAACAATGCTATTTATGTTTTAAAGATATAGGGTCTCCCCCTTCAAGAGTCATTAGTACACCACACTCATCTTTGATATTAATGTATTATGAGGAGGCAACAGACCTGTCAACGTATGATGTGGAGCAGTAAAAAGAAACAGGAAAGCAAACCTCTGGTCACAGAATTCTCAGGTTTCCAATGTCATAAACTGGGTATTTGCTTTTCTCTAGCTCAGTGGTTCTCAGCTAGGGGTATTTTACCCCTCAAGAGATATTTAGTAATATCGTGAGATATTTTCATTGTTACAATTTGGGCTGTCAATACACACACACACCAAGGATGCCACGAAGCATCATACAATGCATAGATCAGTTCCCACAACAAAGAACTATCCAGTCCAACTGTCAACGGTGCCAAGACTGAGAAAGCCTGCTCCAGCCCTCACCTTGAAACCACCCTCTCCCATGAAGCATCTGTGAGTCTGAGCTTCTCCAGAATTGGAATCAACATTTGTACTCTCATGCTGACATACCTCCCAATTTTGAGGACTCAGTAGAAGAAAATAAAGTCCTGGCCAGATTCCAGAAGGCCAATGCATAGCTGTGATTATAGATCAAATCTCTTCCACATATTCTCAGAGTCAAGAAGTCAGAAAAGGGTAGATCATGCTATGCTAACAAATTAATTCAGATCTCCAGACTTTGTGTGTCAATACCTTGACACACAAAAATGTTTACTTCTCATTCACATCAAAGTTATGTAGAATTATATTAGTCTTTCCTCCAAGCAGAAACACAAATTTCACAGATCACTTCCATCTGGAAGGGATGATCATTCATGAGAAGTTATTTGGCCTATCCTGAAAATGCCCACATTTCACTGACCTGAACAAGTCACTGCAAGACTTGACCTGAACAAGTAACTGCAAGAGAGTCTGGAAAATGTCCAAATATGAGCCCATGAACATTTAAGCATAATTTCATTTGGAACTCACAGAAACAGCGGAGGAGTGTTCTCAGGGAAGCACTGCTGGCTGTCCAGGCCCACTCCCCCTGGTGCCGGCACCTCCAATAGGGTCAGCAGGAGTTGGGGGAGAGACCAGGTCTCTTGGGCATGAAGCCCCCTCTTGGCCTCACAGCAAAGCTTCCTGGAGCCATGATTTTAGGTAGTACATTATAGTTGGGGGGACACAAAAACTCAGAAACAAAATCAGTGGACATGAGAAAAGTGGACATTGGTCAATGCTAGCAACATCTGTTCTCTGGTACAGTCCCTTCTAGTCCTTCACCACCAAAGACCCATACTCAGGACACAGGCCTGGCCATGCCCACTGGTACAATCCAAATAGAATCTAGGATTAAAGAAACAGGCATTGCCTGAAGTCATTGGCAAGTTATCATCAAGGAGATGGAAGATGGTAAAGTACTCTTAGTACTCTTATGTATCCCCTTTGCCTTCATGGTCAGCTATACAAGGGGCTTCATTATTCTTTGATTCAGAAAAATAAATAGAGGACCCAACCATATCAGGTAAGCTCTAGTTACTGGAGAAACCATTTTATCAGTCATAGTTGACTACAATTTTGCATCTCAGTTCTCATGTGAAGGGCTTTTTAACTTAATATATTTTTCCAAAACCAGAAGCAAATCTGCAAGTTATTTTATAACACAGCCTTCTTGATTCCTTTATAGCCTCAGCACTAGAACACAGTGCAATGCCTTACAGCTCAGCTCAAGTGAAAGCATGTCTGGGCCTGTACAAAAGCTGAAAGCTTAGTCATTTAATAAAAAGAGTGGCTCTCAAGGTGGGGGTTGAAGATAAAATGGGTGTTGAACCATACGCTAGTTATATACATTCTTTTGAATATTTATTTCATTAAGATTTTTTTTAAGATCCAACTCTGTATTCCCAATTTAAAATAGTCAAGTAATATAGCATTCTTGGGAAAAAAATAAAGACAACTCTGTTTGACATATACGCCCGAAATGCAATCAGCTTACCCAGCCCTATTCTTCATAGCCTCCATTCAGGAAATAAGAGTCCCATTTCCTTTTCTCTTTTCCCCGCAGTTCTCAGAACCACCTTCCCTGCTAGCTGTCCACCAGGTGAGCTCTGTAAATCCTAGAGATTATGCTGGAATGCATTGAATACAAGATGCTTCTGATAATAAAGTTTATCAGAATGGCTCGTCATTATTTTTGCATCATTATACAATTATTGCAGTTTTGGAAGGTAATAAATCACTGCACAGATGACAAGTTGAGAAGCTAAAGACAGCTATTCTCACAGATAAAGCAACCGCTGCCACTGACGAGATGTGATGACTTGGTGTTCAGCCTTTGGCAAACTGCCTCTGGTCCCTCGAGGTGTTGCTAGGAATGCCCTCCCTACACAGATGCATGCCCAGCACATCACAAGATCCCAAGTCCACAGAGGAGCTTGAGATCCCAAACACCCCAAAATGAGTTTACCAATTTCACTCCTGGATGGCCTATGGGAGCATGGCCATGCCAATAACAAACTCAAAACTCCAAATCCCAACTTCCATCACTCAGGTGTAAGTATCCATAGCGCCCACTGGTCATTCATCCCTACTTAGGGTTGTCTCCACAGAAGCCCATGTCATGTGTGCACATGTGAGTGTGCCTTCTAAGTTTTCTGAATTTCCACATATACTGAAGTCTTCTTTTGTTTCTTACATTTAGGCAACTGAACAAACAGCAGAGCGTATTTTCTGCAGACTATGAAAAACAGATTTGCAGACTAAAATCAAGGAGATGTCTGAGTTCAAGAAATCACACTCTGAGAGGATTAATAGGATAGGAAGGATTCGGAGAAGGAGAACTGGCCCACGTGATGGCTGTGCTGGTGGAGGGGCTGAAGACGCTCCAAATTTATCAATGGACTCCTAGTGCAGGAAACTGCTGAGAAAAGAACTAGAGGGAACCTCTTCCAGAAAGTTCCAATGAAACCATATATTGGGGGCCCATCTGCACCAATCAGAAAGCACTATTGGTTATGAAGAGAAATTCAGGGAACTAGTGACTGGAGTGGGACATTCTGGGAAAAGAGATTATACTGCAGCAGAGTGCTTCTCAACATATGCCCCCAGATCCAAGCTATCACCATCCCTTAGGAACTTATTACAAATCCACATATATGGGCCTCACTCAGACCTATCAAATCAGAAACTCTAAAACACTAATCAGAAAGGAACCGAGATTCATGCACTCCTCCGATACACTGGGTCATCTTGTTATTCTGGATAGTCCCTTCAAACAGAATGTATAACATTCAACACCTCATATAAGTTGGGCACTGCACAAATTCTCTTAGGTGATAACTAGGGGGTTAACATACAGGCCATGCTTACTCCTAAGTCATAAGTTTAGTGGACTACCTATGCGCTAAAAGGGGGTTTTCTCCAATATATGCAAAGTAATTACATAGGATGAAGTTCATGGTGACTTCACTCTCTTATTCAAGCAAGTCTCAACCTTCAGGAGCAGCAGGTGGAAGTCAGAACCTTACACTTCCAAAGAGATGGATGAGACGTTAACCAGAAATGGTGAATTCATTCCTCATAGTGACTTCGGCTCACTAAAGCCAGATTCTCATGGCCGCTTTTGACTAAGACAAAAATAAATTGCTAAACAAAAATCCAAAGCCATCATCCTGTTTGCTGTCCTTCAATCTGCCCCATCCTACAATCAGGCTTCTCTAAATATTGAAGTAATTTTTGCTCCTGTTAAATTCAGGTGAGCCCAGCACCACAAAACCATCCCAGGAGACAATGGAGCTCAGTGGGGTCCACATAAAGACCCTTAAAGAGGTCCTTCCTCGCATGGGGAATGACAGCAGAATATATTTTATATGCCTCAGCAACTCCCAATATAAGGCATCAATACTTTCATCCACACAACTTCCCAGGACCCCAGCATCTATCTCCTAGGGCAAACAGTCTCCTCTCCAAATGAAACAAAGTGAGTAGGTGCACTGGAAAGGGTTCTGTTCTCCTCTGCCACCAACCCTTCCAGAAAAAAGACAGATAGGAGATGGCCCAGTGCATGCCCTATGACTCCATAACTGAGAAAAACCCCATCACAGTAGGGGAATTGGAGTAGGAGCTCCTTCGTTCCCATTGTTTACCACGTGCAGAAAAATGGTCGTTTTGTAGGTTACACGCTGGGGAATCAATTCCAATCCCCTGGAGATTTCCTGGGTCTGTTAAGCACATTTATTCTCCTGTTTCTAATCTGTTCCTTTGATTTGCACAACTTGAACATACTGTCATCATTTTAAAGCCGGGGAGAGCAGAGGAAATGAGAAAGCAAGGGCAGAGTAAGCAGGAGAGGAGAGAGGAGCTTGATCCTGTCATTCTCCAGCTAAAATTCCACTCCCTTTCAGTAGGACAAAATGCCTCTGCCTGCCACTCAAGGCCTTGATGGCCTGGCCCCAGAACTTGCCTGCCTGAGTTTTCAAGATTAAGCGTAATCACAATGATAATATAACAATAGCATCATTATCATGTTTTGGGCTGGTCCACACTAAATACTCTGATGTGCCTGACACTCTACTCTTGCTTAGTTACTATTATCACATTAACTACTAAATGGAAAATCTGGACTTTGGGCCCCAGGAATCTGACCCACATGCCCATTTGCCTACCACCATGTTAAATGTGAGTTTTTTCCTAACATTGGGACTCCTGGGCTCTTCAGAGTCATGTGCTCTTTGTACATCTTACAATGAGAGACCAGATGAAACTCAATTCAGGAGTGAGATTCTGTCCCCCAAGTCATGACTCTCTGCCTTGTCTCTCTGTGCCAAGTCAGAGGAGAACTTCAATGTAAAACCCCTAGAGAGAAAATAATCAAGAGATACAATCTCTGGTCCCACAAAGCACCCTAAATCCTGTCACCTAACGAAATATTTTACAAACTAGTTGCTCAATAAACATTTGTTGACTGAGCACATTCTTCAACTTGCACGTAGTAAGTTATTATGTACTTATATGGCATGCAATGCTAGATGATCTTTTGAATGTGATTTCATCTAAGCCTCATAGAAACCCAAGGAAATATTTATACCCTTGTTTTCAGATGAGCACTCTGGTGTTCATAAAGTGCACAGCTCTATCTTGCCTGGAAGTTATGTTCATCTGTGGGTTCACAGTAAGAGGAAGGAAAGAGCTTGTGAAAAGCAAGCACGACCGAGTGAAGCTAGATTCTTGGTCAAAGTGAATTGGACTACTTTATAACCCACCCAGCTCAAATGTCTTCCTCCATTACCCAGACTTTTATTTCATTGGGGAACATTGGTTCCTTAAATAAAAATACCTCCATCAGGTTTAGGAGATGGCCCAGTAATAGTTACAAATAAAATCCCCACCCCAAAACCTAAATACTTAATCATTTTTTCTACTCATAATTTTGTGCATCAGAAATTTGGGAAGAATGTCTAAGTGGTTCTTACCACTTATGGTAAGCTTCTCAGTATGTTCTCAGTATATCCAAGATGAGGGCACGCAATTTTGGCTGTTGACTGGGTGGTCAGCTATAGTACACACTGGAGCCCCAATACGTGGTCTCTTCATCTCACTAGGGTCAAATTTTAACATGGACATCAGGGTTAGATTCTTACAGGGCATGACTTCCCCCAGAGTGAGCATCTTGACAACTTGATAGAAACTTCATAGACATTTTTTTTCTATAAAGATTCATTTACGCATGCATACAACTACTAGGGTACAAGCCAGAGGTGCAGGGGGTGAGAGGAGTCACCAGAGACAGAGTGGGGAGCAGAACAGGCGCATTTACTGAATACACTGCTGAGGGGAGCAGCAGGAGACAGGAGAGGTCTGCTGAGCTGTGTGGGTCACGCCCTGGCTGGGGATGGAACTCGTACTGCACTGCAGCTGCACCTTAATCTCCCTTGTTCCACCAGGGAGGCCCCAAAACCTTATAGGCTTTTGATCTCATTTGTAAGTTACCCATAGTCTTGCCATCATATTCTTTTAAACAGCCACATATATACCAAGTTTCAAGGAACCATATCCTAGGAAGGAATGTCAGAAATCTATTTCAATACATTTATTTCAATACTGCACAAGGGTATTAAACATTCACCTCAGGCAGGATAAATTTGTTAGCCTGAGGCCTGTGATAAAGTCATTCTCCAAGGACTACCACCATCAGTTCCTTCTCCCACTGCTACCCATGTGCCACTTCACTCATCAAAGGGTAGCCTCTCTTTCACTTCCCCTTGAATCTGGGCTGGCCTTATTAACACAGCCTGTAGTAGAGTGACTGTGTAGTGATTGGTCTAGTCTTTCAAAGGATAGATGCTTCCTCTTCCTCTGGGAGAAGGTAGACTCCATCCAGAAGGTAGACCTACTCAGTGCCGTATTGTAAGCTAGTCACACAGAGTCTTCCTGAAGAGGCTCTCTTCTCATGGAGGAGAACCAGAGAACCCAGCAGCAGTCAACACCAGAGCCCCAAACATATGCTCCCTCCATGAGAGCCCTTATGGTCAAACCAGACAGCTGGAAGCCCACTGACAGCTGCCCTCATATGCCTCATCCATTCCTGACCCACAGAAGCATGAGTGGATACAATGATTGCTGTTTTAAGTCACTAAATTTTGAAACAGTTTATGGATCATCAACAGATAATTAAAATACTCAGCACTTCCCAAGGCAAGACACCCATGGTGCTGAAGGGTGACACTGAAGCACTGTGTGCACGGACTTCCTGGGGCTGGGGCTGTCATACTAGATGAGGTGGGTGAGGATGTACAGGAGCACAGGAAGAAACTATCTACCTCATTTCAAAGTTTTGTCCAGAAAATAAGGAAAAATAAGGAAAAGGGGATTCTTTTCCTTCCTTATCTTGCCCTTCTTCATCTCCATCAACTCTCCCCCCAGAACATGGAGAGGTCAGAATATTATGAATTATGTTGAATTATTCATTTATTTTTACGTACAAAATGTTTTAAATGTACTGAAAATAACTGAATATAGTTTAACAAACGCCCTTGTACTTATCACCCAACATTTAAATAGACTTTTGAGGAGTAGTGGAGAATATTAATCACTTTTCAGATGATTACTATTTACTGAAAAACGGGCTCTATATTCTAAAACACTGACTTGGAGATGAATTCCTGGGATACCCCTGGCAGTCAAGAGTTGAGTGTTTCCCTCCCAAAAGCCACAGGTTTGCAGGCTCCAAAACAAAGTTGGTGACTTCCATCTTCCATATCCAAAGCTCTTCCCCTTCCCCCAACTCAGTTCCAGAGCAGTTACCCATATGAAGACCCACAAAAGAGGGCTCCCCTGGACTGCTTCTCACTGACCCACTGGAGCCTGTGCTGATAGCGTCCCATTACATCATTTCCACCTTGTTACAAAATGCACCTGTCCTCTGTTCAATCCTGAGGCCCCTGCCAGCCAATCAATGTTATGGACACCCACACCTTTTAATAATGGCTAAGCACATCACTTCCCAAGGTTAGATGTTTCCAAGTTAAAAGGGACCTTCTAGGGACAGTCTGGTGCGACCCACCACGGGAATGCCGTTAGAAGAGGTGTTATGGGTGATTTGGGTCCTCGTCTGCACATCCAGACTCACTCTCCATTCTCTCCCTGAACACTGACTTTGGTTGTAGTTTTCTATTAGGTTCAGTCAGTGGGGTGGCACCACCAGAGAAGAGGAAAACCCAAGGAGAGAGCTATCTAGGTATCTCCCTCAGCTCCCCCACTGCGGGGTCACCAGAGACAGTCTACAACCAAAGCCTAAAGTCCTGTTAGGCAGCCCATCCACACAGCCAACCCTTCCCTGGGTTCAGAGCTGCTCCCTGCCATGGGTTGTTCAGGCCCAAGAGAGGCCAGAAGCTTTGCTGTTCCTTTCCTGGGAATCTGCATCTCCCCTGTGGGTTCCCCTCCTCCCTGCACCTTTGCACAGAGTTTGCTAAAATGCCCTGAGGTTGCCTAATTTCAGTGTTTCAGTCTATTACTATTGAGGCTTGAACATACAGGAGGGAAATGGGCCCTTTTGGCATTTCTCAAATCTTGCCACTCTGCTTTCTCAGACACATGAGCCGAGGGACCACCAAGGACACAGGCAGAGCTTCCTTGTCCCAAGCCCAGTCAGGGAGCTGAATCCCCAAGGTCTTTTTCAGGTATTTGTGCCCTGAGCCTTCAACCTTCGTCCATCCCAGGGGCACAGGGTAGGCGTGGTAAAGATGCCTCCCCAGTCCTGGTACCACCAAATGAAATCATCCCTAGTTCTGAGCCATTCACATGCTTTATACGCCTTCATAAAAGGATAGGACATATTATAAGCAAAATAGTCTTGCTAAATATAGTCTATTCAGCCCGGGGAAGGCTAAATTATTCATAGCCAGACCAGGATATACAATGTGCTAAACACAAATGCATTTTTGATTTTTTTTTTTTCTGGGGCCTGTGTCTTCAGCACCCCTGCATCGATCTGTCACTGCCCCCCAATGCCTACTTTTGCTCTGGATGAAAATCTCAGCATCAGGGCCATTTACCAAGCTGTGAACAGCCCCCAGCCCCCCTTCTCCAGGACAGCAGTGACCGTGAGGTTGTCGATTTTCCTCCCTGAGCAACACAGGCCTGAGGCAGGCACAGTCCTGTCGGAAGATCACCAACTTGCTACAGAGCCCAGAACAAACCTAAAACAGACATCATGGAAGCTAGGATGGCTCAGTCCCCACCACACCATGAAAGACAAGATGGGATGGGGTGTGACAGCAGTAAGTAAAGTCACCAAGTCCTCCGCAGGACCAGTGCCCAGAAGCCAATACACAAGTTCCTCCAAAGGAGGTCTCGGCCCCAGCTCGCGCAGTTCCACTGATTTCCAACCCAAGCTCTGTTCACATAGAAGCTGCTGCTTAGATTTTTCTCTAGTATGAGAAACATTGTTGAAAATCCTGATGTCTCTGAGTCTACTTTTTACGACTCTTGTTTTCCACATAAGACAAAATAAAACAGTAATCTCACTATCTCTTCCTTCTGAATGTGGTCCAGGATATGAGGACTCAGGCAACTGACCATGACCTAGACACTCTGAGGGTCCCTCAGAATGTTCCCTAGGAAGGGGGTGGGGGAACCCTAGCAAAGCTAAAGGGAGGAATCCCTAGCAACAGTGTGCCAAGATACAAGACTTCTGTTCTACTAGCACAACGACATCTGTCATAAATAGATTATCTCACCACTAAAAATGACACAGATTTTAGTGAACAGTAATTCAGAGAAGAGAGCTTAGAGATAGTAAGATTGATAAGGTGTCTATTCCCAGGTACCCTGCCGTTGCCTAAGGCCCTTGAAGAATGGGGTAACTGCTACTTCCTAGATATGGTCATAGGTTGCATGGATTTAAGGGGTACACCTCTGCCACTTGACCTATAACCTGAGCACAGCCTTTGGCTTTCCAGAACCTGAGGTCAAGGAGTACCTCTGAGTAGATCACCTCGGTGAAGGCAGAGAGCAATCGCAAGATTCCACGTACCTGATGCTCCTGGCAGCAAAGCTGCTACTAATAGCTGTGGAGATGGGCCCAAACTTTAAGGTGCTTCATCTTACAAATTATTGCCTGCTTTCCTTTCCAGTGTGAGAAGAGTGTGCTTTATTGATCTAAGAAAAGAGCCCGTGATGACAGATTCGGCAGGACTCATGGAGCAATCAGGCCTCCTGGGAACTAGGGAACATCTTGTGCCGTTGCCTGCATCAGAGGATGCAGAACCCTCTGAAAATTCAAAACAGCAGAACAAGCCCCATGTAAAGAGAAAGTGCTGAGAGACACTGAGGTCCATGGAGAAGAATCTAGACTGCACCCCACGCCCCTGCTTGTCAGCCAGGGGCCTTGATTCAGTCACTCAACCCACTGCATTAGACAGAAATCAACACTTGCCTTATCTATGGCCTGGGATGGTTGTAAAAGAATATATGGGAAAGCAGGTAACTACCAAAGCAACTGTAGTAGGTAACTGTCATTTTCATGCAGGAAACCATCACAATCTTAAAATCATAACAGGCTCATATTTTTCTTTAAACCAGTAGTTCTCCAAGTATGGTATCTACCCAGCATCACCTAGAAACACGTTAATAATGCAGTTGGTCCAGACTTGAAACCACTCATTCAGGGATCCTGATGGGGGTGTGGAGGAGGTAGGTGAAGAAATCAGTGTTTAACCAGCCCTCAGGTTATCTAATGGATGCTAAGGTGTGAGAATCAAGGCTCAAAGAAACTTGTGACTTGTCTAAAGTTAGTATGTTTCCATCACAGGATGAGATCACTGCTTTATTAAGCCCCCTAGGCCCTCTGCTACCTGTGCAAACAGGAGATGAATGAGATTAGAGGAGAGGAGAACCTATCCCCATCCCAGTCTTCTATGGGGTCCATACTAAATAGGAACAAGGGCAACATCCAAAGAAACTTAGCAAACAACCAGAGAACCCCAGATGTGTGGTCACTTTGCTTGGAGGACTGGCATTGATGCAGGAGCAGAAGGGCCTGGGGAGGAGGTCATGAAGTCCCCTGGGGTTGGAGATGGATATGAAGATGCAGACACAGAGATGAGGAAGGGCACCCCAGTGTACAGTTAGCACAGTGGGGAGTAGGATAAGCACCCAAGCAGGAAGCAAGTTAGGTGGGAGGGGAAGGGGGAAACACTAGCCCATTAGGTCCAGATGTTCCCCTGAGGGCACCTCTGAGCCCCTGAAATAGTTTTCCTCCTTCAGTTCAGATGCAGACTCTCAAATTAGTAAACCAAGCAGGCCCTTCCAAGTTATATACCATGCTTAATCCTCAAGACTCCCCTCCTCCTGCCAACCATATCAGACCTATAAATAGTGGAGCTTCAGGGGAAGGAGTGACTGAAATTGCATGGTTTATTAGGATGATTATATATTATTTATGTAATAATTACATACATGATTATATAGCATTATAATCACGCCTATATTCTAGCTTTATTAACCATAAAATATCATTTTTGCTCTTAAGGTTTTTATGGGTTTTTAAAAGATTTTAATTATTTGTGATTTTATTTGAATGCACCCTGAGGTTTTAGAATGAAGAATGCTACTTTAAAAATCTAATAGATAAATAAATATTTGGTATCATTTCAAGAGACTTAGCCTAGTATTAAAAGGTTTGGTTGTCCCAATATGTGATTTAGAAAAATGTTGAAGGGCTTGAAACTATCATGGATGAAATCGCTCATTTTTTCAATCATTTGGTCAGTAAAAAAATACTGAATTCCTAATGCACACATGTACTGTGCAAGGAATACCTTTGGATAGGCTTTCTTTGTAACTACAACAGTATTGGGGGCTGGGAGGCTCTGCATTCTAGAGATGCCCCCTATGGCCAGTTCTCTACAAACTGTATTCTTTTATCTGGCTCTAAAATAAAGATAGATTATAAGGTTGCACCCTTTTTGGAATAGTGTTGGTAGCAGGTATTCTACTGTGGGTCACTAAATACAACATAGAAAGGGAAAAAACAGTTTGGGGGTTTTTATCCCCTAACTGACAACTTGCAGGGGCTAGTGCTCAGTCCAAAGAGTTCTGACATATGAGGTCAATGACCCCATACCAGGGGTCATCAGAGATGCTCTCATTGCCTCTTCTGGGTGTCATCTCCCTCATCTCCCCCACCCTCCCACTTCATGCCCCATAGCCCACATAGAAGACCCATTAGACAGTTAAAGCCACAATATTTAAAAAAAAAAAGCACTGGCAAAAGAGAAGTACCAAAATATGTGTTTGAAGATTTTTGATATTTGAAATACTTCAAAAATCATCCATTTCCCCATCAATGCAGAAATGAGAATTTTGTTGGATATCCTAACACTTGTCTTATGACCTAATGTTTATTTTATTTTTAAATACATATCAAAGATTTTTTTATCTGTTTAGCCTTTAATCCCTAAAGGTTGCTTTTGCAGAAGAAAATAACCTCATTCACACTGAGGTATTAATGACTCAGTTTAACTTAGACCTCTGTCAAGAACAACTCTACAGAAAAACAATGCCTTCATTTCTGGAGTTGGGGCATTTGCCAAAGACTCATGGCAAATATGGTTTTAATAGGAAGGTTGTCACTCAAACCATAGCTTGGTGACAAATACCTGTCACATCCACTTGTAAGGCATGAAGGGTTCTTGGGTCAATGATTTCTGTACAGTAAAAGAGAACTTTTCAAATCCTCAATGTTATTATCCTCCCAACAGAATCCAGGGCCAATTGCAGAACTTCTATTTCTGCAACAGCAAAAGAAGAGATTCAGCAAATTAGAGGAGACAAAAGCCATTTCTAAGTTCTGCAGCAGACATCTATGGTAGGCATTTTGCTTATCACTTACTGAAGAAAAAAAAAAAAAAAGGAAACTCCATTAGTTCTGCCTGACTAGAAACCAGTATCACTAGAGCTAACCAAACGCAGCTGATAAAGGCACATACTAAATATAAGCCTAAAATCATCAAATAACAAAAGAAGATAGCATGAGAAGAAGAGAGCAAAACATAAAATTATTAACAAAATTACAGGAATAGGTGCTCACCTATCAATAATTATTTCAAATATAAATGGACAAAACTCCTCCATCAAAAGACTTAGAGTGACTAAATTAATACAAATGAAGATCAGTGATTTGATATCCACAAAAAGCCCACATTAGGTTTAAGGACACACATAGGATGAAAGTCCAAGGATTTTTTAAAAGAGATATTACATGTAAATGCTAACCAAAAGAAAGCATAATTTTATATCAAATGAAATAGAGTTTAACTCCAAAACTGTCTCTAGAGACAAAGGAAGTCATTATGTGATGATAAAAAAAAATCAATTCAACAGGAAGATAGAACAATTATAAATATATATGTACCCAATGTAAAAGAACCTAAAACATAAAGCAAATATTAATAGGTCTGAAGGGAGGAATTGATAGCAAGACAATAATAGTAATAGACTTCAATATCCCACTCTTTCAATAATGTATAGAACATTCAGAAATAAAATCAATAAAAAAATAGTTTACTAAAACACTATCAACCAAATGGACCTAAGAAACATATTAAGAACTTTCCCCCAATAGCAAAATACACATTCATCATACATCTTTCCAAAACACTCTCCAGGATAGGCATATGTTGAGTCACAAAACAAGTGTTAAATCTCAGAAGATCAAAATCATCATTTCAGATCAGAATGGAATGAAACTAGAAGTTACTAGTGACCAAAAAAAAAAAACCTGGAAAATTCACAAATACATGGAACTAAACAACACTGCACAGAATAAGCACTGGGTCAAATAGGAAATATTTTAATAACTTAGACAAAGAAAAATTAAAATACAACATAACAAAACTTATGGAATGCAACAAAAGCAGGCCTGGCTGAGTGGTCCATGCCAAATCTCTCTCTGCCAAGTCAGTCAGAATTCTCTTCTCATCTAGGATCTATTATCTGAGCTGCCATTCCAAGTCCTGATAATACCATTAAATCCTCTTTTAGAATCTCTAAAAGAGTATTGTACTTCTTGATGTGAATTGGAAAAGACTATTTTTAAAATCAAAGAACAATCACTAGGGGGAAGCAGATTCCTCAGTAAGCTGTAAGTGCACTTTGTCCTTAAGGGGCACTGAGCTCTGTTGGGAAAGCATCACATCCCAGGAAGGTCCATGTTAAGCCCTCATGCAAGAACCCAGCTAAGAACCCATAGGTCAGTGGGGGAGCCTACCAGAGAGCCAGAAGAAGAAAGCGCGTTCCTGAAGGGGTAAATGAGAAAACATACTTAAGACATTCCTTCTTAAGTATCCAGGGTGTGTAGGAGGCTCAAAACCTCCTCTCCCTGGAGACAGTGACTCAATGTGTAAATGACTTAGTAGCTCCTATCACCTTTTCATGGGACTCAGCAATGCCACCATTAGCCCTTTGGTCTAAAACTTCAGACAATATTCCCCAAGAGGAGGTGTCACCAAAGAGTGAGAAAGGATAATCTCGTCACCCCAAAATGAAGAAAGAACACAAACCTAGACACAATTCATGAAAGAAAAAAGTCTAAGAACGAACACAGCATGAAAGACAGAGCATGATGGGTAAATGTTATTGGGTGCCCTCTCTGCAGTGGGCTAAGTTCAGGTATCAGTCCTTCTTTAGGGTCCTTTGGGCTTTCTCAAGGTAATTAATGACTACCTTTAGTCTTTGTTCTCCAGCAGCCAGTTCTGCAAGGACAGCAGTCAACACTAAATGACTCAGATTGCAGAGATGAGCAACCTAAGGTTAGCAACCCACTTGTTCACATGTTCAACAGATGCATATTAACACCTAATCAGTCTTTCATCTATTCCCCAAACAATTGTGTTTTAACTGCTATTTGAAATCCTCAGTTTGTGACCCTTCCTTCTTTCCCTGTTCTTTATTACCTGGGTTGCTGCTGAGTGTCTATTGTAGGAACAAAGTTCTGTGGGAGCACAGAGAGACTAACTCCTGTGGAGCAGTTGGCCAAGACATCAGAGCTGTGCTGCAAAAGCCAGGTCTTAAGGGTTGGTTGGGTGGGAGTTTGCCATACAGAAAAACAAGAGAGAAACATCCCAGCAAAAGACATAATAGTTGCAAAGCAACAGATCTGAGAGGATAGCAAGGTGAACTCCAACTTTAAAGACTTTACCTGCTACCCCAGGAATGGACCTACACTGAGGGTCTCCTGACTTACGCAGTTTCTTTTGGCAACAGGCAGAGTTAGAATGTTCATTTTTTTCTACATTTTCACTGACAAATATCTGTTGCCACATGACTTTTGTTCTAAACAGGCACAAATATAATCCTCAAATATGACACACCCAGCACCTCCTAATATGCCCGAGACTGTGAGCTTTTCTTACAAACAATACAAGTGACTTTGACATTTCCCACCAAAGCAGCTGTGGCAGTTTTAATGTTTACAATTCTGTGTCACCCTGGGTCTGAGACACTCTTCCAATTAAACCCTGGTTACACTTCTCTTTCCAAGTGAGAAAGAATCCAATTAAAGTTAATGAAAGCAATCAGTCTGCAAGTCTCGGGGTGTTCTGCCCCATTTGTGAATCCAGGTAATAACACCAGTGACCTCATGGAAAGGGAAAAGGCACCATCGTTCTCTGCAAATGAGTCATTCCTGAGTTGGCCTGGGAAACCTGGAATTTAGGCAGTTTCCCTACTTGAATTCCCCCAAAAACTCAGGATCCCATAAACATGGGAGGTAGGAACAATCCTTTAAGGAGCTTCAGACTCACTTAGCCACCATATGGTTGGAGCTCAGTAGTACCTCCCATAAATCTGAAATCCTGGAGACCCTATGCTTAAGCAGGAAAATACTCCCTTGATCTCCTAATTGATTTCAAAGAGGCTGCTCTTAACCCAAACAATAGCACCATTGCAGTGGCAAGAGCCCCTGGTGTTGAATCAGCTCAAGTCATCTGAATTTCTCCAGCCATTGGTACTGACTCTCAGGCCATCCAGTGGACCTGCTGGGTTTCTTCTTAGAAAGTCAGCTCCTTTGGGGGAGCATCGACAAGGCCCAGATCTCCATGCCAGACTGTGAGGACACGCCCCTCAGACACTGCACAGATGTCATAAACATCACTTGTCACCATTCATTCCCAAGGGGGCCTGTCCCCCCATGCCAGTCCTGCCCAAGTTCAGCTGAAAAACCACACACCCCTCTAAGTCACGTTTGTTCCTTGCCATTCTCTATTTATTTTAAAGGCTGACTCACTCAACAATCATTTATTGGCAGAATCATGCAGTTTTGACCTCAAAGAGATCGTCCCATGTTTTCTGCTTCTTCCGATCACTGCTCTTAGATGCAAGAAATTTGACTCTGGCCCTGGCTGACACCAGTGAATGGACCATCCCTGTTCTCAGAGGGCTTCAGCTCTGGCTGGAGAAACAAAGCTGACATTTGTGAGCAGTTGGAAAACAGAACAAGGCAGTAAATAATTAAGTGCTACTCAATTACATAATTGATTAATTATAACTAATTGCTACTTAAATGAACTGCTTTAGCCCACATTGATCTTCCTTGGCTCTTTCCTCATAGAGCAGCCGTGGTCTAAACCACTGACTCTGGCTCTTACACTTTGTCCAGAACCTTCTGTCCATCCCTTAGATGATGAGTCTTCTCTCTTGTGACTCGTGGGCAAGATCGGGTCTTTTTGAACTAAGGCTAGGCCCTGGTGTCTTCTCTATTGTCTCTCACAGCACAATCAGCATGTTCAAAGCATAAGTTCTTCACTTAATGTGCATTTACTGGCTAATGTCAAAAATACGGACCAGTGTTCTTATAGCTAACGTTTCCCAACTTCACATGCCCGGAGTGTCTAGGCACCTGAGTCACGCAGTCACAGTCAACTTTTGCTTCATTACTTGTGTAGCCTTAACCTGTCTGTGGGAATGACCCCATCTGTGTTCTTATGTTCTCTCTTGTTAAGCCACCGAGACAGTGCTGCTACTTCCATGTGTTACTGGCCACATTGTCCCACAGGATCCCTGCAGTGGCCCCCACTCTTCTCATGCCAGACTCTTCTGCCCCCGATGTTTTGATGAATGATGAGAAGACAGGGCAAGCCAGGAAACAGCCCACCTACCTCCTTTGGCCTATAATTCTTTAGGGTTCTAGGTCCCCCACTAGGCTCTGAATGATATGAGGAATCTTTACTCACCTCTGGGTCCACATCACCTGGAAGAGACCACTGTATCAGTCAGCTTGGGCTGCTTAAATAACAGAAATTATTTTCTCACAGTCCAAAGGCTAGAAGTCAGATCAAGTTGCCTACACATTTGGCTTCATGCTGAGACCTCTCCCTTTGACCTGCAAGTGACCATCTTCTCAGTGACCCCTTGTCAGAGTCTTCCTCTGTCATCGCAGTTCTGATCCCCTCGTCTTACAAAGACAGCCCTCATTTTACTTACATCACCTCTTTGAAGGTCTGATCTCTAAATACTGTCGCATTCTGAACCAATTTGAGGTGTGAGGACTTCAATAAATGAGTTGCTGGAGTGGAGAGGGGAACACAGTTTAGACCCTAACAACCACTAATAGTTTACATGCTCCATAAATATACTGCTCTTGGTGGGATGGTGGGATGATGGATTGATAGACAATTAATGGCTCAACAGGTATTTCTGGGGACAGGGCAATGGTGGGGCACAGGAGTTGGAAGAATCCTGCCAGTATAGGGACCTTTCTACTCCACCATGTTCTCTTCTTTCTCCCTGGAAGTGGCCAGATTTTTAAGATGGTCCCTCCCTTGTCCCCCTTCCACAGACAGAGATACGTTGTGTTAAAAGTGTAGAGAATAATGAAGAGGGAAATCACTCCAAGGGTTTCATGGGCTCACACACTCCTCTGGGGAGCAGCTGGCTTTCTTGGGGGAAAGAGCAGAAGGCACAACCCAGCTGTGGTTTCCCACATGACCGCGGGAACTTCTAACTCAACACTGAAACAAAGTCTTTGTAAATAACCCCCATCTAAAAGGGAGACAATGCCCCGGAATCGGGGCCTCTTTCGCTTCGTGTTCAGCAAAATCATTCCTGTTGTTAACAGGAGCTGCACTCCAGCGGCAGGGGAGGCCAGATAATTACGGTGGGGCCGAGAGAGCGCTCAGGGTCAGCAAAACAAAGAGGAGGAAATTGCCTGCACAGATTGGCTCAAATATCAGGTTCAACCAAGAAGAAAACACAATTTGTTCATTTGGAAAATGATTCTGGTGACGCGAATGCCCTACACGTCGTTGGAATTCAGGGGGAAACGGCACCAGAACGGGAGGCCCCTCTCAGGGAGAAGAGATGGCCGGTGGCTTGTAGCTGGAGAATGATTCTGTGGACCTCGTGAGTGGACAGCAGAAGAGACCCTCTGCTGCCCTTGTGAACTGGGCACTCCTGATCCATAAGTTAGCAGGGCTCTGAGGACTCAGCGTCTTCGAGGGACTTGGGGCACAGGCTTTGAAGGAGAGCTGAGGGGTGCTGCTGATGGACACCTTCCCATCAGTTCAGTAGGCAGTGGCTGTGAGCTGCCCTTGAAATTCCCTGTCTCTCCTTTTCCTCATCTGCTTGGGGGCGTCTTGCCCTGCAGTGGTCCAGGACAGGCGACACAGAGAGAGTCTCCCACCTAATTTGCTCAGACAGTCGAGGCTCCCACCTAGGGTCCCAGTATAATTATCACATACAAAGCATCCCTGTTTGGGGCCTCCCTGGTGGTGCAGGGGTTAAGTCTCAGCATTATCAACTTACTGCTAGCCACTGTGGCCTAAGTTCAAGCCCTGGCCAGGGAGGTAACCCACATGGCCCAGCAGACCTCTCGTCTCCCCTGCTGCTCCCCTCAGTACCATATTTCAATGCATCTACCTGTTCTGCTCCCAATTCTACCTCTGATGAATCCTTTTACCTCTTCCATACCTCTGGCTTACACCCCAGTTCTTGCATGCAAAATAAAAATAAATCTTTTTGGAAAAAAAAAAAAAAAGCATCCCTGTTTGAATATTAAACAGATATTCTTATTCCCTGGGATATTGAGGGACCAGATCCCCAGGCTTCCAGGCCTTTCAGCCACGACACCTCCAACAGGTCTTAGGTGTGCCTTGTAATCAAATGCGTCTTCCTTTTGGGGGTTATGGATATAGGACCAAATAGGTCAATGAGGGGAACATGACTAGGTCCCACACTGCTGTTCAACCGGTGACTCATACTGAGCCTGTTTTACCATCTTCTCCTTGATCTGTGAGTCCATTGTGCTCGCCACTCCTCCAAGGCAGGATCCAGCCAACTTCCCGGAGGTAAGCCTTTCCCTCATGCTCCCACATACCTTTGAATTAAACCCCATCCTTAAATGTAGCCCAGACATTTCTCTGCCTTTATATCCTGCCTGGGCTGAGACTTAACAGATCTACCTTCAGACACAGAACTAACAGCTATTTCCAAAGTTGTCAACCCTGGGACCTGGCAATGAGCAGGAACTGGGAGGTGGTTGGGCATAAATAGGAACACTTTGTATCTATGAGAAGGACAGCACAGGAAGAAGGACATGGGGGTCATGATGCCACCTACAGGGGAAGGGGAGGAGCCTGGCCAATGACAGCTGAGCAGGAGAGGGTTCCAGGCAGAAGCTTGCATTCAGGCCCTGACTACCTCTGAGGGGTGCAGGCCACCTCACCAGCCCCACCAACCCTGCCACCCAGGCAGCCCAAGTCTTGGTTCTGTCTGGCATTTCACTGCTCCTACTGGTAATGCTGCTATTGTGGACAAAGTTTAGTTGTCATTTAAAATGTAAATGAAGAGCAAACACAGAACCACCCACAACCATTCATTGAAGCAGAAGCAGAATAACTGCAGAAGCTGAACAACAACAAAAAAAAACACACACACAATAGAAACCCTCCACCCCCCACCCCCAGTCTTCTAAGACTTTCTAGCCAGACTGGTCAATTCATGGGTGAGCAGAAGTCCTGACTATCTCTCCCACATCCTTAACTCCTTCACATGACACCACGGTTTCCAGTGCTTTCTACTTGCACAGGCACAATCTCTGTGCTTTGGCCTTTAACATTCCAATTTTTATTCTAATCTAGTTGTATTTGTGAAAGAATGCTCAGAGCACTAAGGATAAAGTTAGCTAAAGACAAGTGTTTCCTTTCACCTCCTGGAGAAAACACTAAAAAAGTGGGTATAATACCTACCACTTTAGAAATAGAAAGGAAGCACAGAGGATTTTTTTTAATCCCAGCAGCTATTTAAAAGATAAACAGTAAATACAAATGGAATTATACCAACTAACCATATTACCAGCAGTCAATTGCTGTAGAATAAACATTCTTATTTCCAGGGTGTGCTAATATATTCAAAGACATGGAGAATGGCACCAGAAGAATTTATCACTGACATTTGCTAAATTAGATATTCCTGAGGTTTGCCTATATGGATGACAACATTTTTAGCACTTCAAGGTCCTTGCAAGAAAAAGTCTCTATAAAAATTCAGGGCAGTTTTGTTATCATCAACACTTTTAAATTGGCTGTGATTGTTACCACAGTTTTAAAATCAAAGAGTCCTAAAAGAAAGGGAAAATTATATGTGTCCTCTATATTTGAATTTATATATATGAGATTTAAAATATAATATTTTGATGTTTATTTCCGATAAACTCATTTTTATCAAAGACCTTTTTTCTGAGCCAAAGTCAATACATAGCTTAGCAAAGACCCACAGCTAGATAATATCCATCAACAACCTGCCAATTAACTAAACATCATGTTTGACAGTTCAGTTCTCAACCTGTTCAACCATGCACTCCATTTTGGCTGCTGTCCTAATTAATGAGTAATCTATAAAAGGAGGATAATAATACATACCTCATACACGCCACATACATAATTAGAAGGCGTGAACCAGATCACACATGGTGCCTGGCACTGTAGCCATTGGCAAATGTTTAGATTTCTTTTCATTTTCCCCCAATAATGTAAATGCTTGTGATCTTGTGCCCTAAGACTATTTAGAACTACATAATGAAATAAAAAGATACTTCTGTGTGATCAAATGACCTACTGTGGACACTTTTCAAAGCCACTCAAAGAAATTAGAAGTCCTGGAAACAATCTGAAGTCCCTTGACTGCCTTCCATCACCCCTCACCATGGCCTATCAGTATCCCAGAGGACCATAAATTTAAGGCAAGAAATGCACTGAATTTTAAATATTTTGTAACTAGAAATGTATCTGTGCACCTGCATCATTTTTGTTTCTTTTCCCTCCTTCAAGTTCTCAATATTCCATTTTAAGAAAAGGTAAAGGAAAAGGGAAGTTCCAGAATCCCAGTCCCGCCCTAAGTGGGGTGGAGCTGAGCAGAGATAAGAAGATGCTGGAGAGAGGAGATAGGAGGATGAGGAAGGGAGGAAGAAGGAAGCAGGATGGAGAGCAACAAGGAGATGTGGAGGAGGCACATGGAGCAGAGGGACATGTGAAGAAACCGTACTTGCTTCTTTGTCTTGGACTGGTTGGAACAGATGTGGGTGAGAGACCCATGGGGACCTTAATAATGGCAGCTTTCATCTTGATTTTGATTTTTCTTTTTTCCTCCCAGATTTGTCAAATTCTTTTTGACCCTTTCTATGGGTCTCCACTGAAAGATCTTTTTGACTTGTGACAGGATTTCAGGCCTTGCTTTGGACCAATCCTACTTGATTGGACTTTTACCCTCAATGAGATGGGTATCTTTGGATGCTTGACTTAGTAATTATATTCTTTGTCCTTTCTGTATTGTTCCCTAATTATATTAAAGTTCCTTTCCATTAAAGGCCTTATAAGTTTGTCTTAATGCGGCGGATGGCAGAACCCATTTAGAGAGAGCAGGTTGCGGGTTCTGGGGTGCCCCTCTCCCTGCTCTGTAACAAAAACTTGCAGAATTACAGTGAATGCCCCAGCCCTGCCCACGCACCAGATTTGGGTTTCCTGGCCACTGGTCTCCCAGTCTTTTCTCTTCCTCTAGTGACTCTAAGTCTGTTTACTAAGACTATGCAAACTACACTAAAATGATGGCTAAAAACCTCAAAAATTCACAAACAATAAATCCTGGGGGGGTCCAGCTATAGCTTACATTTGTTTTAAATCTTCTATAGGAACTACCATAGCTGGTTATCAACAACTTTTGAATGAAAACTCTTTTCAACGAACGTGGTAACAGAGAGCAACAGTGCAGGGACCTAGATGTGGTGTTGGTGCCTCTGCTCAAGCTTCCTCTCTGAAAGATGAGCCCGACCAGACCATAGAAGCTGCAGTCACATGGTCCTTCTCCAGGGCCATGTACAAACATGAACCTGGAGTAGGGCCTGAAAGCCTTTGCCAGAGACCCAACCCTCCCAAGGACAAGGATAGCTGTGAACAGGGGTCCACTGAAGTCTGTAAACCTACTACAGAAACTAAACAAAAACTTTCATTCTTCCAAGTTTCCTTACCTCCAATTTGTATTTACACTTACCATCAATATTTGTGTATGCACACACAACTGTATACACACACACAATTAGTATTAGCTCACACAGTACATACACATGGAACAGAAAACATACAACTGCACTTCATAGAAGACTAAATATAAGGTTTGGATCTGCTATGTAATTTCAGGCAATGAGACAGACCACACTCCAGCCATAACCATCAAGGCATCGTCACAGGACACACGGAAATTGGAATCATCAGCTAATGTTCTGTTCTGCGGGTGATTCCTAACCACTATTTAAGTTTAACCAAGCCCATAACTTCCACGGCTTCTTCAGCAGAGGACTCACAAAGCATAAGAATAAAGCGCCTCATCCTGGTTCTTCTCTAGGGTGTCTCTTTATGTGAGGAGACATTATATGCTCAGGCCCATGAAAAGTACTAGAATTACACTTCCATAATCACTTTATGATATGAGGTCACCTAGGCATCCGGGGAGGGCAAACTCTCTCCCGGCAGAAACCTGGGCCCCAGCTGCGCTGACCACAGCAGTCTCCTCCCTTTGACCTCTTCCCTCTCTCAAGCTGTGATACTGTTCCTCCTGCCAGCAGAGCAGGAACTGTGAAATCCTCTCTGCTGTGGCGCCTGCCCCAGGCTGTACTTCTATAACTTTCATTCACAGACCAGTCTTTTCATCAAAACAGAAACCACAAATCTCAGATTCTTCACCACGTGCTACTTCCCTTGGGTTTCCAACTCTAAGTGTGGCTACTGGACTCCAGCAACGTTTGACTTATTGTGACCTGTAGTGATGAAAACTCAGAACCAGAGCTCTGACCATCCCAATCCTGGTTTTGTACATCTCAGACAGTTCTGGAAGTGCCTTTGGAGGTCACCCCTACAAGCCCTCATTTTTTTAAATGAGAATACCTTGGCCTGAGCAGGCATTAGGAGATGAGGGAGAGCTGCTTCTCTGAACATCATTAGGCTCCTGTCCTGCTCTCCTGACACTTACTTCCCCAAGAGTCACCAAAGGCAACTCACCATTTTGTCAGTATTGCTCAAAGCTCTGTCGTGCCAAAGTGGCACCTCAGCACTGAGTCTGTCTTCTGCTTTCCCCACAAGCTCCCTCAAGCAGACAAACATCAGAGTTCTGTAGTGCTAACTGCTCACACACTAAGGTCTCTGTCAGACACTACAGAGTAGGCACTGGCAAAACAACTGTGAGGGCCCCTCCACCTTTATGGCCTCTGCCGTTTTCAAGACCCTTTCAATACAGTACTTCACTAGATCAGCCAATAACCGAAAGGTTTCTTTGTCTAGGGAGAGAGGGTGAAATAGAAGAAGCATCTATCAGTTGAAAGCAAAAAAGATTCAAAAGCATGGGTGGAGCTCAGTGAAAACATATTTTTCCTCTTAGGAGTGGAGGTGCTGAGAAGCCCCATCACCTCCCCTTCATGATTTTCCCTTTGAGGAGCTCAAGTCTAAGATTCTGTCTGAAACAGAATTCACCTGCCCTCTCCTCCAGATACTGACCTATGATACAGACCTACTCTGATACAGACACATCAGAATTCCCAGTTCTGGAGACTGAAAACCGAGTTACTGAGACCCCTATAAAATACCAGGGAGGGGGAAGAGGGGCGATTGGGCCAGCAGAGGTGTGTGTTTAAGCAGAAAGTGGAGATTTTCATTGCAAACACTAGACCCTAGAATACAAGGAGAGGTCTGTTCAGGCCAGGAAGCAGATTCAGCCTCTTAGACCCAGACAGATGACTCCCTCAGGGCTGGTTGCAGCTCATGGACCAAGGTCAAGGTCAAGATTTTAAAAAATGATCTCTTTATCACTTATGATTAAAATTATGTATAATGTCAAGAAAATCTGACATAAAAAATTCCACGATCTAATCATATTAAATCTACAGTTCTCCCTAATTCTAGTCACCCTTATACACACATACATTGTTACAACCACAAGAAGAATCTTACATAAAACTTTATATCTTTCTCTTCATGTTTTTATATGTTTTGTATTTCTATGGTTTCCGTTTCATATCCCTAAATTTGTAAACAGAGAAACTTCTGAAGTAGAAAACTAATAAGTCAATTCATCAGGGAAAAGCTAGCCAGCCACAGGAGAAGGCCAGAATCCAATGAGTCAGATGGAGGCTCAGATGTGTGGCTGGGTGTCAGCTCAGAAGTAAGGACTATAAAATGACAGCCCAAAGGTCAGGAAATGTGTCGAGAAGCGCCCGAGAGAGAAGTCCCAAATGGAGACACAGACACTTAGCCACCAGGACTGTCCTCCTCTGTGAACTGGGAGTGGTTCTTCAGCTCCACATAAGGGCCTAGGTGGTCTCCCCTTTGGTTCTAATTCCTTGGGTATCAAGCAGTTCGAGTGATAACTCATCCTTCCAGAAATTCTTTCCAGAGAAGGAATTGCCCTGGATGATAACTGAACATTCCAGGCCCCATAAAGGAGGTTGCCATGGTGAATCAGACTCAAATGGACATAGTTGGTGTATTCAATCCCAAGGGGATGGACCTGGCCACCACTCTACATGAAGAAACCATCAGGTTTCTGGACACACAGAACTGAACAGCAATGACCACATTATGCTGCATCCATCAGAGAGACCCTTGGCAAGAGAACAATGGCAGCCCTCCAGGACTTGGCTTTCTGTGTCTACAAAATAAAACATTCCATGGAGTACATTGGCCGAGATATATGGGTACAATTCCCTGGAGCTGGTTATCTTGCTTGTTCACAGCTTATGCTCTGTTCTAGGTAGGATTGCCATAAACATCCATGTGACTATGGCTGCTGTTATTTATCGAATTATGAGAATGACTGAGATCATTTTCCTACGTTTCAAGGATCTTTAACATACAGGTTGAAAAATTCCAGGATGAACTTAGAGAAGATCAGAGGACTCCAAGAGTGAACAGAGAGGTTTCATTTTTAGTCCAAGGAATGGAATTCTGACAGATGGAGGCCATATGAGTTCCATGGGCAGGGCCCGTGTTACCACAGCACAGAGCTGACTTCCTTGCCCGGCCATCATCCAGCCCCTCTGCATCCTTCCCTTGCCGCCCTCACATATGCCTGGCACTGGCCCACAAGCAGACTTGAGCTGCTCTAGACCCAAACTTTGGCAAAGTCCCTCTCATCCTCAAATCTCCATCCTCTATTACATTTCAACTTGAATTCTGTATTTTGCCTTCCCTCCAGATAACTAGTCTTCTGTGATATGAAATTGGATTGAGGTGAAAAGAATGATTGCTGGGTTGTTTAAATTTCAATCATTAGACTCAAAAAGGAAAAAAATAATTCAACTAACTCTTCATTAAATTGTACTACATTTCATCCAGAATAGAATATACCAGAATAAAAGGTTCTTGGACAACTTTTTATAGTACATGTTATTAAAATATTACAAGATTCAAATTTTCTCAAGCACAACTCAACCCTTAATTACATTAAAACTAATATAACTGTCTCAAGGAAAAAGGCATTTTTTACCTATCAGAGGCCAGCAGCCAATGCCCAACCTACCAAAGGTAACCTGTATGGAGATTCAGAGAGATGCCAAGGAATGAATGCACACTGCATTGATTTTCCTGACTTGACTCCTCGCATTACTAAGGACATGGCTTGCAACTCATTGTTCAAGTACTTTTCTCTCCTAGCTAACTCACAGAAGAAGCAGGAATGCTAACGAGCAACTTCTTGTCCATAACTCCCGTGGCCAAAACCTAAATTTTGCCCATCCTGACCCAAAGGAGGGTTTAGGCTACATGTACATCTAATGGAACCATCATCTTGACAATCCTCTCCACATACTCATCTCTAACACAGGCACAGCCATGTGTACTTGTGCATCATGTACACACATGCCTCTTCCTGTGTTCTCCATCTCAACTAATGGCCTCTATCCTAGTTGCTAAGCCAAAATCTACATAATTCGAGACTCTTCCTTTCTCTATTATTGAACAGGCATGAACTCTAAGCACTGTCTATACTAACCCCTGACTATCTTATCTCTACCTCATGAAACTTTCTCTACCAGAGTTCTCAATATTTCCCATCTGAACTGTTACAGTATCAGGAGCTTCTATAATAAAAGAAAGGGAATTTTGCAACACTCTGAAAATTCAGGCCACTGAGTAATTAATGGGTACACTGTGCTGGACCCATTGTAGGAACACTCCTCACTTCAAGTGATTCACAGTTTCCTTAGACACGTGCTACCTGCTCATGAAGAAACAAAATAAACCAAGCAAAGCAACGACATAGTGACAACCAACTACAGTAGCATCTGAAAGTGAGCTCTTTGGAGGGGGGAAAGCTGATGGAGCATGAGTTACCAGGAAAGAATTCCACTGAAGTCACTTAAAATGAGCAGAACTTGAAACTATGAAGCAGAAGAAACAGTAGAGCAAAGTCTTAAGATCCAGAAAACCATGGGCACTGTGGAGGCATGAGAACTGACTCTGTTGAAAGTGGTAAGAAAATCAGAAAGTGGGAAAAGTCAGGATGAATCAAAATAGTAAGGTAGGTGCTTCCAAACGTGGGTCTTGGGAGTCACAAAGATAAGTGGACTAAAACAGGGAAGCTGCATTTCCCAAAGGGATGAGCGTGGACATTCCTTGCTAAAACTCGGCCTGGAATCAGAACTATTGCCTCTGGTTAAAGCCTCCAACTTGGCTGAGGCCCAGAGTTGAGTTTTGTTTTGTTTTGTTTTGTTTTGTTGACTGCTGGCCTGCCTGATCCACCAGGCTAAGTGTCAGGAATGTAGCACTTTTCTGACCCAGGGAGCAACAACTCTCAGATCTAGAAAAGCAACCACTTGGAGCCCTAAATCTATACATTCTGGGGTCAATGTGTTCCACCCTGGACATATATGACATTAACAATGGGGAGTCCAGGAAAGACCTTCCTAAAACAAAGTGGCCTGGTCATTGCACAGAAGAAGGCAGGCCTCAAATTGTCCAGTTAAGACCTGAGCTGCACATTCTGTCAGGCTTAGATATCAACTAAACAGGTCCTAGGGATTCAAGTCAGGGCCTGAGCACTAGCAGAGGGATGTCTAGAATATATTTCCCGGTACCTGGAGGGTGAACCAATAATAGAGGTCATGCTCATTTTTCAAGATCAGGTATGTACGTTGTCTCCTACCCACTGGTCAGATGACCCATGAGGAAGCACTGATGGACTCCAGGGCCTTGTAACACCTTTAGGTCAGAGACAAGCAGCCACAGGCAGCCGAGAGGCTGAGCTCAGACAAGGGGCATCAAGGCTTAGAATCAGACCTTTCGGACAATCCTTCCATCTTTCACAGAATAGAAAGAACCATCACTAGCACTTGGAACACCTGTATTTTATTTGATTCCTAATCTGCTACTTGCTACTGTGGCATTTAAGATAATTCTTTGCCCTTTCTAGGTCTCAGTATACTTCCTGGAAAATAGAGGTGACAAGAGCTCCCTCCAACCACTACCATTGCATAGAGTTTACTGAACAGTTCAGTGAACAACAGCCAAGGAAGTAGCATTTCACCATGTGGCCCTATTCTCCCAGGAGGGCATATCACTTTCCTGATGTGTCAACACAGCCCCAATTCAGAGAAGGGAGTGTGTGATCACATGGAGTCTGGCCCTGCCCTCAAGAAGCTCACAGTCAGACTTGGAGAAGAGGAACACCATCAAGAGTCAATCATTTAACTGGCTCACTGGTCCTATTCAGACTTCTAAATGTTACAGGAAAATGGTGGTGGCTGTAACCAGCAAAGAAAACTCAAACAAATTTAAACATGATTTAGACCACAAAGGAGGAAGTAAAATTTGGAAAGAGAAAAGGTGACATTGGAAAAGAATAGCAAAACTACAAACATCAGAAACGTAGGCCAAAAGGCCAGCTTTTAGAATTCATTCATGTCTAATGTACATGGAAGCACCCAAGGATGCAATCCTTTTTTTTTTCATTTATTTTTAATGAACAAAGTCAATAAATCTAAAAAAAAGTCTAAGAAAGGAAAAAAATTAATATTGTCCTTGATTTTATCATTCAGGATAGCTAGTATTATTATATTCCTAGAAGTCTTTTTCAAATATTGTTCTCCAACATTCTTTTTAAATGCTTGCATAAATTTTTTTACATAAATGTAAAATAGTAATCCATGCCCCTAACTGTTCATGTTTTAAGATGTTTCCAAATGATTCAATAATATCAAAGTTTGTGACTGGGAATGCAGATTCTAGAACAGCAACATCTGTTTTTTAATTCTGTCTCCATTATTTACTAAATGGTTACCTTGGAAGACTTTAATAAACTCAGCTTCTTATTCTTAGAAATAGGGATAAAAATACAACACAATGAGTTGAATATTTTATACTACTTAGATCCTTTATTCAAAAAAAACTAATAAAAATTCTAATACAGAATAGGAACCTGATAAAAATAATTGTCATTATTATCATTATCATCATCATTATCCCTAT
The DNA here is from genome assembly GCA_019455555.1 of Galemys pyrenaicus. Lineage (NCBI taxonomy): Eukaryota > Metazoa > Chordata > Mammalia > Eulipotyphla > Talpidae > Galemys > Galemys pyrenaicus. The sequence goes on from JAGFMF010011433.1 coordinate 221,751, forward strand.
ATTTAGTATTTAAACATATCTGTGATTATATTATTGAGATAATTCCAAGTAACAAAATCACTAAGTAAAATAATCTACCCACTTTGGAGGTTTTAAAACATACTTCCCAAATTGTAAACCAAAAGACATGTACTAGGGTTAGAATTCTGTGTCTAATCAAGACAAAGTAACAGGAACCAGATTTACTCTCCCTCCATAAGCATTTTAAATATCTGTGAAACAATGATCTCCATACACTGGACATTAGGAAGCACAGAACAGTGATTTATGAGAAAGGGAAAATGAGCCACACAAGTTCTATGATGACCCCAGTTTTCCCTGTGTGGAGAGGTTCCAGGTGGTAACTCAGGGAGAAAGCCTACAGCCTGGGTTGAGCAAGCACAGCTAGAACGCAACCCTTAATGTTGGGGAAGGGGAGGGATGAATAAGAAAACATACCAGAAATGACACAATTAGTAGGCAAGGGTATTGAAACAATTATGTTGACTACACTGCTCATGTTCTAGAAGCTTTAGGAAAGTTTAAGCAGAAGTAGAGCTCGGTGCAAAGCACCACAATTGAACTCCTAAGGATGAAAACTGCAATGTATAAAGTGAGAAATACACTGGATGTGATTGGCAGGAAACTAGAAACTACATAAGATTACTGAACTTGAAAACAGGAATCAACCAAAATGACCAATCTGAGTTTTAGTATAACTTCAAGTAGTCTAATACATGTGTAAAAGCCAAATGAGAAGGCATAGGTCAGGGGTTTGAAGAAATAATGCCACCCAAGGTTCCAACTTGACAAAATTTTAAATCCACAGATCCAAGATCAATCAAGGCCAAGAACAATGAAGAAAATTATAGCAAGGCAGACTGTAATAGTAATTTAAAACCAGTGATAGGTGAAAAATTTAAAAGCACTCAGAGAAAAAAGTACACATCACCTACAGAGGAGCAGGATAAAGATGAAGGCACATGTCACATTGGAAAAAATAAAAGCCACAGACAGCAGTATAATATCTTAAGTACTGAAAGAAAAAAATACAACCCAGAATTCTATAGCCAGTAAAAATACTATTCAAAAATGAAAACAAATAAAGACTTCCTAAGACATTCACACATTGAAAGAATTCATCACCAGCAAACCTGCAGTATAAGAAGTATTTTAAAAAGCCCTTTAGGCAGAAAGAAAATGATATCGATGAATTCTATACCTAACCAAAGTAACAAAGAGTATGGTAGCTGCAAAGATAGCAGGTAACTTTTTAAAAAGTTACTTTTCATAGTTCATTAAAAGATAATTGACAGTTAAAGCAACCATGTTTTGCTTAGATTTACAACATTTTTAGAGGTAATGCAAAACATTTTATAAATGTTTAATGTTGGGAAGACACTAAACAAACACTAGAAAGGAGAGTTAGATATAAACTGTTGTAATGTTGTTATAACACATGAGAAATAACACAATAATTCTTGCAAGTAGACTATAAAAAATTAAATATGTATACTACAAACAAGTCAACAAATTGTAGCCCTTTGGCCAAGTGTGACCTACTATCTGCTTTTATAAGTAAAAAAAAATTTAAGCTTAGACACATATTTGTTAACATCTATGGTATTGTCTATTTATTGTCTATCACTGCTTCCACACTACAATGACAGAATTAAGTAGTTGTGATAGAAAACATACAGCCTGAAATATTCAATATCTGACTCTTCACAATAAAATATTGCCTACTCTGCAATAAACAATTTGCAAAAACCAAGGAGTTATAACTAATAAGTTAATTTTCTTTCTTTTTCCTAATAAAGGAGAAAGACTAGAATCATATAAAAGACATCAATTTAACCCAAAAAAGAGCAGAAAAAAAGGAAAAAAAAATTAAAATTATAAAGAAAAACCATTAAGACTGTATGGTTAAACCTAACCATACTAATAATCACATTAAATATATATCCTCTAAACATTCCAAGAATGAGATTACAACATTCAACGAAAAAGATAGATTTATGACCAGATTTTAAGAAACCTTATTTGAAATACAAAGACATAAAAGATATGAAAAGGACTAAAATAGATGTATCAGGCTAAAACTAGTGAACCAGGAACTCACATAGGACAGAGCCCACCAACGGTACATGAGGGTTCCCCTTGAACCAGGAACACACATAGGACAGTTCCCACCAACGGTACATGAGGGTTCCCCTTGATACCCTAACCAAACCTTGTTTCTGATCTTTTGATTATAGTCTCTCACAGATGTGAGGTAATATCTCTTCCTGGCCTTGATTTACATTTCCCTGATAAGTGATGATGAGCATTTTTTCATGTGACTGAAGGCCATATTTGATCTTTGAAGAAGAACCTATTCAGATCCTCTGTCCATTTTTTAATCAAGCTGCTTGGTTTTTGTTGTTGAGTTGGATGGCTCCTTTATATTTTTTTGTATTAAGCGCTAGTCAAATGTATGATTTACAAATATCTTTCCCCATCTAGCAGGTTCACTTTTTGTTTTGATGGCAGTTTCTGAATAAGTTAAATAAACACCTACTATATGCCCTATCTATTTTACTGTTGGCTATTTACTAAAGAAAAATAAAAACATATTTCCAAAGAAAAGTTATACACAAGTTTTCTTAACAGCTTTATTTGTAAAGTCAAAAACTGAAAACAATCCAAATGTTAATCAACATTTGGGGGGAAAAAAGGCAATATTCACATAATGGAATACTACTTAGCTATAAAGAAGAATGAACTACAGGTATGTGCACCAACACAGATGAATTTCAAAATAATGTGCAGAATGAAAGGAGTCAGATAAAAAAGAGGACACACATAGGTTGGTGTCACTTGCAGAAAATTTTAGAAAATGCAAACTATAATGACTGCTGGATGGGTGATGTAGGATGGGTGTTGGACATGGAGGAACAGGAAAGAAGAACTGCAAAGGGCAAAAGGAAACTTTTGGGGGCAATGGGTATATTCAGTATCTGACTGTTATAATTGTTTCATGAATGTATACATTTGTCAAGTGCTATAAAAGTGAACATTTGAACCAGTGTGCTCCTCATCTATGCCATGCACAGTGTTTAGGGGTAATTTTTCCTGCTTTCATTAGACTTCAATGAAGCTATAAAAAACATATTTTTTTAGATTTGTACTAAAATAAACCATCACGTGGTAGGTATAGGCATGCCTTTGTCTTCCCCCTTACCAACACCAGGTACTATTTTAAATATTTTTCCCAAACTGATAAACAAAAATAAACATAGCTCAGTGTCATCTTATTTTTGTCATGATTACAAGTAGGGCATATTCTATTATTTTTATTTATTGACATTTTTTATGATTTACATTTGTATGCTTAGCTCATTTTGTTGGTGTATTTCCTTTTTTTTCATATTAAATTCTTATTGTGATTACACAAGTATATCTTTCCAGACTTTTCCCATGCACATCCATATGCTTTTTTAAACAAAAATAGGACCATACTTTACTTCCTATTTTATAACCCACTTTCTACATGAACATAATGCATCTCTCCATGCCAATAAGTGTGCGGCTACATCATAGTTTTTAATGGCTAGAGCAGCAATTCTTAATGCTGCTTCTTAAATCGTATTTCAGTTTCAGAAAATGGAATGAGGCTCTCTCTCATTTCAAAGGGAGTTGAGAGTAACTTCACAAATCACTTTTTTATTTGCTATAGCACCATAGAAATGACTGCAGATCCTTCAGTGAATGACAATCAAGAATTCTCCTCACCCTGAAAGAGAACTTTATGAAACTGACTTTTGTTAACTTTTTTAAAGTTCCCTAGAACAGTGCTGATAAGGAAATTTTCAGCTAGCCACACTTCACTTGACAAATTATGAAGAGATCAATTTGTTTCCATTAGCTTCCACTTCATTAATAACCAAGATGAGGTCCACTCCAGTAAATAAGGAGCCACCTTTGGCTCATAGAGACACATCTCTTTGTCAAGGTCTAAAGAGAAGTAAATCAGCAGCTCTGCCTTAAAGTTCAAAAGGAAATATTTTGATTAAAATTAAAAAGCTGCTTCTTTAAAAGGTCAGACAAAAAATTGGTAATGTCTTGTGAGAAACACAATTACTATTCCATGCACTGCATCGCAATGACATTGGGGTTGAGAATTTGAAAGTGACACAAGCTTAAGAATGGGAAGCTATGGTTTACCTGGCCATCGTGATCTATCTTATTTGCAAGTTACCTCTGAATGATGCTTAATATCCAGACTCTCTCATCCAACAGACTGAAAGATTTTCTCAAATTGGAATTTGTAGAGCCTTACTTAAAAGTCATCCTATTTTCTTCAGGACTGTATTTCAACCAAGTCAACCATATAAATGAGGAAATAGTTGACTGTCAGTCTGACCAACTGACCACACTGACTGATATTTTTATGTTTTGAAACTACTGGCCAAAACCAAAGCATTATTTTTGAAAGAAAAAAAAAGGGGCCTCCCTGGTGGTGCAGCGGGTTGAGCGCCGCACTGTGAAGCATCCACTACACAGCAACACGAGTTCGATCCCTGGCCAGGGAGGGGATCCACATGGCACAGCAGGCCTCTCCTGCCTAGTCCACTGCTCTCCCCTCAGCAGTGTATTTCAGTCAATCCATCTGTTCTGCTCCCCACTCTGTCTCTGGTGAATCCTCTCACCTCCCACGACTCTGGCCTGTACCCCAGCTCTTGTATACATAAATAAATCTTTCAAAAAAAGAAGAAAAACTGGGTCGCAGTAACTAGTCCCTGGAATCCTAGGCATTTCAATGAGCCTATTTATTTCCTTTTCCTGATGACTGGAAAGCAATGGAGTATCCAACAAATGCCTTGTCCTCCACTGTGTTCTGCAAAATTCTGGGTTCTAGCAGGAATGTGAAACAGAACATGCATGTCCACCATGATCAGTTACCATGGATGAAGAGAGAGGCACATCAATGGCTCCCTTCCTGACAAGGCAGATGGGGATTGGATGTAATCAGAAGGGAGGAAAAAATTTTCTGTGCACATAAGAAATCAATGAGACTGGCAGGTTGTGGAACTGGTTCCATGCAAGATATGGGCTGCAGGTGAGGAGAAGGAAGCCATTATCCAAGCCCACCCATCTTAGCACCTTTGTATGCATAAATCCAATGCTAGAAATAACTGCTGTGAGGGATATTCTAAAATATCAATGATCCTTAAAATAAATCTAAGGGGAGAAAGTGCATTTGAGTAGCTATGCTGATGATCAATTTCTCCAAAATGGTGATAAAGGCATTTACACCTTCATAGGAAAGCTCTCCATTTGTCTATGGAGGTTTCCTCTCCCAACTTAACACTTTATCAAGCTTTGTACAAATATCAGATGTTTCCAATAAACTAGAAACTTACAGCTCATTTGAGAGAGAGAAAAACCTTTTGCATGGCTCAACCACTTGAGAGGGGAAACCCTGGTGGAGAAGGAGCTCAGTGCCTTCCAGAGCAGCTGCAAGGTAAGAGAACAGGTAGGAAATGAACACACTTCCAGAGGCTTGAGATCAGAGAATAGGTGAGAAGCACTCGGACTAGCCAGTAGGTTTGACAACCTAATGTGGACATGGTGCAGGAAAACCCCTGACATCCTCACACTTAGGTCTGAGGTGTGCCTACTTGGGAAGAGAATGGACTTAAGAAGTTAGAAGCCCCTTCCGGAAGAGTAGAATGCCTAGCAACCTCAAATCCTTTTTTGAGATCTCCATTTAACACAAAGGAGGACAGGACATATAGAATGAGGAGCAGAAAAGAAGGTCTGAGGGGGCAAAGGAAAAGCTGACCAACCCAGCAGTGAGGTTGTCGCTGCTGGAAACTGATCTTCAAGCATTGGTTGATTCTCTGGGGCAGGGGCCCTTCTGCACAGAGGGAGCTGTCCAAGCAGATCCTATCATTGAGGATCACCTGCAGGGCTCTGAGAGGCCCTGAGCTCACAACAGGGCAGAGCTGGTGACTACGCACTTTGGATAAATCCATGAAAATAACTGGCAGATAATAGTCATCTCCCAATGATGCTACTCAAACAAAGGAGAGACACATGGCACCAAATAAATTAAAGATTAAGAACAAACTTTCTTTAAATGAAGAAAGACCTGTACATCATTGAAAGAATATTTCAATTAGATCATGTAGGAAACTTGAGATAAGAAAGAACATTGGAATATCAATCTTGGCAAATTACTGAACACCAAAAAACAAAAAAGAAATTGGAGAACTTCAAAAGGAGAACTTTTAAAATTAGGCATTTCAAAAGAAGAAATAAAAAATTATTTAAAAGCTTGATAAGTAAGACTGACCTCCTGTTTTTTATTGCAACAATAAAAGAGAGGAAATTGGAGAACTGTATGTGGCTTTCTAAAGGAATAAACGTGTGACCCACAAACTGTAAGTCCAACAAGGTTGTTCAAGTATAAAGGTGTCAGACATGCATTCACAGACTCACAAGAACTCGGGAAATATAACACCCACTAGTCCCTTAGGTAAAAATTCTGATGACAAGATTTTGCCATGCAAGGATAAATGGAGGTAAAGGACCTGCAGTGAGCATCAAATTCCTATACCTATATGGAAGCGTAAGTTTTCTATATACATAGATATGTGCATATATTTTCAAAACTGGAGAAACACTGTAAATGAAATAAGTGGTATAAGAGACATGGTTCATGGTGATTCTCAAAGGGAAGGCATTGAGGGAAATACAGAGAAGGAATTTTATTTTTCTTACCACCCATCCACTGTTTTTCATTGAAGAGTAATTTATATGTAACAAAACTGCATATTTGCAGTTTGGCATATTTTGACAAATGTACAAACCCCCAGTTACTATTCTAGTACAAGGTGAGATATTTCCATCACCAAAAGAAAATTCCTTCTTGCCTCTTTCAATCCCCAGAGCCTAGAGGCCACCACTGCTGTGATTTCCAGCACCTGTTCTAGAACATTATGTCGATGAAGCATACATGCTTGGTTTCTTTCACTCAACATGTTTTTAAGATGCATCCGTGTTATTTGCATATATCACTAGTTTATTTTTTATGGTTGAGTAACATTCCATGGAGATACCACAAGGTGTTCATCCATTCTCCTGCTGATAGTTATATGAGGTGTTCCAGTTTTCACCTATTATAAATGTACCCCATACCTGTGCATATATTTTGCCATTCCTCTTGGATAAATAACTAGTAATGAAATACTAGGACAGAAGGCAGCTGTACATCTAACTCTCTAACAAATGATCTAACAGTCAACAGACCATTCTACCACCAAAGCCACAATGAGGTAGGAAGTGCTTCCTCTCAAAGGGAAGAAGGTGCAAATTGGCATCCCTTTTCCCTAAATATTTTCTAAGCTTCACCAGTGAAATCATTTGAACCCAATTTATTTGGTGGTTTATCTCCAAATTTAACTTCTTTAATGAACAGAAAGTTTTTCAAATTATCTGTTTCTTTTAGAATAAAAGGCTGTTCATTTTATCAAAACTGTCACAAATTCAAGGGCAGAGAATTGACCCTAATATTTTTTTATTTTGATGTTTGTAGCATCTTTAATGTTCCCTTACTCATTTGGATTATAAAGATTTTTTTTCTCTATATGGCTTGAGGCTTATTAATTTTACTGCTCTCCTGAAAAGGCCAGATTTTAGTTCCATGATCATTCTGAATTTTTGTTTCTTCTATTTCACTGATTTCTGCTCCTATCTTTATTATTTTCTTTCTTTTCTTACTTTGGATTTTACTTGTTCCTTTTCTGCTTTCTAAGGTGGAAGCTTAGGTCAGGAGGCAGCAAAATTCTTCCATAAGGGATCAGTGAGTCACTAGTTTAGGCTTTGAGATTCATGTAATCTCTGTTACAACTGATCAATTCTATTATGGCATGAAAGCAGTCATAGACAATCAATTAATGTGGTTGTGTAAATAAAACTACTTACCAAAACAGGAAGCAGTTTGAAAATTATCCATCACCTTACCTCATCAGTTTGAAGCCTTTTATCTTCTGTAACATAGGAATTTAGTGCTATAAATTTCCCTCTAAATACTGTTTTAGATACAGGACTATCAACTTCAATTTGTCATATTTTCATTTTCTATTTCATTTCCTTTTTGACTTAGGAATACTTTTAAGTGCATTATTTCATCTCTAAATATTTGGGGATTTTCCAGATGTCTTGCTATAAATTATATCTAATTTCAATCCAATCTGGCCACAGAATATACTTGGCATGATTTTAATTCTTTTAAAGATAATGAGACTCATTTTATGCCTTATAATATTAATTTGTTGGGATTTTTATGGCCCAGAATGTTTTCTTTGTAAATATTCCATGTGTACCTGAAATGAACCTTTGTTCTGTTCAAGTCGAGTGTTCTCTATGTCAATTAGGTAAAGTTGATTGATAACATTATTTAATTTCTCCATATCATCTCTGACTTTGTCTACTTTTTCTATCAGTTATTGAGAGTGGAATGTTTAAAATTCAGACTATAATAATAGATTTGTTTATTTTTCCTTCCAGTTTTATCAGTCTTGTTTCATGTGCTTTGAAGCTTTATTTGTAGGTGCTTAAACATTTTTTATTGTTATTTCCTATAGATGTAATAACCTCTTTTATCATTAGGAAATGACTGTCTTTATTCCTGGTACTGCTCTTTGCTTAGTCTTCTTTTTATCATACTGAAATAGGCACTCTAGCTTTTTTTGATTATTTGCTTGCACGGAATGACTATTTTCATTCTTTTAATCTGTTTGTGACCTTAATATAAATTCTTTTTATGATTCTATTTTATCTCCCATAGTTATAATTTTATCTCTCACAGTCAAAGCTAGCTATGACTTTTGTTTTTTAGTGGTGGCTTTACACTCTATGGTATATGTCTTTAATTTATCACAAGCTATGTACAAATACTATTAAATCATTTCATACATAGGAATAGTAACTTATCTTTTCCTCTCCTGTAGTCTGTACTGTTTCACTTCTATATATAAGCCTCACATCAACATTTCATTACCATTCCTTCCAAGTCAGTTAGCTTTAAAAACATTTTGATAAGTCTTAAAAAAGTCTTTTAATCTTGTCCACATATTTTTCATTTCCCAAGCCCTTCCTTCCCTTGTGGAGATTCAGATTTCATTGGCTCACCGGCCATATATCCTATATTACAGGTCCCTAATGACAACTTCCTTAAACTTTGTAGGCCTGTAAAATCCTCTATTTGAGCATCATTTTGGAAACATATTACTGCTGAACATATAATTATTATTGACTATGTCTTTTTCTTTCAACATTTTAAAGACCTGGTTCTCCTGTTTCTTAGATTCCTTTGTATGTACTGATAATTCTTCTATCATTGCTATTTTTGTTCCTATGAACATAATGTCACCTTTGCTTACAACTATAGTACTTTTAACGTATTATCAGTGGTTTTAAGCACTTAATGTTTTTTATTTGTGTTGGTATAATTTTCTTCCTGTTTATTGTACTTAGGTTTGCTGAATTTCATGAAAACGCAAGGTCAGTCTTTCAAATTCAGAGATGTTTTAGCTACTATGTCTTCAAATATTTCTTCTGTCTCCCCCGTCTTTGAGAGGTTCCAATTATATGTATAGTAAGTTCCTAGAAGTTGAGGAAAAACCTCACATTTTCTGCATTGCAAGATACACCTTTCTTTAGTCACAGTGTTTCATATTGAGTAGGTTCACTACTTTATCTTCAAATTTCATAATCTTTTCTTTGACCATGATATAACTGCTGTTAATCTCATCCAGTATCTTTCCCATTTCAGATACTTTACTGTATATTTCTAGATGTTCACTTTGGTCTATTTTGTTTTCTTTGTTCTGCCATCAGAAATCAAAAACAAAATTTTTAAGGGACAGATAGTAATATTTTAGGCCTCATGGGCCATAAATATCATCTAGCCCATCTATTTTTCTTTTAGAATATCTAAAAAATATTTAAAAGAGTTAAGAAAAAGAGAAAACTACCACTTTTAGAACTCAATCCAAACAAAAAACAGGCTTACAGGCCATTATGTAAAACCCTTGCTCTCTCTTCTTGAACATGGGAGACACACCTTGTGTGGCTTTCCTTGACCATTTATTCTTCCATCTATGTCATCCCTGGGTCTGTTTTTACTGATTGATTCCTTCACTGTGCTTACATCTTCCCAATTTTTTTTTTGTACATCTGAAAATTGTTTTAATTGGTTTGCAAAATTCTAAATTTTACCTTGTTTGATACTGGATTTCTTGCATTTCTTTAAATATTAATGAGAACCACACTAGGACCTTATTAAATTGTTGATCCTTCCCAGGCTTTGTTCAAAAATTATTCTTTAAGCAGGACAGAGTAACCTTTCATGGAGGCCTAATTTGGGTCCCCTGTTGAGGCAAGAACTAGATGTTTTATAAACTGAACACTTTACCCAATTCCCCATGCATCACAGTGTCCTGGGCTCTAGGAATGCAAACAGTCCTGGGCCCGCTGTGAGCATCAGGAATTGTTCACATGGTCCTGTTCACATGGACCTTCCAGGGCTCAGGTACTTTCCTCACATACATGTGCTGGTCATGTGAGCATATGTGTGTGTGTGTGTGTATGAAAAAGAGAAATACACACACACACAGATCCAACTGAAATAAGCTCCAGCCAGTTAGAAGAAAAAGTCCATGCCTATACAATAAGCAAACTACAGGAATCAACACCCTTGCATCACAACAGGAGGTGATGCTGCATCCTTGTCCCAGCAGAAGGAAGGTGGGCCCTCTACCCAACAGCAACTCCCATAGTGGTTGCAGAAGGGGGTGCTGGCCTTGGTTCTGGGGAAGTATTCATGTCTCTCTGGGAGGTCACATCTCCCAGGTTGCTTCTGTTGTTGTAAAGTCATTTTGCTGGTATTTTTTTTTTTTAAAAGCTGATTGCTTTTTGTTTAAGGTCCACAATTATGACTAAAGCCCTGGGGACAAGCTTCTAGAAATCTCTGAAGCACTCCCTCTGAACAGCATTCCCTTTTCTGTGCTGTTACTTCATTTCTAGCATTCTGTTCTGATGAGCTAGCCCAGACTCTCCAATCTACCTCCTCAGCAGGTCTCCCAGGCTGAATCTGGACCCACTGCCTACACCTGGGAGCTCCTCAGGCTGTTAACTAAGTGGGGAGCACTGGCCACACTGGTGTCCAATGACTAAAAGCTGTTGTGTTGCTTTCTTCTCCTTTGTTTAAGAAGAAGGGTAGTCTGGCCCATTTCTCCATCCTGGTGAACATGCAGCCTGCCTCGTGTATAACAGAGTCACATTTAGGATTGACTCACAGACTTGGCTTTTACTTCATACTTCTACGAAATGAAGAAAATGCACAAACGTGCTATGGAGCAGAATGTCCAGTCTCGAATTGTAAGAACATTTTATACTGCTATAGGCTACTTCAGGCTGAAGTCTTCAGACCTCCTGAGAGCACACCCACCCCTTTCTTCGTCATTTGAGGCAGGCACCTCAGTTGAAACTCCTGAAGATCAAGGTCTCGGGATAGTCTCCCAGGTCTCAACCAGGAGCCGCACCCTCAGCCCCCCGCCAGGGACCTGATGACCCTGTACCTGGTCCTCTCTGGGGAGAGCTGTTCTCTCCACACATAGTACAGACGTCCAGGCCAGAAATGGGTAGAGTCCTTGGTCAGTATTTGGAGACTTGAGTTAAACTTTCAGTCTCAAAAGAACAGTCCCTTATTTGGAATATACTTCCTCCCACAAAGAAGCTCAGCCCTGAGCCACACTCTGCATTTGGTTACAATTTCAGCCTCAATCATTGTTCTTGGAAATGGATGTTATCCCATTACTCCCCCTCCAGCCATAGAAGAACCTGCCCCTCCTGACAAGCTCCCTCACTCATGTTTTGTCTGGAACTCCATAACAATGTCCCATCACCTCATTTCCATACTTCTCACTTTACCGCACTCCAGGCCCCAACTAACCAGAATGAGAGATCAGCTCCATCTCTGTCATGTCCAGAGGGCTCCTTCCCCTCCAAAATGCTGTGCTTGGAAAGTGCAGGATATGTTCTGGCTGCTGACTATGAATCTGGCTTTTACTTCTCAGTCACCACCAGCCCTATGGTCCCAAACACTACTGCGTGCGGTGTGGCTATGAGAAGGCAGAGCAGGAAACCTTGCCCAGGGCATCCCAGTGGCCCACACCTCCCTTCTCTGACTCCTGCATGGGGAGAGGTAGGCTCCCACAATTTCAAAGACAGCAAAACCCAAGCCCCACCCCCCCATCTAGTGTCTTTTCCCTGGCTATGTCTCCTCTACCTCATGAATGGAGAGTCTGATCCCTGCAGCAACAACCCCATGAGTTTGAAACACAGACAAGCCCAGAGATGGGTGGACAAGGGGAGGGCTGCATCCATTTAGGTCCTGGAAGCAAGCATCAAACAGGAGCAGACATGCAAGGGATCGGTAGGAGGAGGGGGCAGGCTGAAGAGAGGGCTTCTGATTAAGATGCACGTGTAATGTCTCTGAAAGGAGGTAAGAAATTGGATTCCGGGAGGAAGAGGCTTGGGTCACAGCCATTTCAAAAAAGGGTCTGCAGGGCCTTTGGATATACTCAAACCAATCCATCTAGGGGTGCAGGCCCCCACCTATGGGTAGACCAGCCTGAGCACTCTTGAAAGGCTTAGTCACTGCCGGGAGCAGCCTCAGTCAGGGCAGCCTTCATGTAAATGCAGCCCATGAAGACCAAGGAAAGAACTTCCAGATGGTTCACAGTCTCTGAATTCTATCTGCTAATAGTCAAGGAAGCGGATGAAGAAAAGCAGATGCCTTGATCACTTGTTAGTCTATAGTCACTGAAATCTCCCAGAAGCAGCCCTGACTCCTCTCATAGGAATCACTGAGCCAACGGAGCCACATTCCCTCAAAAGACCTTCCATGCACAGAGAAGCTTGCCCTCTGGCAACAACACCTGCCAAAACACTGCTGGACAAACATATCCCGCTTTGTTCTAAACTGCATGAACCACGGGGAAAAACACTTCCTCCAGTAAAGCGGCCTGGCTTTATTATGCAGGCCATGCAGCACTCTCCACGTGACCAGCAATGGGTTGTGGTGGTGTGAGCCAGCAGGAAGTTGTAGCTCAGTGTTTCCTGCCTGTCGCCCAGTGGTGAGAGACACTGAAGCCTTGGACAATGTGACCAGTGATAGCTGGGCATAAATTCTATGACTGCTTAGATGGAAACCTGCAATAGCTGAAGGGTCTTTGAAGGCAGAGCAGATTCAGTCCAGTAGATCTTTTCCTTTGTACTGAAGGTTAGAGAGGCCAGGGTTGCAGACTAAATGAGGCAGAACCCAGACAACCTTGTAGAACTCCACTCAGAAGTAATTTTCTCGTACAACTAGAGGCCCATAGGCTAAAACACCTCACTGGGTAAACTGAGGCAAGGGAGTAATGCCAGAAACAAGTCCCTCTCCCTCAATGCCCTGTTCTTTTTTTATGTAAACTGGTGGGCCACATCTCTCCCTCTTTCCACAGAACTATTATTATCTGCAGGTAGCCCACAATAAACTTCAGGGAAGACTGAAAAGGTGTTTGTTTTTGGAAACAATCTCTGCCCTTGGTCATTCAAGTGCCTCTGAAAAAGTTCAGCCTTTGAAGGCTCTGGAATTTCCCAGCTGTACACCCCTTCCTGCAGCCGGACTCTCCCAAGGTGAAGGGTGAGACAGTACCTGACCACAAGGATCAGTCTGGGTTCTGACCAGCCCCAGGCAGAGGCCAGAGTGCAGACTTGATTAAACGATTCCAGGGAATATTTATCCCCAGTCTGCCTGAGAGGCACTTGCTGCACTGGCAGTGTGCTGCTGTGAAGACTCTTTTTCCTAGTTACTTAACTCACTCATCCCTTTATTCACCATAGAATACAAACTGAGGTTCTGCTCAGTGCAAACCTATGAGACACCTGGGACACAGGACAAATAAGCAACTGTTGAAATATTCCAAGGGGAAAAAGCTGACTATAGAAATCAAGCACCCAGAGAAGGATGGGAGGGGAGTCCAAAGGACTATGGTGGTGGACTTTGGGTGATTTGGTGGTGGTACACTGTGGTGGCCATACCTGAGGGAGTTGGGGGGAAAGTCCATCTTTCCAAAACACCAACAGTAGCTCAATTTTAAAAGAAAAGTAAGGGAGTTTAAAAGAATCTGCAAGGGAGCAGCTTGGTCCTGGGTTAGGATCATGGAAGCTAAAAGGAAGGGACAAGAGTGGATTGGAGAGAAATTTAAGACTAAGACACAGCCAGCCCCGGGCACCTACCTTCGGCCAGGTCTGTAGTTTGTGTTCGGCAGACTATAGCTTGCAGGGCGCAGAACAACTTGAAATTGTAGGGTCACTTGTTCCAGAAGCCAGAAAAGCCATCCCCTTCTTGCATGCTCTCTTCAGCTCTCTAAACTATAGCACAATTCCAGAAAGGCTCAGCGAGGCTGACGCTGTGAGGGAAGAGACCAGCACCTACTGGCCTGCACCCGCTTGAGGGGTGCTCCCCTGTCACAGGGGCTCCGGTTCCACCCTAAGAGTGTGGCCTCACCCTGACCCAAGGCGCCAACCAGGTCAGAAAGCCTGGGTCTAGGCAAAGGAGCCCTCCCTAGGGCGTGTCCAGTAATTTCACCAAGAGCAGTTCAGCTGAAAACATTTTCGCTGCTGAACTAATTGGCCGTAAAGCAGTTTGGCCGTAAAAGAGAAAAGAATTATGAACCTGTTGACACTTGGGTTACATCTCTCCACTGACAAATCATTTGCTTTTGTTTAACTTTAATGTATTTAAGTTAGCTGTCAGTTTGGTTTCATTTTGTGGTGGCAGGAAGGTCACAAAGCAAGTTCTGGATGATTCCAAGCAGATGGGTAAAGGAGGAGTCCTGGAGCCCTCGGTGGCATTTTTATACTTTTATTATCAGAGGCGACCAGGTACACAGCAGGCAGGGGGGCCAGGAAGTCAAGAGGCTGGCAGGCCTCCTAGTCCCCGGCGCATCTCACTCTCTCGTCTGCTTCGCTGCTGCTTCTCTCGTTCTATTCTCCTCTCTGCCTGTCTCTCCCCTGCTCTGGTGCTCTTGTTCCGCTGGCGTCCCGATCCGCTGGTGTCCTCAGGACCCCACCCTTATACGTGTGTGTCTAAGCCCAGATGCACCCACTTGCACATGCCCACTTAGGCATGCGTGCAGAACCGCGGTGTCTTTCATTACACCAATGGTAGGAGGGCAGAAAAGCCTGAAAACTTTTCTCTGACCCTACACATTTCTATTGCAAGCTAAGTCTTTGCAAATTGATAGGTTATCATTTTCTAAATAGTACAAAAGAAAGTGATCTGCTTTACAGTCTCACCAGCTGCTTCCATTAAGTCATATCACTGAAAAATACTAAATAAATGGGTACTGTTGAGTCATTGGGCAAGCAGTGAGCTAGGGTCAGAATGGAATAGGAAAAGCCTGGTGGAATAAGGCAGGCTTCAGAGATGAGGGCAAACAAATTCTAAAGGGGACTAATCGCACACCCCAGGACTAGGAGCAATAGAACATTCCAAAACAAGGGTCATTGTACTGCCAGGAAGGCACAGTGCAAGTTCTTAATGATTCCAGCGGACGGGTCAAGGAGGAGTCCTGGAGCCCTCGATGGCTTTTTCAGGCTTTTCTTGTTCTTTACGCATTAGCGGCCAGGTACACGGCAAGCAGGGGGGCGGGGGCGGGCAGGCAGGCCTCCCAGCCCCTGGCGTACCTTCACTCTCCAGGCTCTCTAGCTCTGCTTTCTCTTTCCCTCTCTCTGCTTCTCTCTTTTCCCCAATTTCTGTTCTCTTTCCTGGCATCCTCGTGTCTCTGCCCTTATACGCATGTGTCTCAGTCCAGGTGCGCCCACTTGCGCATGCCCACACCCTCCTTGAGGTGCCACCCTCAGGCACACGTGCAGGACCGCAGATGTCCATGGTCCACACCAATGGCAGGAGGGCAAAAACGTCTGACCATTTTAATTTACTCTACAATCATAAAGAAAAAAAATAAGTGCTGGGACACGAGACGTAATTCTGGGCACACGAAGACATGAAGGCAGACTGATGAGACCACTGAGGAGTAACCAATCACAAAGAGACTGATAGGGCTTTAGAATAATTAGGAAAAGGTGGATATTCCCTGGGGGCACGACTCCACTTCACTCCCTTGCCCCTCCCTGGCCTGGTTCCACTGGTCTGGGAGTCCCACTTTTTTTCCATTCCTTTTCACCTTAACAAACCTTTTCTTTCTCTGAACAAATCTGCTCTTTTCGCTTGCTTGCCTGAGCAGCAGCAAAGTTCCTGCTGCGGCTTCATTGGACACGAACCCATGGACCCTGGGATCCATTCCTGACTGGGAGACTAAGCCTGAAAACCTGAAGTTACGATATCACACTATGAACCAGTGGAAACGTAGGGACACAAGCACTTAGGTATGATTCACTAAAGAAAAGCAGATCTTTGCCCTGCATTGCGAAAAGTCAACATGCATTTTTGAACTTTTGAAAACACAGTTTTCAAATATTTTACATTTCTGTGATAATTCATATTAGGATCTTTTGTATTTTCCACAGTATAGTCATCATGTAGTATTTTGAATTTTATCTTTTTAATTTTGCTATTAGGTTTTTATTCTTCATGATATCCTTTTGAATGCCCTTATTTTCATTCTTTTCTCTTTTATAGCAAAATGGCTCACTGCCAATTAGTTATGCAGCAAAAACTCCAGCTGTGGAACGACCTAGAACCCATCCCAGGGAGGCAGTTGCAAGGTGGGACCCTCTGTGCATGCTCCACGGTTTGGTTGAAACTCACAAAACACAAGTACAAAGAAATAGTGCTAAGACTTCAACCACAGAGCATCGCACTTCAACCAGCAGAGCACAGGGATCCTCTGGGCTCTGGCCCTGGGCAGCTGCACTGGTCACACATCCGTGAAGTGAGCCCTCGTGCCCACCACCGTATCGACTCAGTGACACAGGCATGTATCAGCTGCGATTCCCACCCTCCTGCTGTGACAGGGCTGGGAGCTTCAGGGTCCTCACGGGACTCAGGGGAGGTGTGACAGAGGATGTGAGGGCTCACTGAAGTATAAACTGTAATTAGCTGCTGGAGAAGAGGGGAAGCGGAGGTGGAAAACCTCCAGCAGAAGGAACAGCAGGTGCAAAGGCCAGGAGTCCAGCTAAGAGAAAGCAGGGAACGCTGGGAACTGCAGCTGCTTGAACTCAGTGTAACTAAAATGTGTGGGTAGAGGAGGAGGAGGCAGAGACTGGAGAGGTGTGAAGGACCATGAAAAAGGTTGTTTTTTTTAATGTATCCTAAAGGCAAGGGGAAACACCCTAAAGAGTTTCAAGCTGAGAAGTGATCTAATTATATTTGTGTTTCAGAAATAACCTGGAGATTCGATAGAAGCAGGGCAACTCTAGAAAGCTCAGCTTCAGATTGGGGGTGTGAGAGCAGGTGCGGAAATAAGGCAGCTGAGAGACATTACGATAGTCTGCTAGAAAACACTGAGGAGGAAACCCATCGATGGAACAGAAGTGACAAATGAGCACAGGAGCAAGCTCAGAGTCGTGGAAACAGAGAGGGTCCTTGTAGTGCCAGGAAGGCACAGGGCAGGTTCTCCATGACTCCGAGAAGAGGCTAGGAGGGTTAGCCCCTGGCACATCTTCACTCTCTGGGCTCTCTAGCCTCTCATGTCTCTGCCACTACTGCTGCTTCTTCTGCCTTTCTGCTCTCTTTTCTCTCCTTCTGTTCTTTCTGCTGGCATCCTCGTGACACTGCCCTTATACACCCCGTGCACCTTTATACACCCAGGTTCATCCACTTGCGCATGCCCACATCCTACTTGGGGGACTGCCTGCCATTATGCATGCATGCAGACCACAGGTGTCCATCATTGACACCAATGGTGGAAGGACAGAAAAGTCTAACACTTTTCTCTGACCCTACAGTCCTCTGGAAGATAGGGAAGCCCAAGTTGCCTCATGAGACATGAGTAGGTGTTTGTGGGTCAATGGGAGTAGGGGTAAAAAGATTTGGGCGGAGGAGATTACGGTGTAGAGATGAGGGCACACTGACTTTGCGTCTTCAGAATGTGGCTGGGATAAGGGGTACAAAGAAAGGCTAGGCAGAGATGGGTGTAGAAGCACATTAGGGTCAGATGCAATGATTTAAACTGGTCTTTCTGCTGAGGATGACAGGAAGCCAAAGACATAAAGAAAATTCACTAGGAAAGGCCCCTTTGTCACTTGTGCAGAAGTTGGACTGGAATTGAACAAGGCTGAAAGGGAGAATCCAGCTAGAAAGTACAATGATCCAGGTCAACATCCCAAAAGTCTGAACTAGGAACTTGGCAGTGGGGTTGGAGAGAGAGAATGAGGGTGAAATTGTAAGGATCTGGTAAACAATTGACTATAATAGGTGAGAGAGAAAAGGGGGTTCCAGAGGATTCCTATATTTCTGGGGCTGTGGCTACTGGTGTCCTTCACTCCCTAAGCCAGTGACATAGCTGGCAGTGGGCACTGGGGTGAGGAGGAGAGGCTGAGCTTTGCCTCGTGCGTGCTTGGCTGGAGCTGCCCTTCAGACCTCCTGGCCAGTATGTGGCGGGTACGGGATGGAGGGGTCTGGAATGAAGCCTTGGGTGTGGGGTTGAATTTTTTCTTCACAGCCTGGTAATGAAGCCATGAGGAGGCAGGAGGCCTTTCCAACAATTCTCACCCCCAGTGGTCGGGGGGAGGCAGAGGGTGGGCAGGTTTCTGTCTGAACAAGAAACACCATGCTTTCCAGCAGGTACCAGCCTCACACAGGTTGGGTGGCATGTTCTCCAAACTCTTTCAGCTGAGCTTCTGAGCATTTATGTTCCTTTCCACATCTTGAAAAAGTTTGATTTGACTTTAGAGACAGACTTCAATAGTAAAACACTGGAAGATTGATGCTATCTTATTCTGTCTCCCAGGCTTCTCCTCCTCTTAGGGACCCTGACCTCTCCTGGAACTATTCTCATCTTCTTTGTACCCCAAAACCCTGATCTCCCAAATATCTCCTCCTCTCCCCCTGGCCTGTCTGTCCTCTTCTCCGCCTGCCCCAGTAATTCCCATCATATATCTCTGTGACTGATGAATAGGAAGTTAATCAGAGTGCAGTCAGCTGTACCTTCGAATCATGGGCTCATTTTGAGTTGTCTTAATTGAACCGTCTCACTGGGAAAGATGAACTGTAGATAACAATCAGGAAGGCTTGTGCAAAGGGTAAAGAGATGAGTCTTCTGAAATGAATATATGTCAAAGTCAAATGACAAGAACCTTAGGTTCACTGAAAACCGCTCAGTCAGTCAGCCATCTTTCAACAACTGTTCACTGTGCACCCCGCGCCAGCTAGGGTTCCCCTGGAGTTTAGTTTTGTGGCTGTCTCTGTCCTCAGGCTCTTTTCTCTGCCTTTGCCTGGAGAAAGCTGCGATGATTCAAGGAGGGATAAGCTTGGAGTCAGACAGCTTCCTCGTGACAGCCAAGAAACAGATAGACGATGGGCTGGGAAAATGACCAGGTGTGGAACACTCTCAGCCTGGGTTAACTTGATCTGTTAGAAAGAAGAAAAGGAGATTGGAGAAGACACTGCTGGCTTTCCAAACTACTTCTCACCTTTGCCAGGCTGAGCGCTAAGCTATCTTGCCCAGCCTTCTTACAGTGGTGCATGAGAGTCTGGCCAGTGGGACCACAGGCAGAAAGAATTGGGTGCCCCCTTCAAGTATACCCTTTGAGGCCTCACACACCACCCCCCAACCCCTCTTTTTCTAGACTGCAGCCATATTTGCAGATGGCTTCAAAGGGATTCCAAGACCACAGGGGATGCAAGAGCCACCAGAAGCAAGGTCTTGAGTTCCTGGTGACTGGAGAGAGCAGAAGCCCTACCCTCCCAGCTAGGGGTGTATCCCATGTTGAATGTGAGATTGTCAGACTTCGAGATCCATTCCAACAGTTCAGCTTTCCTAAATGATGCAAAGAATGTGAGACAGGGCTTCTCCCCTGTGCTGCCACCATCCAGACACTGGGTTCATGGGTGCCAGGTACACTCAAGTCAACTCTCCCCCAGGTGGACACCATTGGAAAGGGCACAGCTGGAAAGCACTCAGAGAGCACTTTGAAAAGCACTTTGTCTTCCTCTCATTGGCAGAAGCCATGTCCACATGAAGCGAAACGCTGGTCTACAGCTCCCCTTCCCAGTTATTTCAAACAACAAATAAGCCCATTCCACCTCCCAGATAGAGGAAAGTTAAAAAACAGTGTCTGCAGGCCTTACCTCCAGGGCTCGTTCTTCTTAGTCTCTCACAAAGCCCTCTCAGGAATCTCTGATTACTCAAAATCAGAGAAGACAGAGGCCAAATTCAATTGAAACTAAATTCTGACCACTGTCTGCACTCGGGAAGAATAATTGCACAGGCAATCAAGTTCTGTTTATCCTCATATAGCAAGGAAAAATCATTGGTTACCTTCAGGAAGTCTATGTATCACCATTCCAGACACCATTCCCGAGGAATACTAATTTATCTCGAGCCCCTGCTATGAAATAGAACCCAGCTGATTTTCCAACATGCATAAACATCACCATTTGCTCATAGTGGCTAATGGCTTTAATCACAGAATAAAACAAATCAATAATTAACCTTAGCAATAGAAGTGCAACTTGGATTCCAAAATAATGAATTCACTAATGGTTCTTGCTACCATTAGTACATATACATCAAGGTAAATATGCAGAAATATGCCCATTTCCAAATAGCTCATCTATTAATAAATGATCAGATTATGACTCCAGTTAGGACATGGAGGAGGTCAGTAAATAATATATCCACCAATTTACCTTTAACTTATTCAAAAAAAAAACCTATAAGATTACAGGTGAAACCACGTATATACATACCCCTATTTCCATTCCATGCCAGGTCTACACCAGGAGCAGGAGGCAGAGAGCAGTAGCATACCTTCTGGCCTAAGGAACCCACAACCCAGCAGAGCAGGCAGCTACAGCAATAGGGTCATGGCTCGAATGTAGGGAAGCTTCAGTGCTGGGGCAGGCAGATGCACACAAGCTGCCTGGCAAAACCAAGAAAAGACAGCATTTGTGATAAAGGACATGGCAGTTGAGCTAGATCTCAAGTAGAGGTTACCAAATAGACAAAGAGTGAAAGGTCAAAAAAAAAACTTTTAAATAAAGGAAAGGAACATAGTGTCTCTATGACACTTCAAGTATATCCATGTGGCCACAAAGTCAAGGATGTAAGGACATGGTGGGGGCTGGGACTCAAGAGTCAGGGAGCCTGACCACGGGGGGCCTTGGGCATTTTGCTGAGCTTTTTTCTAACAGTCAACAGGAGCCACAAAGGATGACCTATACATAATTAGAAATCAGACATACACACACTTGGAGAATTCTGCTCATATGCCTCTTATAGCCAGTACAAATGGGTTTTATTTTAGGAAATGCATGTTTATCTTGTTTGTCTCAAGTCACAAGCAATTACCCTGAAGGCTGAGATAACTAAATAACTCTCAGGATTTGGGAAGTGCTGAGCTGGACAATCCTTGTGATAAAAGCAGAGATTTCTAACCAAAGGCTGGCCTCTAGTTGAATCATATTCAGTTTTATTTACATGTGGATATGATCTGTTTTGTGGTGTTATGTTTTTTAACCTAAGATTTGAGTAAGTGCAAGGCCTTTCAAAATAATCTGGCAGATTCTGTCTCCCTGTCATGGTGAGTTATATAGCAGATATTTTGGTATCTATACAGAGGTCAACGGTCAACCATCCTCCCCCTTTATTAAATGGTAGGAGAGCCATGATCTTATTCCAACATCTACTCCTGACGTGAGTAGATTCCAACTGGAAAAAATCAATCAAGGAGGAACTGATTTAGGCACAGGCCTATAACCAAATTCTGACATATGATAATATAAAATGAGATTTTGGGGGGCTTCTGGGAAAAGTTTTCTTTTTTTTAACTCTCTTTTTAAAAAAGAAGATTTATTAATTTATTCATACAAGAGCTGGGGTACAGGCCAGAGTAGCAGGAGGTAAGAGGATTCACCAGATATAGCATGGGGAGCAGAACAAGAGGATCAACCTTAATACACTGCTGAGGTGAGCAGCCAGAGAGGCAGGAGAGGTCTGCTGTGCCATGTGGGTCCCCTCCCTGGCCAGGGATTGAATTGGCGCTGCTGTGTCATGGATGCTTCACAGTGTGGTGCTCAACCCACTGCGCTACCAGGGAGGCCCAAAAGTTTCCTTTCTGATGAAAAGGAACATGACCTCTCTTATCATGTCTCAGTTATTAGTAGGTTATAAGCTGTCATAGGGGCATCACCTAAAGTCAATGCCAGTTCCTAAACATAGCAAGCAAAAAGATTAGAAGAGCCTGAATCTTCCATTATGCACTCAAGTTCCTGAAATATCCAACTTTGAGACCCCCTAGTTCCAGACATCTTATCTGTGATAATAAATTCCATCTTGTTTAAACCAGTGACCCAGATCATTCTTGCTATCACAAGTGGTTTACAACAGGAATAGCTCAGCTGCTACACATCAATGGCACCATCTTGGATGTTTATGGCCAATGTTTATTATGGTCAATGTATAGTAGAGCTGTGCTGTTAAATATTTTAACATTCCTCATCTAGGGGATCTGAAGGAGTCTATCTACAGGTACAAAGAGAATCTGAATTGAGTATTTCCAGCTGTTCAAAATGTTCAGGTCTATAGAATTTCAAAGGTAAGAAGCATCCAATCATGATTTCACTTATTAATATTTATTGAGCACTTATTTTGCACTAATCACTATACAGTATTAAGTAAGATAAACAAAGGAATAACAAAACAGTATAAAGACAATTTAGGAAATGGCATTATAAGTCCTTACTTACAAATAATTATTTGAATGTGAATATATTAAATTCTCCCATCAAATATAGAGAAAGACTAAATGGATAAGAAATATAAAATCCAATGACATGCTGTCTTAAAAAGGTTCATTTTGGCTTTAAGGACACACATAGACTGAAAGTAAAAAGATATTCCAAACAAATGGCAAGCAAAAGACAGCAGGGCTAACTATATATCAGACAAAGCAGACATTAAGCTGAAAATGACGAGACAAAGAGGATCATTATAATATAATAATTGGGTAAATTCATCAAAAATTGTTACAAATGCAAATATTTATTATATTACTGTATTCCACATCAGAGCAAATATTTAAAGCAAATACTAATGAAACTAGAGGGACACATAAACAGTAAAACTATAATAGCAGGGAATTTCAACATTCCATACTCAATGATGGATAGATTCTAAATAGAAAGTCAACAAGAAACTGAGATTTGAACGAGATGAGAAGCCAAATGGATCTAACAGATCTATAAAGAGCATTCCACCAATTCTCCTCAAGTGCATGTGGAGCATGCTCTAGGATAGACCATTGTTTCAGAACATAGAACAAGTCTCAACAAATACAAGAAGATAGAAATTTTGACAAGTTCCTTCTCCTGCCATAGTGATATGAAACTATGAACCTAACATCATAAAGAAATCAGTAGTGTAATAAAATTATGAAGATGATCTATGACAAGTCCATAGAAGGGAGTCAAAAAATTCACCAAAATGTAGATTTAAGTAACCTTCCAGAACTACCAATGGATAAAAGAGATTCCAAAATAAAAATTTAAAAATCTCTTTTGACAAACAAATTGAAACACAATGTACCAAACTTATGGGATGCAGCAGCTGTTCTAGAGGAATCTACAGCTATAAATGCCTACATTAAGAAAAAAAGACATAATTCAAATAAGCAGCCTAACATTATATCACAGGAACTAGAACCAAAGAACAAACCAAGCTCAAAGTTAGCAGAAGGCAGGAAATAATAAAGATTGGAGCAGAAATATATCAAACAGACAACATAAAAATAGTAGGAAAGATAAACAAAATAAAAAGCTGGGTTTAAAAAAATAAATGCATAAAACTGACAAAACTTTAGCTAGACTAGCCAAGAAAAAGAAAGAACTCCAGTAAATAAATTTATAAATGTGAAAAAAGACATTACAACTAATACCATGGGGGTGGGGGGGAAATGATCCTAAGAAACTATAAACAATTATATGCCCCAAAAATGGACAACTTAGAAAGAAATGAAAAAAAAATCATAGATACACACAACCTACCAAACTGAATCATGAAGAGTTATATAAATCTTAACATGCCAATAACAAGAGAATGAATCAGTAATCAAAGGCCTCCCCAAAAAGAAAAACTTAGAACCACGTGTAAAAAACCAACAGATACATAAAAAGGGCTAGCATCACCAATCATCAGGGAAATGAAAATCAAAAGCACAATGGGATATCACCTCATCCTGCCAGAGTGACTTTTCTCAGTTAGACTAAAGGTAACAAGTGCTGGTAAGAGTATAAAGAGAATCTTTGTATGCTATTGATGGAAATGTAAATTGCTACAACCACTATGGAAAATAGTACAGAGGGTCCTCAAAAAATTTACAATAGAATTACTAGATGATCCAGCAATTTTACTTCTGGGTATATATCTGAGAAAGTTAACTACTATCTTAAAGAAATATCTGCACCCCAATATATATGTATCACTATTGACAACAGTCAAGAATATAAATAAGTGTACATCAACACATAAATTGGTGAATAAAATGCACACAGACACAATAGAAAAGTAGGAAATTCTACCACTTGTGACACTGTAGATGGAACTGGAAGGCATATCCTAAGTGAATGAAGTCAGATTGAAAAATAAAAACTGGATGATCTCATTTATATATGGAATCGTGAAAGACCAGGTTGACAGAAGCATGGTGCTGGCAGAAACATAGAAATGGGGAGATGTTTGTCAAAGGCTACAAACTTCTAGTTAAGAAATGAGTAAATTCCAGGGATCTAATGTAACAAAATTTTAAAGGCAGTTAACATTACTGCACTATATATTTGAATGTTGCTAAGAGAATAGATCTTATATGTTCTCAATACACACACAAAGGAAACTATATGAGGTCATGTATCTTAACTTAATCTTAATATAGTAATTGTTTTATAATACATAAATATACCAAATCATCACATTGAAATTGAAGCTTATACAGTGTTACATGTGAATTATATCTCAATTATATCTCATTATATCTCAATGAAACTGGTTAGAGTGAAGTTTCAAAAAACATAAAATAAGAAGAGGAGATTTACTGTATTTAGAAAACATAAAGGGTCAAAACTGAGTTGCAGATCTTGGGAAAGAGGTTGACATTAGCAATTGGTATTAGAGCAATCAGTCTAATGCAGAGTGGAGATGAATTAGCTCAGGCCAATTCTGGAGGTCCAGAAACCTGGGTCATTGCTCAAATAAATGACAGTGGGGATGGAGAGGAGGGGACAGTTAGAGCACATTAGGAAGTGACGCCATAAGATTTGGTGATTCACTGGTTATGCAGAGTGCAAAGGGGGAGAGACTCAGATGAGTCTGCGTTTATGACAGATATACCAGGTCACCTAATAGACATTCTGTGTCATCGTGATGAAAAAATACTACAATGACATCTTGACAGTCAGGTACTTCATGTCATAGTGACAGACAGCTACCATCTATCATGGTGACACCCAAGTATACCAATTATCATGGCAGGTATCCCATGTCATAGTGACAGATATGATATCTTCTGCATCCTTATAGGCAACCTACCAGGGCATGACCACACCACACAGCAACTGAGTTTTCATGAAATACAAAGGGTCAACATGAGAAATAAGCTGTTGTATGTTAGACAAAGAATATTTTAGCAACTAAAAGACACACAAAAGTAGTGTGAAAAATTTACTGTGTCATTGTTATAATTAAGCTTAATAGCTTCCACTCTTGATGAAAGTGCTATTATTCATGTATGTAGTTACAAAGATAAGTGATGGATTTAAACAATGGAAAAGTGTTGCATTTGGTCGAACAGTCTTTATAGTAAGTGCTGATAACGCTCTGCTCAGATTAACAGTTCTGTGATGATTAGAGTTACCATGTGGGGTCCCACCTCTCCAGGGAAGTAAGCAGCCAGAAGGGAAATTGTAAGCTCCTCTGGAATAGAAGCAAGTGTTTTTCACTACTTACTCCACTCTTTTTGTTTTTGTTTCATGGAGCATTTATGATATGCCAAGTGCCATCTTCAAGAGTTGTCACATTGTAACTTAGTCCTTACAATACCCTATGAGACAGGAATACTATTCTCATCTGCTGATATAGAGCCCACCAAGAGGCCATTTAAGTAGTGAGTGATGAAGATCAGGTTCAAGTTCCATTTCTGTCCTGGCATCCAAGCTTTTAACCACTGCACGAATGTTGCGTTGCATCTGTTCGAATGCTGTTATTCCCTTTTCTTCAGTGTCACTACACTTATTTAAAGTTATTTCATTAGATGTAAAGCCCAAGATAGTTGCAACTATATTGAAAGTCAAAGTCTCTTATGAACCTTGAAAATGGTGATGGCTAGAATCTGGCCTGGAGAAATTTACAAGGATGCACTCCAATATTCACTGTAGCACTATTTATAAGCACCAAGCTATGGAAACAACCCAAGTGCTCAAGAACAAATGAGTACATCAGGAAGATGTGTATATACACACAACGGAATACTACTTAGTAATATAAAAAAAAGAACTCTTTCCATTCGTGACAACACAAATGGAATTGAAGGGGATAATGTAAAGTGAAGTAAGTCAGAAGGAGAAAGACAAATATATCAGTTAGTTTTGCTTATATGTGGAATATAGAGAAACAAAACAAAGATTTAGACAAAACCAGAGCAATAACAAATCCTAGAAATCTGTGTAGAATTAATGCTATACAAGGGCCAGGGGGCAGGGAAGAAAGTGTGGAGGGAGTCCAATAGACTGGCAGAGGAATGTGGGTGACTCAGGGTGAGTGTGGTGTGGTGACATACACCTGAAGAAGCATCAACCTATAACCTCTGATCATATACATTACTGTAAACCAATGTTGTGGAGGAGGAGGAGGAAGGTACAAGGATGGACAATTACTAAAGTCAAGGTGATTGTCAGCTTTTCCTGGTCATCTCTGTCAGGTGTGGCTGAGATCTCTGCCAAGTATGGCTAGAAATGGAAAGATGCAGTATTTTTGGAGTCATCATAACTGCTCACCATGCAGGGGTCACAGATGATGGGGGCTAAGTGGACAGTGACAACCAGCCACAGCTCCTGAGTACTGCATAAGCCTTCTCCCCATCTGATCATAACTTTCTTAAGGCAGAAAATAGAGGATTCCTCCCTTTGCCACCCACCCCCAACCTGCAGAAGCTTAGCTCAGGACACAAGGTTTACCACGCTTGCCACCTTCCCAATCATACTGCCTTCTGCTGCAGAGGAACCCAGAGATTTTTCTCATGTTATCTTTTAGTCTTGTTGGATTATAATTTTGCTATCTATATCTTATCTCAAGTCTAAACCCCTGAAAGCTACAACTCTATATCCCCATTTCTTACTGCCTACTGTGTGCTAAAACAGAACAGTCAAGAAATTTAATGAACAAATGAAGTCTTTGTCTAAACTAAGACTCTGCTTTATTTGCAGGGATCTCAGACCACCCTTGAATATCTGTGATAAGTGGATAGCCAAGAACATTTATCTATTAAAATATTGGGCCAGCCCTTCCTTTGAGAAGGCCAGCATTGTGATTCCTTACTCAGAGGCAAACAATCTGCCTAGAACGATCCAGGGCAGAGGTAAGCAAAGCCAGTTTGAAGTCCCTTGTCTGTGGGAGTCACAGTCATCTTCCAAATGAAAAGAAAGTAAAGAACTAATGTCTGGTTGATTAGCAAGTAACATTGGGCAATTACACTGCTAGGTGTCTGGGAGGGTTGGGGTGGCATTATTAGGTCAGAAATTAATGGTCAAATTTCCAAACAAAGTTTGGAAAACATTTGAGGAAGCAACGTTTCAAATCTCCAAACACTAGAATAGCTGAAGAATAATGTTTTAAGATCTCAGATTTAACTCAGCAAGCGACAGTTCAGCAAGATGAGTTGTGAGCTGGGCAGCGTGACAAGTGGGTGAGCTCATCCTCCAGCCACCCACAGTCTGACCCAACCTGCTGCAGACTGGAGAGGTGGAGGCTCAGATCAGCTTTTTAAAAGGTGGAGAGAAATGGATGTGACTGCTGATCTCCGGGGCCAGAGCAAGGGCTTACTTGGACATCAGTTGTATCTGCTTTGGCTAAGACGTGGCTTTGGGGGGGAGGAGGTTAGAGAGGAAGGATAGACATGCAATTTGTAAAATCTTTGTATTGTGATAAAAATCCAATACAGTTTGGCTGAGTGAGGGCTTGAAATTTCATCAGTTCTATGAACCATCCCCAGAGTGAAGGGGAAGGGGCTGGATTTTAACATGTCAAAAAGTCAGCATTCAAAGAACTGCCCTGCAGTCCAGGCCGAGCCGAGCTGACATTTCAGCCTGAAATGCATTCCTTTTAAGGGTCAGGATTTTAAAGAATGTGCTTGTCAGCCTCTCCCACAAGCTCACACAGGCAAAGCCCAGGCAAGAAGAGCTGTGTGCACAGTGCGAAGTGTTTTTCTCATTACCCTTAGATGCCTTTCAAGGCTTGCTCACCAACTCCTCCCTCCTGGCGCCTTTCCCAGACAGAGGGGGCTTGGCTGGAGGGCTATAGAGGGAAGGAGGGTGAAATGTTTTCAGGTTTAACTATCCTGAGGCCTTTCTGAAGCCATCTGGTTAAGTTCATGTGTGTGTAAGTTAAGGAGAGGATGTTGTCTTGTCTTAGAAATCCATAAATCTTCCTGTGCCATGCAAAAAGTTCATGCGTGAATGTTGTTTGAGGTGATCTGGTATCCATTCATTCATATATTCATCCATTTAACAAATACTTTGCACAAACCTTTTCTTCACCCAAATACACACAAAGGAGAGTCTAGTCCTGAGCCATATCTCAAAGGACAACAGAGCAACCCTTGACTGTTTTACTAGTTGCGAGCTGCAATGCTATGCTCTTCCTGAAGCAAAAAGAGGAGGAAGAGCTGGACATCTGCAAGAGTAGGGCTAACCTGGCCATGTTGTAGTGCTCACAGCCAATCAAGCAATAAACATAAACTAAACATTCCCTATGGGTCTACAAACAGAACAGCATTCTGCTTAAACTGGAAATGTGGGTTTGCTATGTGAAATTTCACTTCACAAACATGTTTAACAGGGGATGTCCCAATCCAGAATACTGGTGATCATAAAGCCAAAAATCATTTCATACCTTCTGGACACAATAGAATCTTCAGAGTAAGTTTATTGGTGAACATTTATTTTTATTGCTCAGTTAAAGCTGAACTTTTTCATTATAACAATAGGGGTCCTTTTTGCCTTGAGCTTTATAATATTCAGCCACTGAGATGAAAAAACCTCCAGGTAATTTGACAAGTGATTTCTGCATCGGTAGCAAAATTACACCTAAAACTAAAGTCTAAGAAAGCATTGCAATAGCCAGAATATCTTAGGAGCTCTTATTCTACTTAGTAGATGTATCCACTAAGAAGTATCTATAGTGAATGCATTTCTCCAGTCTCTCAATTATTTCATAAACACAAGTTACATTTTATAGTGTAGTAACAGTTGATCTGAGTAAGACTTTTGAGGCAGAAGTTATATATATATTTGGTCTTTGTTAAGAAAATGAGAGATGCTAAAAGGCATGAACCATGTTTATAAACACCTGCATTCATACTCACATAACAAGATCGATTCTTTGTGAGAATTCTAAGAATAGCAGAAACTTACAGTATTGGAGAGAGTACCCAGTAACTACTGCCTTTAAATAAGCCCCAACCAAATCAGGCTTCAGTTGTGTTTCCCAAACTGTAGTATGAAATTATGAATAGGCATAGAATATTAGTGTTAATGTATTAAGATATTAATAGGCCTCTTGCCACAGAAAGGCCCAGTGAACAACTAAGTATGGGAAAATGATAGCTTAAACCAGACCAAATAAGTTGGGATTTTGTTTGTTGTTTGCTTATTTGTTTTTTTTTTTATCACGGGTCTTCAAGGAGCCTTTCCTATGCTAATGCACACCATCATTCCAGGAGGAGAATGCCTGATACACCATTTTCTAAACTTAATTGACCACAGAACCCTTTTTGTCAAGGGAATGTCAGTCTTCTGTGGAAAATATTTCTAGAGAGGACAATTATCTCTGTCTTGGTCATAAATATTTTAAGAACCATCTGGGCACTGTGGGATTTTCGTTGTCCTGCCTATGTAAAGAGGATCTCACCTATGTGGCCCCACAAGACTCTGTGCATAATATACTGAGTCTCAAATATTTTTTTTATTTCACTATACCTTATATATTTATTTATCAAAGTTCCACATGTAGATATGTGTAGAAGTGTCTTCCGTACTAAAGTACTAGCTCCTCCAAGTACACATAATTCTTCCATATGTTCTTAGTGCTCATGGTCATCACATGAATCTCAATAGCATGAGTGAATGAATGGCTCTATTAAAAAATAACCTATTTTTCTGAAATCTGTTTCTCTAGTTAGATAACCTCATGTGATATATAGTTAGTAATGACCAATTCATCTTCCACATTGTCATCTGTGACTCAGCATATATGCTGGATTACACACAGGAGCTCTGAAGCAGTCTTTGTCAGGCTTTGGGGAACTCAAAGCCCTCCATGTACCAGACTCCCCTCAGACTGCAGGTTTCCACTGCTTTATTTCTATACCTTCCATCCAGCCAAACATCCTCTCCACACCTGGCTGACATTTCCCTGCCCCTGACATTCTCTCTACCCTCAGTCTTCTGACAAGCATTCACCAAGGGCCTGGGCATTCCCATAAGAAGAGGTTAAAAAGATGAATAGACACAATCATTGCTTTCAGGCAGGTCACAATGGCCACATGAACAGAAACCTGCCATGCAGTATGGAACACGCTGTAACAGCTCAGTACAGGGCACTGTGTTAGCACAGCAAGGGGGCTGGGTAAGACTTCCAGGAGCACACACTACCGAAGCTGGATCCCTCCTTGAACTATATACCACTAGTGGCTGCAGCCATTGTCCTCAAAGACAAGAATCGAGGTTGTATCTTCACTCCTCTACTTCCCATTTCCATGGTATAAACATACAAGACTTAATCACTTAGGATACCAAGCATCCTCATCCATGCATCAAACTGGATGGATCGTACCTTTTACTCTTCTGCAAATAAAGACTGTCTGAGATTAGTGGGAAGAGGGAAGCAACTCACCAGGGCAGCCCTCCCCATGGCAGTGGTGGTATCTTATAATAACCAGCCAGCCCGGTGGAGGGCAGGATGCTGTCATCACACATGTACCAGCACACCTGGTGGTCGTTCTGGTGGTGAGATTACATAACTACACACCTTGTTCTTTCAACCAGAAAACCATTTAAGGACCTTTTGAGGAAGCAAAAAAAAAAGTCCTGAGTTCTTACCTTCGGGAAAGATTAAGAACACACCAGCTCTAGAACTTGCCAGGACATCAGGATCCAGAGGTTCCTGGTGTCAAGGTCTGAGAAGAAGAGCTCTAACCATGTCTCTCAATGGCATGGGCGAAGGCCTGGCACAGAGAACCACAGAATCAGCAATACCAAGTCAGAGAGCCATCTCCAAGAGCCTATCTCGAGAAGAAAGTATAGGAAAGCCACAGCCAACTTATTTTTCTTATATTTTCACTTTAATGTATACACAAGTGCTACATGAAGCTTAAAGATCTCCTTCAGTAAATATCAAATTACAATTCTAGGTTACAAAGCATCGTGGTCAAGATTAATTGGCATTACTTTTTTCTTAAAGGTACATAAAATAATGACACATCTAAAAATCAATAAGGTCTCATATGCTAGAAACTGCGGAAGCTACTTGTTTATCCAATTAACCCACTGATTCCTGATTGTAATTAAGTTTTCCCTGGATGTGTCACTCCAGTTGAGTTGAAAGCCTCTCCAGTCCATTAGCTATTCACCTGACCTCCGGAAAAATCTGTCAGTGCTCTTTGTGTTCACTGGGAGAGAATGGCAAAAATGTGAAAAACTTCAATATTTAATACTGGCCTGCTATCCTCATTTCTAGTTTCAGGAATTAGATGGGGATGACTTCATCGCTCTGCAGGCAGCTGTATTGATGGGCTAGGACTCACTCTGTGTAACAGATGTGCTTCTGCGAAGATATGCTTCCTTTGGACTTTTTTAAATTCAATTGTGCTCCCACAGAAAAACAGTTTGCTTAAGACATCACACACACATACACACAACATCACTGGAGAACCCCATAAACAAGGACCATATGCCTGGTGAGGAGCAGAGCACCACGTGGGCACCAAGTTTCCCGACCCTCAAGCCCACCCCCAACTCCTTTGAAGGCTAATTATCTCTTTAGATTAACAAACCCAGAAAAATTGAGAACTCTTTTCACATTCCCTCTTAAATATGGGCAACACCATGTTACTAACAAGTATGTAATTCATAGATCTACAAGCCTTTGCTATAGGCTTTTGTGTCAAGAAATAGGAAAGTAAAAACCAGATGCTCAGCCCCAAGGAGGGGATTGCCATTGATGGGATTTTAAAGACGAGAAAACGGTCCAGGTCCACAGAAATGGTGTTCGGTCACAGTAGCCTAAGAGTGTTCACTGGCAGGATTTTCTCCTCCTGTCATTCTGAAAATCTTAATGGGTTTGAATTGATTCACTGAGCCATGCCGCTGACAGGCCCAAGTCCCGTGTTTCCAGTCCTGCATCTGGGGGCCAAATGAAAATGCACTTTAGAACTTCTAGGTTTCAATGTGCTCTTACCTTGAAAAATAACTCAATAGAAAAGTCTCTCCAAGCACTACTTTCCAAGCTCTCTCCCTGCTTCCCCGACCCCGGTTCCTCTAAACAAGGGTGGAAGGCGGCGGTCCCCTGGTCCTTACTCAAGGAGCTGACCTTGGAGTGGTGGCAGCCATCCTCCCACCTACAGATCAGCTGACTAGCCCAAGGGGGCTGTACTTGCCACAGGACCCGTGCACCCTCTGCCTTCACAGCACAGCAAACCTGCAGACGATGTGGCAGAGACTACAGAGGAGGGTAGCAGTAATAGGGCATCCAGCACCCCCCTGAAGGAAGCGAGAAGACCTCCCTACAGAGCTCAGGCTGTAGGATGCAGGACCCACCATCCCAGAGGATTCTATACTGGGTGCTCTTGTACTTCACTACAAATTGCACTGCCACTCCAGGGGCCTCTCGTTGCCACTGTGTTCCTATTTGAACAGATCAGAAAGGGAATTAGAGAAATGGCTAAAGAAGGACATTGTTCTACTGGCTGAGGTCTGCCTTGCTGGGAACTCCCAGCAGCCCTATGGGAAATAGGAAACTCTGGCATCTCCTATTCAGGAATTGAGGCACTGGGTCATCCAAGGAGTCTGTACCTCAATATAGTGCCTCATGGGGGAGCTCTTCTTGTATGTCCTTACATACAAGCCCCAGAACTTCCCTTTTTTAACCCCTGTGCAGGTTGTTGCCTAAATAACAAGGATCTCAGAGTGGGGAGGAAAACAGGCCCTTTCAGAGAGGAGAGAGGCTAGTGATGATCATGTTCTGTGGAGCGGTAGGGGGTGTGCAAAGTAGAGAGGCCTTCTAAGGACTGGAGACTTGAGCTCAAGTGCCCACCAATGGAAAAAGAGTTCACTTGTAGTATCTACACATGATGATTCTCAGCGATGAATACCTGAAACTAGGTATTGTCACAGACTAGGTCATAGTCCAAGGCAATGTTATGTCAATACAAACAATTTTCACCATAAGGACAAAAGGCTGTCAATTTCCCCATTTGCCCTGAAACAGTTGAGCCCAGTGTTCTCCCATCACCCCGACAAGGGAGAGCTAGGTGCAGAAAACCAATCACAAGGGATCTAGCCCTCGCCTCCCCACACACACTTTCTGGACACAGCTGTGTGGGCCCCCGAGTTCACAACCATTTGTCCTCTATTGAACTGCACACAAATGCATTGTCTACACTCAAGTCTCAGAGGAGGCTAACCCAGGGGTTGGGAGTGGGGAGGGGGGGGAGAGGGAGGACTCAGTTCCAGACCCTCCCCCTGCCACTGAGATCTCTCAGCCAGAGAGGAGAAACTGGGTAGGGAGCATCATTGCTTCCATTCCCTATTTAGAGGTGGCCCGGGGAGTGTCCCAAAGCTGGAAGGCCAAATTCCATTAATTGGTTTCTTGGTCTGAGGCCAAACTACCAAGCAACACTTCCTGCTAACATGTGGGATAGTCCAACCTAGAATTATTACTTATTCATGAAGTTATTTAGACCTGAATACTGCTCAAGCGTTGCCATTTCCTCACCTCCCCTAATCATGTCATTGGAATTATACATTTGATTCCCAATTATAAGCTAAGACTTACCTCTGGGGCCCTAACATTGTCTTAGAAAATACAAAGTTGAACCCAAAACAAAGTCCATAAAGGAGACATCTGAAATTCCTTGGCACTGTCATGCAGTTGGAGGCTTATTTAAAACAACTATTCATTTTAATGGCTGTTCAAGTTTATTTTCATAAAAATGTGTTTTACATAAGCCCCAAAGTTTCATATACAATTAATTCCTTTCACAAAGAAACTGTTTCAAACCCAGAATACTCATGCTGGTCTCCTGGCCGGGGAGCTTGTTTCTTTCAAGTTGTAGTTGCCTTTTTAACACTGTAATTAAGCTTGGGGGAGGGGGTACCCATAATGCAAACCAAATAAATCCTGCCCCTCATACAATTAGGGATGGTATGTGGAGAAGGGGAAAAGTGATCTGGGCTTTGTTCATCTTAAAATACACTTGGCAGACACTTCACTTAATAAGCTCCTTTCTCTTTCTGAGAACCTGGAAACCAAGACGTCCCAGCAAGACAGAGGAAGCCTGGCCCATGGGGGAGAGGGTGGCAACGTCCAGGGAGAGCCAAATGGGCTCTGAGCTCTGCCCTGGGGGCTCCCTTGTGGTTGGCAATTCTTTCAGTCTATCTCTACTGGTTTCGTTTTCCTGACTGTCTCTACCTCTGGTAGAACCTTATTTTTACATAAAGAGCCAAGGTCCACCAGAGAGGACTCCTTGAAAATCCTTACGCTCCCGCGGAGACCCCCAGGTCTTACTGCACCTGCTCAGAGCGTCTCGCTCCCCTCCCCTCACCCTCGTCCAGTCCTGTTGGAACCCACAGTGCCCCCTGGCTGGGCCTGCACTCTGCACCAGGAGCTCCGTGTCTGCCTTGACCAGTCCCAGTCACAGGAGGAAGCCTGCTTGCTGCTTCCCTCCTGTGTTCACCAGCATGGATCACGGCAGGGCCTGGCCCGGCCCTAGGATCTGGACCCTCCTCCACCCTCAGGTCCACTGCCGGCAGTCAGAGTTTCTGACCTTACTGTCTGCTGCTCCAATCCAAGGGGAACTGTGAGTGGCGCCATTTTCTCATATGCTCATCTCATCTCCTCTCGCTTCCTGCTCAGTAACTTCCATCGGCTCCAGGTGGATCGGATCATGAACAGTACTGACTCACAAGATTCTGGTCCCTTCTCTTCTTCAAAGCATATTTTTCCAGTCTCTTCCTTCTCACAGCATATGATACCCACTGCTTGCTGATCTCACAACTATCCATTCTGATTGCCCGCAGCTGAGCTATCCTTGCTATTCAGAAGAGTCCAGGCCATTCAAAGCTTGCCCCAAATACTAGCTCCACGCCTTAGTAAGAGTCTTCCCTGCAAGAACCCCATAAACCCTTCACACAGCCTACTTGCTTCGGCAGCAAGCAGCAAAACACTCCAGCCCCACACACGTCTGCTCTCTGTGCGGACATCTTACCTGGCATCCACTCCAAATGCTCCTGCAGGACAGAAGTGGTGTCTAGATTGGTCTTTGCACGTCTCCTGCCTAGTACAGTAGCTTACATTTAATAGGCACTAAGTTATATATATTTGTTGACAAAGGAACAAAGTGAAACACTTCCCCAGACTTTTATTTTATAAAGAAAGTTAGAGCGGGAAGGAAAAACAAAATGTGCTTAATTTGCTCCGGATTCTGTTTGGCACTTGCCATCAAGGTAGGTAGCAGTTGTTTCAGTCTCAGATTAAATGTCACTCCCATCACATGTGCTAGGCCTTCCACTGTCCCTGGGCAGCCTGGGGTTCCTCTCCTGGGCCCAGGAGCACCCTGGACGCTGGGCACATAAGGTCACGGTCAGGCAGCCCACGCCCCTGCAGGTGTCATCCTCTCCAGGAATCTCAGCATTATTGTGATTTCTCACTCACCTTATCTTTTGGTCTTATTTCTTAGTTGGCTCAAAGGAGAAAGAGAATTATTCACTGGCCCTTGTTAAAACCCCAGCTCCACCTTACAGCAATTCCTTGTTTCATAGCACAGTTCTATGAGCACGGAGCCTTCTCTCATCCAGTGTGTACTGGGTGCCAGCATTCACTGGGTGTGTGTGGAGTGCTAAACCCCAATAAAGTTAGTTTTAAAAAGTAATTAATTATTATTGATACTGAGAAAAATTAGGAGGAGTTGGGGGAGGAGTGAAAAGAGGATAAGGAAGAAGGAAATTAAAAAGAGAAGAAAGAAGGAAAGTGAGTCCTACAAAAAGAGATTGAAGAGGAAGAGATGGGAGGAGAAAACAACAGCAGTGATGAAAGAAGAAGAGAAGAGAAAGAGGGAGGACTCAAGAAGGAAAGAGAAAAGGATCAGTAGAACAAGGGAAAAATTAAAGTGCCAAAACTTTAATTAAACTTTAATTAAAGTGCAGAGTCATTTGCAACACCTCTCCCGTGCCTGCACTACCTCCGTCCCTGCACCACCTCTTCCATCCTGAGCCACCTCCACCCTTGCACCCACAGATGGAATGCCCTCTGGAATCAGAGCAAGACCTTGGCTCACCATCCTTACCCCTTACCTATCTGCCACTTGCCTCAGGTGCTTCCTCCCAGGCCCCTCCCAACTGCAGCTTCCAGTTGATTCACCTGAAAAATGAGCAGTTGCTTTCCTCTGTCTATGGAGTTGTTGGCGAGGGAAACTAGGATGGATACAGTGAATGTGCCTTGAAAGAGAAAAGTCTCACAAACAGAAGGGTGACGAATGTCCAGGAGCAGCTCATGTAAGGTCAGGGTCATCCCCACACCCAAACCTGCAAAGAGGGGAAGCATAGAGGATGGCCTCCTCTGATAAAGCAAAGTCACCAGCTCCTCTGACACCTTCCCAGGTCTACTGCCACTTTCTTCTGCTCATGCCCCCTTGCTGTTCAATTCTCATTAACCGTCTGCTAATGGAGTAGAGCTGGGCACTTGATCAAAACTATTGGTTGTGTAACTCACCCAAACGCATCACAGGCAGAGATATTCATGACTGTTTCCGGGTATATATCCCTGTGATATATCTCCTTCCTGAGCTCTGCCCACCCCCCTCGCCCCTGGAGTCTAGACACCTCTCACAGCAGAGGATGTGGGAAAGGACCTAAGTCTGTTTGTCAGGCTCTTCCAGCCTCTTCCTCCCTGTTGCCAACAGCTAAAGGCAAGGAGCACAAACGAATCTCATAAATTAAGCAGGTACGCTAAGGTTATTAATTTTGTTTATTTGATCTCTAGATGAACTAGAATCACCAGGCAGCACTGGGACTCAGCTGGTGAAGATTTTGAAGAGAAATGCAGGACTATTGATAAGAAATGTGTCCTGTTTAATACCCAGGTTACATCACCCACAACATGGCCTTTCAATATTTACAGATACAAGGTACACAGACAAGGATGAGTGACATTATTGCCTCAAGTTTTCCTCTCTGGGTTTCAAATACTTGTATGACACCTCTGTGGGTTGGCTGGGACTGCCGATAAAAAAGCCCTACAGCCCAGGTGGCTTAAGGAACAGAGATACATTTTCTCACCATCATGGTGTCCACAAGTCTGAGGTCACAGTATGGGCAGATTTGCTTTTTCCAAGGTCTCGTGCCTCAGACAGTAGAGTCTGCTCACTTTCTCTGTTTCTTTACCTGGCTTTCTCCATGTGGCTCTGTCCTAAGTGCCTCTTATAAGGGCACCAGTCACACCCCATGACCAGTCACCCTAATATCTCATCTTCACCTCCTGGCCACTGCTCTGTATATTCAAGGTCAATCACATGTTGAGGTATCTACTAAGGGTTAGAACTTCAACATAGGAATTTGGGGTTGGCAGTCACAAATCAGTTCACAAAATACCTGGCCCAAATTGTCTCCTCAAGCCAGATCAATATATCTAGAAGAGAAAAATCGAGATGCAGCTTCCAATCTCTCCCAAGGATTGGAAATAGTTCACAAATCTCAGGAGCACACCCAAACTCATAGGCACCATCCTTCAGAGTAATGGATTCTGAGGTGCTGAGAGGGACACGTGGCCAGAGATGTCACTCAGCAGCCTGTGGGTACGTGAGACTATATGGGTATTTTCATTCCTCCCGCCACTCAGAAGAATAGTAATCCCTGAGAGAAATAGCCACAGAACCTCAGGCTACCAAGCTAATTTCCTTGAATCTCCATCTCTTCATCTACAGATGGAGCAGTGAATTGAATCTACTTCATTAACCCTGTGAAGATTCAGTGTGAAGAGCCATGTTTGATTTAATAGAGCCAAGCACATACACAATGGCCAGAGTAACTGGTGAGAAGGATGGGAATCAGGGGTCAGAGTATGTCACCCTCCATGTCTGCTCTAGCTTCCCGCCATCACATCCTGGCCTTGCTCTCACCTCCCTCTTCTCCACCCAACACGCAGGACCAAGCCGATGCCCACTTCTTCTAGATGCTTTACCAAAACCCCCAGGGCACAGAATCTGTCCCCAAGTCTCTGAGTTTTGGAGTTTACATAAGTTCTCAGCACTGTCCTGAGCTGCCCACTCAATCGGTCCTTTGCTTCCATGGCGCCCCCTCAGGCCTGAAGACCCTGTACTTTTACCTCCTGTTGTCTCAAGGGTGTCTCCCCAACATGCTCTGCATTTCAGGATGCTGTGGCATTGCTCATAAGATATGTTCCCCAGGCCACTGCTACTTTGCAAGCTGGGCTAAATAGAGCTTCCCTGACACCCCACCCTCTGTAATCACCACTGTTCTCCACCCCATGCCTACTATGTGGATTCCTGTCCCCACACTATCAGACAAACACAGTGACCCCCTTCTGTAGTGAGGGAGCCAAGGCACCAGGGGGCAGGTGCTGTGCTGGGCCACATGATAATGGCTGGTGAGGAAGTGGCGACGGTGTGCCTGGCTTTAAAGACAGCTCTATTTCTAACACTTTACTGATTCTCAAAAGAGGGCAATGAAACATATATCCTGTGGGATCACATAATAGAACACTACCTAGAGGCAAAAATAAGTAAATAAATAAACTGCTGCACAGTAACATGTGATATGAGCAAAAGGAGTCAGGCATGAATTATAAATGCATGATTCCACTTATATCGAATCAAGAAGAAGCAAATGTATGTACATTGGTGAAAATTAAAATAATGCTTCCTTCTAGGTGAGTGAGGTGGGAGCATTGACATGGAAGGGGTGCGAGAGAGCTCCTTAGAGTGCTGGGAATACTCTCTATATATCTGGGTGACTTTCATATAAACATAGGTATATAAAAATTCATATACTGTACTGTGTCTGCATGTGATACCTCTCTTTAAAAAATCTGAAAACATCTCAGGGAGGAACATGTGTAGTTTTTAAAATATATTCAATATTATAATTTCATATTTGGAAACCCAAAAAAATACACTTTATTGCTTTTGAAATACAAACTTTAAAGGAATTTTCAAGATTTATCTGTTTCTCCCAAGGAGACATATGTTTGAGAGACTGAGACGCACAGCACTGCACTGTTCAAACTCTGCCTCGGTTCCCTGCATACCTCTGGCTCCCCCTCTAGACTCCTGGCATCCTCAGGAAGATGCCTCCCTGGCACAGGGACACAGGCCACATGGAGCTGCAGACACATGGAAAGGTTTAGTGAGTGATG
This sequence comes from Galemys pyrenaicus, assembly GCA_019455555.1. Taxonomy (NCBI): domain Eukaryota; kingdom Metazoa; phylum Chordata; class Mammalia; order Eulipotyphla; family Talpidae; genus Galemys; species Galemys pyrenaicus. The sequence continues at coordinate 261,869 of JAGFMF010011433.1, forward strand.
TCCAAGGGGCCCCAGAAACTGACTGATTGGTCACCCCTCCCCTCTAGATCCCACACAGGCTGAAGAGCCAGAGGACTCAGGTCCATCATTTAGCCACATTTTGCAATTCAGAAAAAAAAAGATGAAGAAGAAAATAACTACTGTAGAAGCCTTGTCCTGAACCAGGGCTGGCTGCTCAGCAGGCCTGGCAGGGTGCTGGGCCACTGAGGGTCTGACTCAACCCCACTAATCATATAAAATTTCCCCAGGCTCTGCCTCTGCCCCTGTGGGCAATTTATTCTACATGCAGACTCTGGGCACAGAGAAACTGCTGGAAGTTGCTCTTGCAGGTAACAGACTTTACTGTTCTTAAAACAAAGCCTTTAATTTGTGTTGCAAGAGGTTTAGTGTATTTCATGTTGTCATTGTCATCATGAACTGCCAGGGGAGGATGGTGAACATGAGCCTTCCTGCAAGAGCACCTGACATGCCAAGGCTCTAGCACAGGTGGCACATACAGGTAAGTTCACACACCCCTGCCTGGGAGTTCATGATGAGGACTGCTTTTCAAGGCCCAGCTATTCAAGGGGCTTGGCATTATCAGCCAACAAAGACACAAATTTTTCTCAAGAACCTACTCTATGCCATGGGGGTTTTCAAGTGGATAAAGTATCTTTGCTGTCTTATAATGCCAAGCCCCTTGAATAGGTAGGCCATGCTGAACAGTAGAGAGGAAAATGTAGGAGTTATTTTGCTCCTTTAATGGGACAAGATGTGGGTACGTGATGTCTTCCTACAGTCTTTATTCTGTATTAGATCTCACAAAAGCGCCTGATAAGCTTCTGCCCTGCTGTCAGCTTTGAACTAAAGGTAGATGACAAAGAATGCTCAAAGGATTCAGTAAGGCCCCAAAGAGTGCAGGCTCTTGCCTTCGTTGCAAAGATACTTCCTCATCTTTGCAGATTCTGGAACAATCTCAGACTGTCTTACTTCACTTCTTTGAGAATTTAGAGAAACTCAAGGAACTAATGATAGGCTCATGAATGTCTAGTTTCTTAGTCATTCTTAATTAAGTCCAGGTGGACAGATGAATTGGGTTATCCTTTCTAACTCTCACAAAAGGGGTCAAATGTAGTGACCAAGTCACAGGGAGAAAGGGAGATGAAGTCATATCTGGAAAAGCTCCAGAAGTCATCAGAGTGGAATATACCTTAGACATCTTGTGGCCCATTTCTTCCTCCCCATATTTGTAGATGCCCCAGACAACTTATTCTCAGTGGCCAACTCATTCTCCCAGAGATCTCAAGGTGGAGTGGGTTTTGAGTTTGGTGTAGTCTTCTTGCTCCCAGGTCAAGGTACTTCTCTCTATTGTAATGGAACTATGGTGATGTTCTCCCAGTGAAATCTCTCACTCTTATTCAGCTACCCAAGTTTTCCAACCAAGTGCTGTGACCACTCCATAGATAAGACTGAATGAGAATCCTAGGGCAAAATCTACTTCCAAACCTCTAGTTCACAGACACTACTGGCCTTGCCCAACATGCCATGAGAACCGTGGGGCCCCAGTTAGCTGAGATAGTTCTCAGCATCCTTGGCAACAATTTTCATAGTGATGTAACTAAAAATTCATTTTATATCATTTCATGAGCAATTGGGGGCATCTTTAATATTATAAGATACACTGGCTAAGGGTCACAAAGGTGAATTTGGCATGTTTTTCTCCATCAGAAATTCTTAGTCTGGTAGAAGAAAGTCATAGGTAATAATAGGAAACAAGAGTTCAAGCCTCTTTGGGGGCCTAGAAAAAGAAGTTCCTCCTACTTGGAGGAATCAAGTAAAAGGGACCATAGAAGAAAAGAGTCTTGGATAGGATCTTAAAAAGAGATATCTGAAGATATGAGAAATATGGAAGGAACTGATCTGCCAGGATGAGAGGACTCAGGAGCCAAAAATGGAGAAATAATAAAATGTAGAAGATCTTCAGAAAACAACAAGTAGATTAGCTTCACTAGTCAGATGTGTGAAAAGAAGGACTGGGAAAGACCATTTAAGAGATGGTCTAATTTAAGAAAAGTCTAAATCTCAAAGGAGCTTGAATACCATTTTGGAAACTTGGAGTTTTTTCCTTAGGCAATAAGATATTACTAAAATACATAAGCAGCACCAGGGTCAGAGAGGGGTTTGGGAATAGTTTCAGAGAACTCTACATTCAGGAGAAAGATCTGGAAGCTTAGGAATTGTAGGTTCCTATGAGCTAGTCACTCATGGGCAACTGCAAATCACAGCAGAGCACTCCTGCTTTACTACCTAGGTCACTAGCCTGTATCATGAAGCAGGCCTGGGAACACCTAGGCTGCCATTGACCTGATTATGTGACTATCTCCATGGTGGTCTTAGGATAACTCTGCCTGTGATGACATCAGCACATATTCTTTGCTAACGCAAAAGTCTCTTGGTGTATGGTCACAATGTCCCTTTCTCATAAACTTTTGTCCTCTTTGCCCTCTGGACCTTATTTCTCATACCATTGTTGCATGTTTAGCTTTTACTGGCCTGTATGCTTTCAATAAATAGCCCAAGAACTTCTGCTCAAATAGCAGAGTCTTGCCTTGAAAATCTGCTCCATGACTATTGTGACCCTCATCACATTCCAAAAAAAATTCAGTCATGTAAAATTCAATATGGTGTTTGTGGAAGGCTAACACAAAAGAGCATTTGGAAGTTAGTTCTTACTGTCAGCAAAGACAGTACCAGATGAAAGGGACATATTACCTGCAAAGGCTATCGATAAATACCAAGAGCCCCAACAAAAGACTATAGATTTTATTTTCAAAGAGCTAAGAAAAAAATGACTTTCCATCTAGAATTCTATACCCAGCTAAGTTATCAATAAAGAATAAGAATAAAGACTGAAAGAATTTATCATGCACAGATATTTGTTGAAATAATAATTTTCTTGCTCTAAATATAAAGAATGAAAGTTAGGAAAAAAGGAAATGGAAGTCATATGTTAGAAGAAATAGTGAGCAAAGAGTGTGTGTATACCCAGACCTAAGTAGTAGCAGGATAAATAATTTTAATAATAAATAATAAAAATTAGGATTAATTTCAAAATGATAACAAAATCATAACATAGCCAAGATGGAATTAAAAATACTAAACAAGAAAAGGACATTTACACTCAGTTTTAAAACTTTCTAAATTCTTTGTATTTTTCAGAAGGATGACTGAACTGTGGATTAACACTGACAGTAGGTAAAGTGAATATTAAATTGTTTTTGAAGTAAATGCTGAAAAATTAGAAAAGGATATGTAAATTTCAAGTAAGTAGAATGGATAAGGTAGAATAAAGAAAAAACTACCTATCATAAGAACAGGCAGGAAAGCAGAAATCAAAGCAAAGGGGGAAAAGTAGAATAAACCCAAATTTCTCAGTGATAACTAGAAATTAACAAGATCAGATTCAATCATTAAAACTCAGATTGCCATATTGAATAGAAAAAATATAGTTATATGCTGTTTATGAGAAACTTGCTTAAAACAAAAGATAGCTATTGTACATAAAAATATGAGGAAAAGATATATCATATTTACCTGATAGAGAATAAAAGCCTAACAAAAAAAAAGCCTAGCAAAATGTAGTTTCAGGAAGGGAAACATTATTGGAGACAAAGATAGTCACTGCCCAATGATAGAAACAGCCATTTCCCAGGAAGATATCACATTCCTAACACTGTTTTAGACCTGAAAATGCAATTGCAAAATATCTAAAGCAGAGATGACAGAACCACAATTTGAAACTAACAAATCCACAATGATAATGGGAAATTTTAGTATCTCTTTCAATAATTTATATATATGAAGCAGAACAAAAATTAGCAGAGCTACAGATTTGAAAAGCATTGTTAAAAGCTTGATCTAATGCTGGTAAGAGAATGCTTTCTAGCCACATCTTCTCTCCATACTTCCTCACTTTCCATTCACTCCTCCAACCAATGCCACTCCACCAATGCCTCCACCAATGCCACTCTTCTCTAATAGTTGATGGCCCCCAAGAACCAGGAGTTTAATGTGGCCACCCAACTACCAAATTCTTGTTCACCATTGGATAATCTCTTTCAAACTCTTATAACTATCCTTCAATGACCCTAGATTCCTGCTCTTTCTCTCTGTTTGCTCATTTATCATTTCCTTTAGGTATTTAGCTTCATTTGTTGTACACAATTCTGTCTTTGGCTCTTCTCATCTCATTCCACACAGCCTTCTCAACAACATTCTCTCTCATCATGTCAAAAGCTTATTTCAGGGCCAGCAAAGATGTGGGGCAGCCCGTAGACTCTGTTAGGGAGTACCCTGGTGAATGTCAAGGCTTGGGGTCTGGTGGAGACTGGGAGGCCTGAAGTGGTGACCATCTTCCCTTAAGTTGAGAGCTGGGACCAGATACATCTTATTCACCTTTACACTAAACCCAGTGACTAGACTCTAACAGATATTTGACAAAGGTTTATTACTTGATGGAACACATTGCATTTGCCATATTCTCTAGAGACCAGAAACACAGTCTGTCGAGAATGAAAAGCCATCATAGGTCTTTGAGGTTCCTCAAGGGTTCTGACTCAGACCAGGAGCTTGACCCAAACAATAGCTAAGATCATGGTCAAGAGGTCCATCTAAACCAACCCACCAGTGAGTCCAGTTCTCAGACATTGAACCTAATGTTTTGTGATCTTAAATCTCAAGACACGGTATCACTATTTATTCCTTCCTATCCCTATTGTCCCCTCCCTAGCACATAAACATCCCTCCATCCACCACCCACACAGCTGTGAACACGCCTAAGTCCCCAAGAGAGGCAGGACATGGGCACGCTGCACATCGATGACTGGATGAGGAAGAGCAGTCTCCTGACCAAGCAAAATGGCTATTTTCACAGGCATTTCATAAGCACATAAAGCCAAACCCCACGCTGCTGAAAAATCGGTCTCCTGTCCTTTCACATTCCTGAGGCAATAGAAGTTCATTTTCTCATCATATACTGTAAATTACAGGCTGAAAAGGTGGGTCACATCTGACTTCAGCCTATAAATAGCTGATCTTCCTTTGCTTCCTCACAGGGGCCATTCTCAACAGTGGCTTAGCTTGATGCATCCCCAGCACAGGGAAAGAAACTCAGCAATGGAAATCAAATCTCCCTCCAGTGAGCCCAGGGGCAGAACCCAGAGTTCTTCATGGCTCCAAATCAGAGAAGACCCTGCCCAATGCACACATATTTTTCTATGAGGCAACATCCAGGTAAATCCACTTCTAGTCTCTCTTCATCTCACTTACGCACCCCTTCTGCAAATAGCTCCCAGCACTGCCCCAGCATCTTGTAAAATAAAAATCAAAGTTGAGCAAATAATTTAAGACTCTTGTTTAAACCTTTCCCATGTCCCTGAATTCATTGCCTCTTAAAGTGAAAATGCCTTTGCCACGGGCCCCTGGAGCTATTCAGGGGTGACTGCACTCCCCTCCCTGCCCGGGAAGTGTTGTGTTTAGCATTTAAGGAGTTCCTCACAGGGCACATGGAAGGCAGTTTTTAATCAATCAGGAATATTATTTATTACCAGCTGCACGCCTGACATGAACGGGGTGCAAAAATGAGTGAAAAGCACAAGTCTTGTTCTCGAGTAGCAGAGTCAAGTAGAACAGAGACCATGAGGTCTTTGACACCACAGAGAAGAGAAGAAAGCTGGGATGAAGTGAAGCAGGTAGAAAGCACAATAAGAGTGCATGGAGAGTGGTCTGTTGGGACAGAAACTTCCCAGGGGCAGTGGGGACACAGCTGGCACTGGAAGTCAGCAGAGAAGATAAAGGGGCGAGCTTAAACCCAGGAGGACAGTGAGAACAAAGGCAAGAAAGCAAAATGAATATCAGTTTGGGGGAAATCTGTCACCTGGGTGTGTCATTTGCAGAAAAAAGTGTTTGGTTATTGTTATGCATGGTTATCCTGTGTCCCCACCCAAAAAAAAAATCATATGTTGGCATCTTAACCACTTGTACCTCCAAATGTGTCTGTATTTGGGGAGACCTTTAAAGAGGTGATCAAGGTAAGAGGTCACGTGAGTGGACCCTACTCCAATGTGACTGATGTCGTCAGAGAAGAGGTGATGAAGACACAGATAACACAGAGGAAACACCTGGTCAAGGGCAAGCCAGGGCAAAAGGCCTCAGAAGGGACTGACCCTGCCAATACCTTGACCTTGAGCTTCTGAGCACCAGACAGAAAATTCACTGCTACTTGTTGAGACATCCAAATCCGTGGTGCTCTGTATGGTGGCCAGAGAAAACTCATACAATTGGATTCTGTTGGAAAGAGCTCTCTGAAGGCAGTTGGAGAGTCCAAGGCCATCTTGACCTGGCACATGGAATCAGAAGGCAATATGGAAAGTCCATGGTCACTGTTTGCATGCCCAGATGAAGGAGTTAGGATGCATGAAATCCGAGGAGGAAGCACTCAGGGCAGCAGGCCACCATTTCAATTCCCAGAGGTGAGCTTCTCCACTGAAACCCCGGGGCTCTCCCTGCCCTCACCAACGCCCAATCTCTGCAACAGGAAATACCTTAGGAAAAACATTGAAGAACTTGACCCCAACACTTCATGCTAACTTGCCCTTGGCACATCTTACAGGAAAAAGCCCTAAATCTGAACTTAGACTGTGCCCAGGTAAGCAGTCAGGGAAGAAATCCCTCCTGAAGAAATCAGTTGTTAAAAGACTTCGGAAAGCAAAGTTTCTGTCCCACTAGTCAGTCAGTCACTGGGGACTCTGGGTTCCTTGATCAGTTCATCCTGAGAATCTCAGCTGTAATCACCAACAACTCTAAAATCCCAGACTTCACACTCATGCTGGGAGAGAGGAGGTTGAAAATGTGTGCATGGTGACAACTTGAGAGAAGGCGGCACCAGGGACATCTCTGATGTCCCAAGACAGCTAACAAGCTTGGACTGTCCCTTGGTGCAGGCAGCCCCTGTGCAAGCACTAAGCAGCTTTCATCCATTCACATATTTGTTATCCAGACAACTCTATGGTGTGCAAATTGCACCGCCAATGCAGAACCAATGTGCAAACACAAGAAAGACTACAGTAAAAAAGAAATTCTCATAAGTTGATGGGGATGTGGGACAGCTGAAAGTCTCCCTCACTGCTGGGTATATAACCACAGCTGAAAACTGTCCAGCAGTGTCTACCTAGGCTGAACAGGGACACACCTATGGCTTAAAGTACCATTCCTAAGTGTACACTGGACAGAAATGTTAGACTCATGTGCATCTGTGCAACAAATACCATGGACAGCAGCAGTACCATCACGCGGTATCCTCCCAAATTAATGGGAATGAATGACTACAATTATACACAATATGGAGAAATCTCAAAAACATTGGGAAAATGAAACTGAATACAAAAGACCTCTGTTGGATGAGTGCATTTTTGTCAAGAGAGAACAGGCACAACTAGTTAGATGAGTTGAGCAATTATCCTGGGATGGACAGGAGTGTACCCTCTCCTGCTCTGAAGAGTGTGAGGGAGACCCAGAGGAACTGGTCACATCCTGTGGCCTGGAGAGGGTGCTAGTTTTATGGGTGTTCACTGTGAACATTCAATCCAGTTTACACTTCTATTTGTGTACTCTCCCTGCATGCATCTTTTATTCAAGACAAAGTTTTTAAAACAATGACAACCCCATATGGAAGGAAAATGACTCTCTGTATGAGGAAAGCAAGGCACAGAGGACTCAAGTAACTTGCCCAAAGTCAAAGGGCCAGCACCCAGCAGTTGAGAAGCCAAGCTGCTTGGTTCTGGAGTCCAACAGTCACATCCAGCACCCTCTCTTAGGAGGAGAGGGCTCTTAGCACATGTCCTGTGATGACCATATCAAGCTGTGCGGATCCCCCAGCACAGTCCTGGTGGTGGGCAGGGGTCTATTTTATAGCTTATGCTATATAAATGGAAGTGACTTCCAATGGGTGACATGATTCCCAAAGTCACAGCATGGCCACATATCCAGACCCCAAGACAAATGACTAAAGGTAACTTTGTATCACAGGATTAGAAATGATTCCTTAGACCTGCAAGTCATTCTTCACTATCCATCCCTGCTAAAGACCTCAGAGAATGGACAAGCCCAAACCTGGAATTCTCTGAGGCCAAGGCTTTTGTTGACAACTGATGATGGGCTTTCCTCCCAGTGGCCTTAGAAAACCTATTTTCATCCTGGCATTTAGAAAGATTTTTCTGGGTCTTAAGGGCCAACTCACAGGTCAGGGGGCTGCTTACAGGATTTAGAAGACAGTACATGAGATGTAAAACTAGCAGCAAGCTGGACAACCTCTTCTCTAGAGAAGGGCAGGTGTCTGACTTCAGTTCATTCATTTATTCAGCCATTTATTCAGACATTCATTCAACCATTAATTCAACAATGCTCCATGCATACACACACAGCCCACACATCGGCCAATCAGAATGGGTCAGGTCTATAATAAGGCCTGCATTGTACAGAGAAATCAGAGGTCAACACAGCAAACCCACCTCCGGGAGCTTCAGAGAGTTCCAGCCTCATAGCATGGCTGTGAGAGAAACTAAGTGAGATAATGCAGAAGACCCTGGCACATAGTAGCTACTTGATAATTGTTAGTTTTCATTGTTACTTGCAATAACCAGTTATAGAAGTATTTGTGTGTCTCAGCGAGGATTCAAAGGTTGATTGAGAGTGATCAGGAAAAGTGTCACAGACATGACACAGCAGCAGGTTATTTCATAGTGGGCATTTCAAGGACATCAGGTGGCCTTTCTGCCTGAAGCCAACCCCTCCTTGACCCCCAGCTGATCCAGGCCTCCCATTGGCTCATTCCACAGCAAACCAGTGAAGCCAGGCTCAGGGACAGTCAGGACATGTGGAGGAGACAGCACAGGTGCTGGCATTTCCAAAGCCCACAGGTGCCACTGGCTTCTCCACTCCGCATCCACCCTGCCTCTCCTACCTCCACACACAGCCTCCCATTTAGCTGGTATATTTCCTCTCCTTCCCTGACTACCATGACTGGGGTGTGGTTTGAATATCTGCTGAAGGACTGAGGATGACCATCCAGAACCACCTCTTCTTCCATTCACTCCCTGCTCACCCCCAAAAGCTGCCTAGTCTTGGCTCCTGAGGTTCCCTGAAGTCTGAGTTTCCTCTGATTCCAGAAAAACTCAATGTGCATGGACCCAGCTCTGAGCAGTAAGGAAGGCATCTGGGGAGCCTGTCTCCCCACTCCTGATGTCCCAGGGAAGAAAAAAATAGTGCCTGTCAGAAATGTGATAGAACTGTCAAAAGTACATCAAAACAGCTACATACATTGTGATCTCTAAGTCACAGTTCTATTTGTTCTGTGACAGTGTAAAAATAACAAAATTTCCATCAAGATGGAAAATAAAAACAAAGAAACCACTTCAACAGCATATGAAAACAATGTCTAAACAAAAGTCCCTTTCATTCCCCCACCCCAACCCGGAGGCAATTTTTGGTGGTAGCCTGGATTCAGCTACATAGCTCTTCCTCTCATTCTCCCTCTCGGCACACTCCTCCTCCTTGCCCACTCCCTCCTTTCTATTCTACCTGGGCCTTCTTCCATGTCTAGCTTGGACATGGAGCAAGCAATCTCAGCCAATTACATTCAAGGACAGGTCCACAAAATGCCTCGGTGTCACCCCAACCCAGCACATGAGTGCAAATTCACAAGGGACCAACTCATACCCCGAGACCCTCCAACCACAGGATTGTCATACTTAAGGTAGCCTGGATGAAGATGGAGGAGAGGGTGGGGCTTCTTGAAGCTCAATGGGAGAATTCACAAAAGCCTGTTTTCCATTCTCTGTGCTCAGATCTGTTATAGCACTGGTCACCAGGGTGTCCGTGCTCCAATTAAACCTCAAACTGTGCACAGGCAAGAGACCAGGGCTTCACCTCTCCATCCCCCCCATATTCAGCCCAATTTCTACATTGGAAGAGGAAAAAGCTCAAGAAAAATTTGCTGAATAACAACAAATGAATAAAGACTGGCATGAATGCATGAATAAAATGACTGCCAGATTGACAGGAGAAAGTGATTTAAAAATATATTGTTAACTAATGCTCATTATGTAATAAAATAATCGCATGCATGTGAACTAAAAAAGAAACTCACATCAGATAACACTTCAAAGGGAGATAGCCCCTTACCCCACACTATGCCCTGACCTCAAGAGACAACTCACACATCTCTTTCACCTGTTCCCTCTGATGTGCACCTTCAGGCGTCTCCTAAAGTGGAAATCTTAACTCTGGTGCAAAGCAGCCAAGCAAGTCCACATCTCTGTGTTTTGGAGGCCACCACTTTTCAGGCTTACCATGGTATCAATGCATAAAAAACCAAATGATCACAATGGGAAAAAACAGAAATGAAGTCATAGGTGAGATATAAGTAAGAGTTTATGTGCAATACCCTCTGTCTCCTTCCTTTCCATGCCCATCAAAAGCTGCCCTCTAACTTTTCCGGATGCTCACTGGAAAAACAGGGGTATTCATCCACTTCATCACACCCAAAATCTAATCACTCTCACAGGTCAGCAGATCCTACCTCTTACATATGCAGTATCTCTCTTTCTGCTCCCCCAGATTTGAACCCTCATCTATGTCACATTTAGAGGGATACCTATGAAGCAAAAACTGACTAAATGCTCATTGTTCCAGACTCCCTAGACTCATAGGAAGACTATATTTCCCATCTCCCCTTGCAGTCACATTTGGGCTAGGTGATGTGGCTGTAGGCAGGAATTATATACAGGATTTTCATTCTTGGCCATAAAATTCCCTAACAATTGTCCACACTCTCTATTCTCCCTCCACAGCAACCACTGGGAACATGTATGGAAAATGGCAGCATGACAAGACAGGAGAGGTCTGGAAGCTTTCGATGCTGCTTAAAACAGACTGCTAGAAGTTTCCCAACCCACACCAGACAGTGATATGCATGAGAAGCAGATCATTTTAAAGTCAGGTCACTAAGAAAGGAGGGTGGTTTATTGCCGCAGCACAGCACACCTATCCTGACCCATATGGATCTCTCTAAGGTAGCTCAGGAACTCCAGTCACTAGCAAACTCCATCTCAGCAGGCTTTGGACATTGGTTGTCTTAGCTAAGTAGGACTCGAGGAATATATGAATTGCTGCCAAATACCAAATAACCACATTCACTAAATACCATCTTGAACTCATAGGAACAGAGAGGTGGTCACCAGGAATTGGGGTCTGGGGGAAGGGGAAATGTCCATCAGAGGTACAAACTTTTAATTGTGAAGTGATTAAGTTCTGGGGATCTCATGTAGAGCCTGGTGACTACAACTAATACTGTATTTATTGCATATTTGAAAGTTGTTAAGAGCAGATCTTAAAAGTTCTCATCACAAGGGAAAAATGTGTAACTCTATGGTGACAAATGTTAACTGGATTTGGCATAATATTAAACATGTCAATTATACCCCAATTTTTAAAAATGAACAAAAAAATTCTATAGTATATTTGAAGTTTTCCAAGAAAATTGATCTTGATAGTTCTCGTCACCAAAACGAAAAAAGAAAAGAAATAGTAGCTAGGTGAGGTGATAAATGTGTTAATTAGCTGGATTGGGATAATTATTTCATAATACATACATATATTAAAATATCACATCATACACTTTTAACATATACTATTTACAAATGGGTGGTCCACTATAAACATAGAATATAAAAGTTTTATGTTTGGAGGCATTTTATCCTTTGAGCTGGAAAGGCTCAGTTATTTGCTTAGAAAACACTATTTTCTCTGCATGACCAAGAAGTCTGCCCCCCAGTTTCACTGTAAGAAGGGCTGTGACCTGTCCCCCATGAGTGTGCTTCTTGAACTGATGGAAAAGTCAGTCCCCACAGAAATTTAACCAGTCAGGACGGGACTCTTGCCTGCTGTCTGTACATGACATGGCTTAGCTATAGAGTTAATCAATGGCACACTTTATAAACAGCAAAGATCAACTGAAAAATTACCCAGAATTTGTGGCTAAGCATAAAGTAAAATTCATCACAAAAGTGCTGAGAGTATTTGTGAGACCACTAACTTGGTCCACACAGAGATGCCCTGGGAGGTTGTCCCTGAGAGCTAGAGGGATGGGTGCAGGCTCAAGTGGGTGGGGGAGGGTTGGAATATAGAAAAGGCAGACTACGCTGGGACAGAGTCAGACAGTAGAAGAAGGGTGTGCCATGAAAACAAAATTATAAAGTATGTGTTTTCCCCCTAGTGGTGGGGTAGCAGATGGTACAGTAATAGCTACCAGAGGCTAGAAAATGGAGTCCTACAGTATGGCAATCTTATGGCTTAGGAGAAATGGTTGGAAAGAGCCAGAATATTATTGTGTGTTGTTGTCTCCTCTCCACAATTTACAAGGGATAACAAAAAGGTGTGAGCTAAGGGGGAAACACTGGCTAGTTTGCAAGCAAAAATGAAAATCCAGGAACTGATTCCCACCTGCTGTATGCCAAATAGTGAAAGATAAGACTGAAATGCTTTGAGCAACTAAAGCCCCTTAAGACTTTTCAGTTAAGTAGAAGAAGAACAGCAAAGAGTAAATCAAGGATGCTGTCTTCCCAGCCCAGTCTATTGTTTTTGATGGTCTCAAAATAGCTGCCATTGTGCTAAGAAACAGAGTTGTGAAGAAAATGAGCAAATAAATAAGGCTGATTCAATAATTACATCTAGGAAAGGACTTTGGGTAGCACTGTTACATTTTTGATCCTATTACATTTTTGACAAAACTATAATCCTGGTCTTAGGAAAAGGTTGCCATTATCAAAGAATTCTCAAATTGCACCAGGAAAAAGGCAAAAAAGGAAGGCACAGTTCCCCAGGACTCACCTGAGATGCGATCTAAAAAAGGATGATGGACAAGAGAGCAGAGCTGGAACCATGGGAGAGGAAACAAGCGAGTTTACCGGGCAGGAGTTTCCAAAGTGAGTTGGGTTCTCCTATGTCTTCCCTTCCTCCCTTCTGCAAATGGAAGTGTTAGTTGTGCTGATGCTGACTCTGCTCTACCTTGACCATGGGTGAGTAGCAGGAGCAGGCTGATGGCAAGTCTTTGGGTTCATTGCCTGACAGCCCAAATTCCAGGAAGCTGAGCTGGATGCATGAGTTGGCTTTTGGGAGGATAAGCAAGGGTGTGAGTGTAAGAAGAGGGTGCACAGACTGTTGGCATCCAGGGGATACCAACAATTCATATCATCCCTTGCCTTGTATGGAGCTGCCATGGAGGGAGGGGGGTGCTGTAGATAAGGATGGCATCTCCTAGCTCCTACCTGGCATTTAGGTGTGTCCTTACCCTTCCTAGAGGAATGTGATGGAAGAGATGTGTATCGCTTTCAAATTGGGTTGTTAAGAAATTGGTGTTTCCATCTCTACTCTTCTTTCCCCTCCTTACAGCTAGAAGCAGAAAACTCTAAGGTCTTAGGCAATGCCAGAACCTAAAGATGGAAAATGTCTGAGTCCCTGAACTGTCATTTAAAGAAGCATCACCTGCCAACCAGAAACACCCAAATGACTGTTCTATGAGGAAGAAATAAACCATTATTGTGTTAATAAACCTTTATTGTGTTAAGCCATTGCAATATGGACAGTAGAAGTTAAGAGCTAGAGTTGCCCTAATCAATGTGTTAGCAGACTATTTGAAGAAGTGTGCTGTAATTTTTGTATTTACAATGTACTTTTGAATGTTAGAATATTTGCCAGTGGACATAAAGGAACTACAATTGTCACAGCACTTAATTCATTGTGGTGCCACCACTCAGGTGGATCAACTTACTTGCTATTCTGCCTTCAAAAGAGGCAAAGTATTTGCCTTTTGCAGTGAACATGTGGCCACCCTATACCACTGATGTGCCAGGTTGCTAGAACATTCTTTCACTGTGCCCTACCATCTCTGCACAGCATCACATGACCCATTTGGCTAAATCTTCCATTCCAGCCCCACCATAGTGGATTATCACAAAGTTCATCTTATACATTTCTCAGTAATCTGGCTGTACCCTGTAAGTGTACATGATGCCTTTTCTAGTATACCAGAACATACTGGCTGAGAACCACTGGTACAAAGGTTGGAAATACACAAGCACAAAGTTCCTAAGCCCAAGCATCTCCCAGGAGTTTCTCCACATTCCAGGAGACAGGGTAACACTAGTTTTCACTTGCATGGGAAAGAATTTCTATGAAGGTCAAGTCAAGAGGGGCTGAAATTTCTGCTTCTGTTTCAGAGTGGTTTGTGTCTCTGGAATAGGGGAGGGAGGGAGGGTCCACTGCTCTGCTGAGAATAGCCTCTGGTGGCTGGAGAACAAATCAACAACTAAAGGTGAATGAGAAATCACTAAATGTGCAAGTAACAAATACATATGAATGAATCAGTATGAATCAATTATAGTCACACTGAGAATCAAACCAGCCACACAGCTCACTTTCCACATCAACGTGACTTTTCCAACAGACACTTGCTCAGGAAGAGAAAGCCTTCAAACCAGGAACTTTCTGGAAGATTTATCAGGTCTTGAGTTGAAAGCATCAAAAGTAGTTTTTATGCGAAGACCCTTTGGGCTTTTTTTTTAAGATTTACTTAATTTTTTTTATGCATGTAAGAACTGGGGTGTAGATCATATGTGCAGGGTAGGGGGAAAGAGTATTCACCAGAGACATAGTAGGGAATAGAATAGGCAGGCAAAATGACTGAAATACACTGTTGAGGGGAGCAGTGGGCAAGACAGGAGAGGTTTGCAGCCGCCATGTGGGTCAGCTCCCTGGTCAGGGATCGAACTCATGCTAGAAATAGCTTGAGAGTGTTGAGGCTTAAAACCTCTGTACCACCAGGGGTGGCCCAAGACCCTTTGAACTCTTATCCCCAAACTCTTCCCCTTGGTGTGCTCACTAATCCTGAAATCTCAGATCACCACTCTTATGTAGTCCTAACCAAGCTTTTACATAGAAAGATCCACCTTAATGGACTTGACATTCTCAGTAAATATTCTAAATTTGCTATTCTCCCATCAACTGTAACTAGACCATTACACTGGTGTGCTCTCCTCTCGGTAAGCAAGACACTCAGTTTTGCTTATATACAAGTTACTGCAATGATATTTGGTGATCCAGAATTTGGCAACTCACACATACATACATTGTAGTTCTCTTTCTATAACACATTTACTTGGTATCTCAGAACAAATGTCTTAACCCTTCTGCTTAAAATAATTCTGCAGATGCTAGACAGACATATCCCCCCTGTTATTTCAGACAAGGTTAAGCATGATCTATTGTGGCCTGAGGCAAAAATAATAATAGCAGCAACACAGGCATTTGCATCCTTGAGACCAGTCACTGAATCCTTTGAGAATTGCTATAAACATCATTATGGAACAGACATGCACATTCACTCTGAGCAATTAGGAAACAGAAATCACTTAAACAGGGAAAGAGTCAAAATTATTCTGGATAGAAAGATTTAAAGAATTAAGGGTTAAATTAGAACGAGAAATCTAGAACATTAGTGTTAGTGTGAAGACTTTTTCCAACAGTTTTATAAACCAAGCAATCATTTTTCTTCCCCATGGTCAACAAACTGAAGTTAATGGTAAGAGCATTAATTTATCATGAGATTTTAGAGATTTCTCTTGTCAGAAATGAAATAAACATGTGATCAGGTAGCCAGACAGTTATGGTTTATAAGAAGGTAATTGTAATAATTAAGATTAATAGCAATGGCTTGTCATGTTTGTGATTTTTTTCTTTGGGAAATAACTGCAGTCATATTAAAGGACTTATTAACACAAGAATGGATACATACATGAGGACCTGGATCCCCAGGTACTCCTAGATCTCCAGTGCTGTATATTTGTTCCATAACCAAATAAATAAATAAGTAAGCTCACATTTAAGTAGCTCATGTTTTGAAAGGAGGCTTCAAAATTAAACCAGTCACTGAATTGGTGTCAAGACCTATAGTGGAAAATCCAGGGTTTCTCCTGCAGTTTGGCTCTGAGATGTTACTGAACCTGCTGGTGGCTGATGAGGTATAGTCTGGACCTCGCTCCCTTTCTGTGTGTTTCTGTGCATGTTCATAAATGAATACATTGCGTGTTCTAGAGCTCATATAATAACATGAATAATTTTATCTTCATAGAAAATGGGATTTTTTTACTCCAGTCATAGCACTATGAGAACAATCTTAAAGCCTAAGTATTAAAGTCTAAAAGCTATTTCTATTGAACGTTTTCCGGAGCAGCGTGAAAATGGATCGGGATGTTTCCTCATGTAAGAGTGCTTTTTTGAAAGGGTGGGGGCCTTGTTGGCTCGATGCTAAGGGAGGGAGGATTGTTAAGGAAATCACTTCTCTTCTCTGGGAGGAGTGGCTGGGCCCTGGTGCCGGAAGCGCTTGAGGTCATATGCAGCTTGTGATGATGGACACAAAGAAGAGGGCAGGGCTGTGTGTGAGCGGGGCACCCACCTGCAGCTGCTGTGCAGAGCCAACTCGTGTCTGTCTATGAAGAAAGGCTTGGTGGGAAAAGGAAGCACCTGCTCCCTCCTGAATGAAAGTGCCTCCCCACTGCAACCCACAGCAGAATCTGGAGCTCAGGTCTGAAGAACAGGCCATGGCAGAGGTCAGGAAAATGCCCGAAGGGCAGAGACAAAGTAGATTGTGAGGATCTGTCTGCAAGGATGAGTTTTGCCCCTCCCCACAAGGCCATTAACTCACCCCTAAGACTCCTCCTTTCCACTGTTCCTCCTTTACACACAAACACACACAGACACACACACGTGCATACCCCAACACACACATACCCAAATATATACACCCAAACACACACACACACACACACACACACACATATACCCCAAATGTACACATGCCATCGATTGCAAAAGTACATAGATACCAATTTTCCCTGAATCCTCATTTTCAAATGGCAAATCACAGTCAGTCCTCAATAAATGTGTGTATATGTAGATGGGAACAGGAGGGGAGGAAGGAGATATGGGAAGAAAATCAAGCAGGTATTGATCCTGCTCTGCAAGAAGCTCAGTAACTGGTCAGAGGCGACAGTGAGACACAGCTCCTGATCATAGGAAGCAGCCATTAGGGAGTGGCCTTCTCAGCAAATCCCCACTGAGCACTCTGCTCTTTCTGTTCAGAGGAAGATCCGAGGAGGGGGCTGGAATCAGCACTCTGGCCCCACCCCACTTCCTCTCCCCCAGCACCCCACCAGCCCTGCATTCCTCCCTACCCCTCACTCTCCCAAACTGGGGGCCTGGCAAACTTGGCCCGCCTCCGCCCAGCTAGAGCAGACTTGAGCTCATGAAGTCTCTTGGTGCGGGCCAGCTGCTCGTGCCACCTGACAAAAGTCCGGGTAGGAGGGACACTCCTGAAAGATCGGGGTGCTCCAAAGGCTGGCCCTGGCTGGACTCCTTTTCTCCTAGCTAAATTGTAATTCTGTGATTTCATGATAGGTGCTTACTGAAAAGATATTCACGGGGGTGGTTATAAAATTGGCTGTTTGTTAAACAAAATAATTGGAGGCTATGCATTTTGATGCTGAACTACTGATTGGCAAATATTGAAACACAGATCTAAAAACCAATACTGCAAAACCAGGCAGGAGAAAATGCAATTGGAATGTGGTTGTTTTACAAACTCAAAAGTTAATTATTAGATAGTTTCCCAGACTTAAACATTCGCTATGAGAAACTGACCTTGGGAACCGAAGAAAGACCTCTGTCACTTGGCCCATTGTGGAAGGCTCTGTATCTCCCGAGTGATAAATGAGTCACGTAAACCCTACCAACCCTCCTCCCCTCTTCTCTGCCTGTTTTACTTAAATCATAATCATATATCCCTAATAACAAAAAATTTTGATATTAGTTTGACTCTAGACCTTGCAGCTAGTAGTCTGTCTTATACTTAGAGTAAAAACAAAATAATTAGTTGTGACCGCGTGAAGTTGCTATGCCTGCCTTAATATTAAAGAACCAGTGTGCTGATAAAAACATGCCATGCTGATAGAAACATGTCATCTGGCACATAGGCTTTACCTTGAAACAGTATATGTCCTAAATCTTGACTGGAGGTCATAAAGACCCCGAGCTGTTCTTAAGGAAAAAAAAAGTAATGATTGTTATCTTTCTGCTCTATACACATGATGATGTAATCCCACTGCTTGCTAATGTATTAATAAAGGCCTGCTGAGACCCTCAGGAGGAAGTTTGCTACACTCTGATGGAGTGACTAGTGACTCCTCCATTTCCCTCATTCGCCAACGCCGTCTCTTCCTGGCCTCAGCCGGAGCTGGTCTCCGGCAGTCTGCAATGCTAAAGATGGTAACTATGGAGGAAGAGAATGGGCATTCAAGGCCACGAAGTTCACATGGCCCAAGAAGCAGACCCACCCTGCCAGCCATCTCCCCTGGCGTTGACGCGCCTGAACACTCCCGTGGGCGTCCCAAGCCCACAGACACCTGCACAGGCCCTGGCGTCCCTGCTCCTGGCAAGGACCATCTGCTCCCCACCCTCTCAGCATCCCTGGTCCTTTCACCCCTGCAGCCAGGAGCACGCTCATGCTGC
This sequence comes from Galemys pyrenaicus, assembly GCA_019455555.1. Taxonomy (NCBI): domain Eukaryota; kingdom Metazoa; phylum Chordata; class Mammalia; order Eulipotyphla; family Talpidae; genus Galemys; species Galemys pyrenaicus. Next base: position 280,526 of record JAGFMF010011433.1, read on the forward strand.
CTGCCACCCATTTTCCTCTAAGGGCACTACCTCATCGGCCTCATAGAATGGGGATGCCCAGGAGGCAGAACCTCCACTTTGGAGAGGTCCACCCCTTCTGCTCAGGGTCTAGCCTGGTCCCCTAGGGGCGACACTGTCAGAATCTAAAGCAACATCCACACCAGAGAAAAGAGGCCTGCAGGGAGGCAGAACTCATTGACAGGTACCCCCATGCTCCTGCACCCAAGGGAGACAAAGTGAGTAAAAGTCCATGCATGCCCAGGAAGGAATAGCTGCCTGAAGGAGCTGACAATTGAATCTGTCAGCATCCAAGAAAGATTCCTCCAGACAGAGTTAAAAAGAGCTATGCTCACGAGGGAAGGTGGAGGGTGTGACCTGGACATAGTCAGAAGCGCCAGGTCAGGCCGTAGTAAGCTGAAGGACCCACAAAAAAGGGAGGTGCAAGCAGCGCAGTTAGTGAGTGCTGAGCCCTTCAGGTGGCTCCCAGGTGTGGGTCCCGCACTCCATCAGTGGGGCTCCCAAAGGAGCTCAGCAGTGACGTGTAAATGGGCACCCAGAACTGGGTTTCAGAGGACCTGGGCGGCGGTGGGCCGCTGCGTGTCACATGGGTGATCACCTTGCTGAGTGTAGGTGAGGTCACCAGGGCAAGTGTGCACAGTGAGACTGATATGAACCAGGGACAGGCCCCTACAGGCTCTCTAAGGAGCAGGCTGAGCAGGTGAAGGACAAGAAGTGTGGGGTGGAGCGGTGGGAGGGAAAGCAACAGGCAAAGGAGCGCAGGGGCCAAGGGAGAGGCACTCAGGACATACAGCTCAGCTCGCTGGACATAACCAGTTCCAGGGCCACCTCCAACCCATGCCCTATCCAATGTCACACTGATCCCTGGTATATGCAGCTGTGACCATAACAGGTGCTTACTCAGAAAGTCTCAAAGACTCTCCACACTCTTAGACTGGTGTTAAAGTTCTCCAAGAACTGGTGTTTGCAAATTTGTCCTCCCACTCCCTAGAGATACCCTGCTTGAGCTCAGTCACTTCTCTGGTGACACTTCCTTTACTTTCTTGTCATCATTCTCTTATTCCTGCCATTCTGCCTTCTAGAATGCCTTTCCTGCCTTGACTCTCTTGAAGAAAGAGCTCTTCTTGTCAGAAGAGCTAGCATGCATGCCCCCAAACTCTCTACTAACTCCACTGACACGTGTGCCCACTAAGGCAGGCTGTGGACGAGCATTGCCAGATGGACATTTTTGCTCGAATGGCTGTGGATAGATGGATAGACGATGACCAGTTGATGGCCAGCAGCCCAGATGTGCACCAGCTCACCCATCTGGACACAGAGAGATGCTTGTTTGGGGATGAGCTCAGGTCCAGGCCTTGGCCATCTATGCCTCGCTACAGACCCAAAGCCACAGTCTAACAGCAATTATTAAAATTCCCACTGGCAAAAAATATATAAAAATAAAATTCCCACTGGCATCTCTCTGGGTCTTCATTGTCTCCCCAGATAGAAGAAGCCCCCTTGGTATTTGCAGTGGCTGGCTCCTGGCTCACCCAATATCAGCTGGAGAAACCCCAGCACTTGGAGATTTCCACAGGTGAGGCCCCATATCCGAATAAATAAAAAGCAAGTGTGACTGTGTCGCCCCGGGCTCTAAGTCAACCTGGGAATCCTCATCAAACACATAGCAGCGTGGGAGGAGAGGTCACTGTGGAGAGTCCACGGCTCACATTCTAGCGTTCATAACTCTACCATGTAGATTAATTTTAAATGTCAGACCACGTCGCTGTGTAAAGCTAAGGAGCTCGGGGGAAAATGCACATTTCCGGGCTTCCTGACAACCCCAGTCCATCCCACGTTTGATCACTTGCGGGGTGGGCCAAGGGGAGAAGGCATTTCTCCAAGGACTGCGGACCCAGCGCTGCAAACAGGACTGAACACGTGTGACTGAACGTCGGGACCGCCGAGAGTCTCAACGAGGAAATGGCTGAAATGACAGTAATGAGATTTCACACCGAACCACGAGACTGCGTAGGCCGAGCCCCAGCCCAGGATGCCCGGTTGAGCCCAAACAAATGTGTGACTTGCTTAAGAGCCCCTGGAAAACAGCACTCGTAATGGAAACACTGGCCGCCCTGGGGCAGGAGGCAGAGCTGGAGCAGGCTCTGCACAGCGTGGGGGAGGGGAGCTGCGGTGGAGGGCAGGGGCAGCCCCAGCCCTGAAAAAGGCCCCAAAGGCAAGGTAGGTGAAGCAGAGCCCGCAGGAGGAGCATGGAAGAAGGAACAGATGCTGCACACAAAACCCACCCAGGGCTGCCAGGATCGCAATTAAAAATTCACATATTTTGGACTGAAATTCTCATATTTTAAAAGAACTTGGGCAAAATCCTCCTCCCACCAATATTAGCAATGCAAAACCGGCAGTCAAGACAGACCCAAATTATCATTCATTTTACAAAAAGGATGAAAATTGTATAGCATGGAGTCCAAAATCCTTCTGTGAAAACAATCATTAGCACGCACCTGGCAGCCCCGGGCCCCGCCCCCCGGCTCAGAGACCAGGACAAAGGCCCACCCTCCCTGGCAGAGCTGGGGGCCGAGCTGGGCTCAGTGCAGCCACCAGTCCTCCGTGGCCTTCAGGAGTCTCTTTCAGTTTGCGAGGCCACCCTTATTTGATAAAAATGGAAAGTGAATTCAAGAGGATAGGAGAAAGTGAAAGGGCAAAGGCAAAGTATCCCAGAAATCCCCACATGAACGCAGTCGCGGACCTCATGCACCTGAGTGGGGCTTCTGGTGTGTAAGCCAACAAGTGAGTGTGGGGGGCGGGGAGAGCTAGGAGACTGGGGGACAGGAGGCTGTGCCAGAGCCTAAGCGAGAATCCCAAAGCCAAATTCCCCTGGAGCTGGTCAGCTATGGGACTGAGCACAGTATTGCCCATCAGCTTCTGCTGACATATGGCTCTGAGTTTGAAGGTTTTACTTCCAAAATGAATCTCAAGCACGTCTCCCCACCTCATCCCCTGTGGCCACTCTCCCTACACCTTCTGTCCCACTACCTGCAGACAGATTTCTCATAAACACCCACCCCACATGTCAAGTGGCCCCCATGCAAACAGGATCAATTTCCAGCATCAGCTGAGCTCTCTAAGGGTGGGACCATGGCAGCAGCACCCATGCAGGCCAGAGCACAGAAGGTAGGAAGGCAGGAGGCACGATGAAAAGGAAGGAGTCTCGCTAAATAATAAAAATATATTTATACTTACAAATAGTATACTTATTAAAGGACTCTAAGTGTACGTGGAGTCCGAATCCAGCAGCACATCGGAAGGGCTAGCTGGTCTTTCAACTATGGGATCCAAGAGGGGATAGGACTTAGTGGTGATGTTCATGGTCCCCATGAAGATAGCAGGAGCTGCAGGGACAGCAGCAACATCATCAGCAAGCACCTCCCTCCAGGTGAGCTGGGCTCCCCAGTAGCAACTAGTGAGGCATGGGGGTGGAGGAACCGGGAGGGTTGGCTCTAAACTCACACAACTTAACTCAGCCTCTGGTTCCCCAGCTCTAAAATCTGAGGCAGTCCCTTGATCTCTCTGTTTCCTCATCTTGGTGTAATAATGGCACCTATTTCTAAGTTTGTTGGGAGATTCCATGACAAAAATGTATGTAGACTATTCAGCCCACTCCCCCTTGATTCAATACATGTTCCTTGTCTTTAGCCATAGGAGACCAACACCAAATAAGAGGAAAACTTCTGCCAAGGTCCTCAGCGGGCTGGTGGCACAGCTAGAGTGCTAGCTCATGTCCAGATTTCCCCACTCCCTCCCGCCAGCCTCCACTCCCTCATGCAGAGTCTGCAGCAGAAACAGCATCGGGAGCCAGGAGATAATAAACCTAATGGGGCCATTAGGACCAGTCACTTCCCTCTACATTGAGCCTTTGGGGGATGTTATGGGTGATCAATATAATAAATAATGTTGTGTAGTCTGGGGCACCTCCCTAGGGAGCATCCTGGAAACCAAGAGGAGAAAGAGATTGAGACCATAACAGGAGATTCGGAGTGAGAACAAGACCTCCGAGCACTCTCAAGTTTCTCCCTTGTCTACCTTGTCCTGACTAAGGGGGAAGCACCCATGTCTACACTACAGGTTTTGTAGTTCCGGGTTTCTGTTATCGGAAGTAGAACCCTCCTGCCGTGCCACCAGTGCCCAGACTGGTTAATAAGTGATAGGTTTTGGTCATATCAGCCATCAGCAAAGATAATCTTCTCTCTAAGCAGTCTTGCGTGCCGGAGAACACCTCCCAAAGCCCAATGCACCTGGTGGTCTTCAACCCCAGAGCCCTTCACTGACTCACCAGCATTCAGAATCATGCACAAGCATCTGCCTTGGAGAAATAACTTTCTGGTCCCCTGAAATAACTCCAGGTTCAAAGGACATAATTCAGACTTAGCCCAGTTTGGAGGGGCAAAAAGTGTCCCCTGGGAATCAGTAGCAAATCAAGGCTAGCATAAATCACTGTGCAGTGCAGAGTTTAGCCTTTGAGAAGGAACTAGAAATTAGTAACAGAACTCAATGTGTTAGCATTTGTTGTATTAATCATGTTTGTATTCCTTGTCTGATAACCATTTCTAGATCCCTGTCTTGACAATATTTTCATCGACAGGACGCCTCCACAGGAAATATTGACAAACATGCAGCACGGGTGAACCCTGACATCATTTTAGGACACTGGTCCTGGGTGGGGCAGAGGCAGGGAGGGGAAACCCACTTGAGCACGGCTGAGAGCCCTCCACCTGCCACTCTCCAGGAGCCTACGCACACACACGGCACTCCCACAGCCACAACACCCATGCACAAAAACCCTCCCCACATCCCACTCAGCCCCTGGCCCTCAAGAGTGCCTGCATACCCCCGACCACATGTCCCGCTCTGGGGGAACCAGGACAGTCTCCTGGGAACAGTTGAAGCAGGAGCTGGGAACGCACAGGGGACCTTAAAGCACTGGGTTTCCTTTGTTGCTCCCCAGAACACAGAGAGACTCATCCCTCTGAAATGCCAGCTTCAAGAGCCTCAGGCAGGGCCAGCCCAGGGCATTCGTTTCTGTGTCTGACACTGTGTGTGTGTGTCTTAGTCGGAGGCTTTGTTTGTGAGGTTCTGCCGGGAGCTGTCTGCACACCTGTCCCAGCCCTGATCTGTGTTCTTCGTTTCACATCTCTGCATCCGAAGCTGTGCTTGTGAGCCAGAACCAGCCAAGACAGACCGTGTCTGTGACCCTGCACATGATGTTCCAGGTTCACAGCTCTGTCTGTGCCCAGCTATCGCCTGTTCCCAGAATTGCAATTGTTTGATTATAGCTGTTGTCATTTCTGGTTGTAACTGTCTTGGTGAATGCTTCCTGTCATTGTGATTAAACCTGTCTGGGGGGATGATAGTCAGAATATTTAACAGCTGGACCAGCACCAATCTGTCAGAACAGATGTCCACCGTGAGCCATAGCTCCAGCTAGCCTGGGACATTTCAGCTGGCTCATCCAAGGGAAAGGAATAGTCTCGATTCGTGGCATATGGATAACCATGAAGGTCCTTTATTCTTTCCATCCCTGCCACTGCAGTCATGCCCTGCCCAAACCCTCCTGTCACTTACTGACATCTTGGGTGGCTCCCTCTGCTCTGCAGTCCTCTCAGTTATTAGAGTCTACTCCTACCCACTGGGTGTGCCTAATTTGACCTCAGAGCACACAAGCCCCCTGGGCCTGGAGAGGCTGGAGGACCCAGTTCAGCTGTCACACCTGGTTCATCTGTCTCATGGAAACAGACATCAGGGAGGGGATGGAAAGGATGGATGATGGTGTCCTCCCCCACCTGGTCATTGTGCTTATGGGCAGTGTGCTCAGCTTTGCATCCTAACTTCCATATTCCTTCCCAGGCAGTCACTGAGGCCTCTTTCATCCTTCTGAGGATGAGACCCTGGTCTCATCCTCTGCCTCCAAGGCACTCACCCAAAACCCCTGACTTTAGAAACCTCCATGAGATACACTGACCAGCTCCTATAACAGGTAGATCCTGAAACACCAAGGCTCACGGGGCCTATTTTCCTGGGACTTTCTCACTTGCTCTGTAGCCCTGACCACCAGCCACCCTCTAGAGACTGCCACGTGGCTCTGAGGGAGGAGAGGCAGCCAGCAGGAAGACTTTTCATCATAAGTTGACACCGCTATCAAATTGCACCAGATTCCTTTCCTACCATCTATGGGAAAGGCAGCTGAGGACCAGGTAAAAAACTACAGACTGTCGGGATCAGGCTTAGGGGAGATATCTGCTCCCCATTGCTGGAAAACTTCATCCTTAGAATGTAGGATACTCAGCGCCTTTCTCAGCTTTGCACTGAGCTGACAATCCAGAGGCAACTGGGCACCCCACTTGCCACCCAGTCCCCTACACCACCAAGGGGCATGGATGGATAAGCCTTCAGGAATGGATGCAGCCCACTGTCGGAGAGTGAACAGGGTGCTCTGAGCAGAGTGAGCAGCATATGTCATGCACAAGAAGGAGAAAGGGTGACTGCAGAGCCCAGCCTGATTGCTGACTTGAGAAGTGATGGGCAGGAGGGGCAGAGCCTGGCCCACCCCGTGCCAGTGCTTGGACTCAATTCAGGAGATTATAGGGTTTCTGATGTTAAGGGTAAGCAAATGGGAGATGCCGAGGAAAAGATGCATGGAGGTTGATGGGAGAAGGAAAACTGAACAAGAAGTGAGGCTGGTCTGAACCAGAGAATGACAAGCAGGACAGAGGTCAAAGGACCCATACGCCCTCTTATGAACTCACGTTCTAGGGCCTGTGTCATCCTCACCCACATCTGCACTGCTCACACTGCACGTCTCTCATCTATAATGCCCTCTCATCTTTCCTGCCTCTAAACTTCCCTGTCTATCAAGATGACTTCAGGAACAGCCTTTTCCAGTTCTTCCATCTGTTCTGAACACCTTGCTCTAAAAAAGATCCTTAGATGATAAAATTTAGACCCCAAAGATGTCCTAGTGTCTCCCTTCCCAACCTAGGAGTCATGCCTATTCTGGGTGGGGTGCATGTGCACATGTGTGGGTGCATGTCACATTTGTGGGTGTGTGCACACATGTGGGTATGTAGATACATGCATATGCACCCCACATGTTTATTGGGTGGCCTTTCCCTGGCGTGGGAAGGTGGCAGAGGTCTTTCCACTGTCCCCCAAGAACCTACTGCAGATATGCACCCTAAGTGTGCCCCACAGTATTTGTCACTATGTGGGAAGCCTCAGTGCCCATTGTGTGCTCAGCTCGTGTTTCTGGCAGTGACCTCAGGACAGCAATAGACTGAGTTCATACCAGTGACGAGGTCGGGATGGGAGAAAGGCAGCCCTGTGACCCGCCAGCAGAGAGATGCTTCTTTGCTTCTTTCCCACTTATCTCTCCTGCCTCTACCTGCATGAACCAAAGGGAAAGTTTAGAAAATTCAGCTTAACAAGTGGATTTTCCCTCTTCTTTCACTGCTTTCCTTTTTTTTTTTTTTGTAAGAACAGGTAGTATGGCTTTTCCCTTCCTTTAGTTTACAAAGATTTTATTCCTAAATGAATTATGAATAATTAAAACTCCACTCCATTTGTTCTATATTGTTGTTAATTGAAAAAATTAAAGATGCATGTGCTGCAACCTGCAGGGTGGCCCTGGGAGAAGCTGGTGGGGGGCTCAGGGAGAGGCAGCCCAGACCTGCTGCCAGCACTACCTCTGCGCCGGAGCCACACGTCTGGTGCACCCCTGTGAGCACTGCTCTCCCCTGTTCTCACCGCCTCCCACCAGCCTCGCTGAGGGCATAATGTCATTTCTCTCCTTAACACGCATTTCTCTTTGCCCATGTAAAAGCCAGGGGGTGAAAGGAGTGTATTTTTCATTCAAAAAATGGGGAAAGCTACGCTTGTTTCTCTCATGTCGTCTCTCAGGGTAATTCAGGCCCCAGGTGCCAGGGTGACAGACTGGGCACGGGATGTGATGGCTTCCGAGGACACTGGATAAAGTCTGAAGGCCACACTAATCACACCGCTGGCCTTCCCTGCCACACCTGACAAGTACAGGCCTTACGCTGGACTAAACAAGGTGAGTGTCTTTTCCCGGGAACCTGGGCCGGGTACATGCTTAGTGGGCCTTCACCCCCATCTTTGTAAACCCCGCTTTTACTCTGAAGTTCTATCTGTCGCCATCTGCTTGGCTCATCAGGCCACCCCATACCTGCTAAGCACACAGCTGGTGCTCAAAAGCAGTATTTTGAACAAATGAATGGTGTCCATAGGCTGAATTAAACCTCATGAAGTCGAGTTAAGCATTGTATTTGGCAGGACACCCTAACTTCTGTACCAAACAACCTCAGCTCCCAAAGGCTTTAACTCATGAATATTTGCTTCTCTGTAACTCCTCGTATAACTGGTCACTTGGATGACTCAGCAGCAATCCAGACATCCAGGGCCCTTCCTTCTTAGGGTCACCCAACTCTCTGTTAGCTCCTGGGAGTGTTCTCTGCCCAGTGCTGGGTCAGGAGTGAGAATGGAGGCTCCCCCGCCATGCCTTGCCATCAGGCTCCCACTGAAAAGCCCCTCAGTAAGACTCTAGGACCCTTTCCACCATGTTTCCCACCTGGTGTGTTTCACATGAGCTTGCCATGTCCACTTTCATCGGAGTCCTTGGAATCATCTCCCCTTGCTCTGTTCCCCTCTGACAGGGGCTTCTTCGGCAAGCTCCTCCATCTTAACAAGCTGACCTGACGTTGGTGAGCTACTCTGACCAAAGCAGCATCTCAGGCTCCAAGGAGAGGAGTTGGCTGGTGTCCCAGGGCTCTTGGCTGGTGCGTTTTACATGGCAAGACTTCCCAGCCTCCTACCACAGAGGCCAGGCTGAAATGTCCCTGAGAGGGGCACCGCCCTGCCCGGCAAGCATGTTAGAGGTGAGGCTAATGAACATAGCTGGCTCCCTAGGGCCATCGCCTGACTGGAGTTTTGTTTTCCTTCCCCCTTTCAGTAATCCTGCAAAGGGAGACTTCACATCCAGGAACCCAGAGAGATCCCCATTCTAATTAGCATCTCTCCCCCTTGACTTGAGAGCAGTGCTTGCCCAAAGTTGTGACTTGCTGTGCGTTCTGCTTTCTGTATCTTACCCCCCCCACCTTTAATGTTCCCCAGATCCAATTTCCTTTGCAATAAATAAATAAATTAAATTAAATGTTTTTGTTGAATACAAACCTACTCCCTGCAAGAGACCTCAGTGGCACATAAACTACAAAAAATCCGTTATTTTTGTTCAAGCAGTCAGTTCTTAATCTCCATACTTTCTTCTTCCCTGCAGTCTGCCTTGATCACATGGAAGTAAAACCACAGCCTCCTCTCCCTTGAGAGCTCACTCCCAGCGGTTCAGACAGTAATCAACCTCAGTGTCAGAGGACCTCTCAGGCAATGCAAATGTTAGTGCCAGTCCAGGGTCTGCAGAAATGCAAACGGGGGAAACCTCAGGGACAGGAGTGATGGTCCAGGTGGCTTTATCCCAGAGTTTGGCTCTCTGTGTATCCAGGCAGCCCAGGAAGGCACCCCCGGGAAGCTCTATGATGAGCATGGGACCAGCGAACAGGAGGCAGTGGCGAAAAATCTCTCATCTCTGAAACTGGCCCAGCCATGGATCTTAGGCTCCCTGCACTTGTTGTAGAGGAGAGCCGGGGTGCCTGTGAGGCTGCCCCCATCATCACTGCCTTGTGGGTCCCAGGACTTCCCACAGCATTCCAGGGAGCAGCTGGCTGCAGCCTAAAGTCCTCCCCTGGCTCTCAGCCTGGCAATGCCACCACCCACTGCCAGGCTGACCCATGGGTAGAGATGGCAGTTTTGGATACAACACTTTTCAGAACAGAACTGGGCATGTCCTCCAGCACCTTCAGGGGGACTAAGCTCTACCTTTGTGCCTTTTCAGAGCCGCTTGGAAAGAAGAGTAGTTTGAGAACTAATCACTGGTCTCAGTGCAAACCCACCAGGCCTGCTTAATTAAGATTGCATTTGAACTATTTGCAAGTTTGCTTTAATTCAGATACACAGGGAGCAAGGGTCTCCTTACTGGTTTGAGCCAATCAACTGCCGTGGATGAGTGCATGTGTCACACCCAACAAGAACGGAGGTGGGAATAGAGAGGAGGAGACTGCCCTCCCCTCCAAGAGCTTAGTCTAGTTGAGTGGATCAGACACACACCTGAAAAATGAGATGAAATAAGAGCAATTTAAGGCCAAATGAGATGTTTAGGGGAGGCAGAAAGTAAAATTATTACAAGAGCTACTATTCCCAGAACACACGCCCACTCTGTGCCTCAAAGATCTTTAATCTTCACAACCACCTTCCAAAATAGGTATTATTATTAGCCCAGTTTCGCAGTGAGAAAACTCATGCTTAGAGAGGTTAAGTGATTTTCCTGAGGTCACACAGCCAGTAAATGAGAGAGCTGGAATTTAAACTCCACTCTGTTGATTCCAAGCCCTGTGCTTTTGCCCACCGTGAAGTCCCAGAGGATTCCTGCCAGTGGAGAGAAGACTCAAGACAGGTCTCAACTCAGCGTAAGGAAGATGCTGCCAAGTCCCCTGTGATGGATTGCGGGGTGGGGTTGATGAGCCCCTGCCGCAGAGAGTTTAGAAAGGAAAGGGTCCCCCACAAGTGAAAGAAGAACCAGTCCGCACAGGAGGTCGAACCAGGCCTACCAGATGGGCTGTCCCAGAACTGTTAGGGAGATGGGGTTTGGAAGGGCTGGAATTCTAGGGCCAGGCCATAGAGTGGCATGTGCACAGTGGGGATCGCAGGTGTGGCTGTGGCTGAAGCAAAGACTCCGTTGGCCAAATCTCCCTCGACAATGGGCAAAGCCGGCAAGGTACGGCGGTGAAGGGCACTGATTTTAGAAGCGGTCAAGCATGTTTTTTAATGACAGGAAAGGTGGAGAGAAGTGAGGGCACAGTCTCAGGAAGCCAGTGTACAAATATGGAAAACTCAATTCTGCCTCTAAGGGCAAGGAGCTACTCTGTACCCAGAAACCAGAGTCAGGCCCCACGGGTGCAAGAGCCAGACTGGGGTCCACAGATGTGCTTCTGGCTACTGGGTCAAGTCTCAAGGGTCCTCCCCACAGCCCTGTGGTCTAAAAGTGCAGGGACGCGGGGCAAGACACGCTGAGAACGGTGGGCTCATTCAGCCCACGCAGCCCTTTCTCAGCACAGCACAGCCCTGGGAGGATGAAAAGAAAATTGGGCCTTGGGAGCAGCATGCCCAGTCCAGCCCGGAGCACAGTGACATGGCACCTGTCCCAGAACATCCATCTGAGCAGAGATGAGGAAATTACAGTTCCGAATCTACTCCTTGCCACGTTCTAGAAATGGCTTCACTGGGTCGCTTGCGAAAAGAAGGAAAGGAAGGAATATGGGCCAATTCTGAGGGCTAATTGCCTTTGCTCTAAAGCAGAGTCCATGCTTTTTCCTGCAAACATTCTCTTCTGTCGCTGTGTGCCAGACCTATGCGGCATTTCCAATCAGCCCTGCAAATAGCCCTTGATAGAGATAATAGGAAGAACAAAGAGAAATTTAAAGGAGTAGAGAGAGAAGGAGCGGCATACCTAACTGGCAGCACAGAAGTTGTTTTCACTTCAATTTGTCCCTGATTTGTCTCCACACAGCAAGGTGTTAAATAAATCCCAGGAAACAGACTTGGACTGAGACCAAGGGTCCTTTGACTTTTTCAGGTCAAAGAATCCTTCAAGAATCTAGAAAAGTATGGACCATCTCTCGCACCAGGAAAAAGGATATAAACACATATTCTATGTATTAATTTGGAGACTCACAGGCTACCCTGCAGAATCCTGGCTCAGAATCTCTTTTTAAGAAGCTTTCCTAAAGTCCCATGGTCTCTGGTAGAGGGCTGTGGGTGCCTGGGGGGTGGGTGTGGTGACAGATTCCTGAGCAGGTGTGACCCTATGCCACTGAAGCATATACAGTGTTGCAAACTAATGCTACCTCAATAAAAAAAATTAAATGAACGAAACAGCATTCCTGTTTGCTCTTTCTTCCCCCATACTACGTGTGCGTGCATCTGTGCATGTGTGTGAACATGTGTGTGCACGAGGGGAGAGTCAGTCTGTGTCTCTTCGGGCATAGTCTAAGGGATTCTTTCATTTCTTCTCTGTGACATCTTGGAACCCTTTCCGCAAGTAAATGAATATGAGGGCTCAAAAAGGGGTGTGGTACCCCATCCTCAGACAGACACCGAGATAGTCAACACTCAGCCCTAGTTCTCTCAGAAAACCTGGAGTTGTGAGGTCTTCTGTAAGACCTACAGGCCTGCACAAGAACAAGTGTTGCCCTAAAAGGCTGATAATGGCCTGGGATATGGGGGGTGGGGGGGTGCTACAGGAGCTCTGAGTTCCACACCTGGGGAGAAACGTGTGCCAGGGCTCCCCAAACTTTAATGTGGATCAAACCACCTGGGATCTTATTAAAATGCAGATTCTGGTTCAGTAGGCTTGGGATGGGGCAGAGATCCTGAATTGTTAACGAACCCCAGGTGGTGTTGCTGCTTTGAGTAACAGGATTCCGCTATTATCTATTCTAGAAAGGACCTTGGATGGATGCTCTGGAAAATGGAGCACAGCCAGGATGCCCCTGGATAGCAGTGTCTCCTGAATTGAGTATGAAGCTGCTAAACTCTCTTCCCAGTGTGTCCACATAGCAAAAGGTAGGGCCCTCTTCCTGTGCTGACCAGGGATGAAGAAGGGGGTGGTGCCTTTTTCATCTCTGCATTCTCAGCCCAACATGCCCACAGAGAATAGAAGTCATCCTTTGAGTGAAGGATCCCCATAAATTAGCACTGTTGGTATCTGGCCAGGTGCACCCTTGCCCTGTGGGAGGCAGAAAGTAAAGCTGATGACCATTTGGGCCATGGTCTGGACCATGATGCCTAATCCCAGCCAGTGATCACACAGTTGGTGTTGGGTTCCAAGAAAAGGTGCAGGAAGGTTGAGGGCTGAGGAGGATCTAAAATATCAGAGAGAGAAGAACTTAGAGATCTACAAGGCCAATTGTCTCTTGTTATACAAATGGGGATGCTGAGGCCCAGGAGGACTTATACAAGACCAAAGAGCTGGTTGACAGCAGGTCTAGAATGCAAGTCTCCTGGCCCCCTGCCCATCTCTGCCTCCTCTGACTTCTGGCAAAGGTGCCCACAGTGGTGCTGAATAAATGTCGACTCATAGCCTGAGCCAAGGGAGACTAAGTTATCTGGGAACCCCCAATTTGGTCCCAGCCCAGCAGGTACATGTGGATAGAAGAGAGCTCACCTGCACCCCCTGATAGAGCAGAGGATTTGCATTCACCAGAACCCTCTGCTTGAAATTACTTGGGGCCCTCCTTGCGCCCCCACTCAGCCTGACACAGGCTCCAGTTCGTACAGGTGTCAGGGAACCTGCAGTACAGCCCATGAGAGACAGAGAGAGGCCTACCTGGGAGCCGCACAAACGCCAGCCTCTCCCAACACATTACAGGCTGTCAGCCTAATAGGCCTGTGCTGAGCGCCTGGGGGAAAGTCAGTTGCAATCAGGCCGAGATCTGTGGCCGACAGACAAACGCAGGGCAAAGGCAGGAGATCTGGTCTCGAAAGAAGCCATCCTGGCCTGCCTACTCCCTCAAACCAGCTCACACCTCCAGAAAGAGGAGAAATGAAAGCTGGTTTTCCCCAAGGCCAGCCAAGGGTCCCCTCTTCCATTTTTTTTTATCCAAAACCATCATGGAAAAGCAAGCCTGGCTCCCTTGAGACTCCACAACTGTGGCTCAAAGCACTGGGGATCTTTCACCAGCACAACCCAGCCTTAACTCCTCTTCTCTGTGAGTGCCCTGGACCTCAGCCCCCAAGTAAATCAGACAAGTCTGAACCACCCCTCCAATCCTGCAGATACCCCATCATGTATAAATGGACTCCAGGCCCTGTCTCCAACGTGGGAGAGCTATCACTGTCTCAGAAACAGGCAACAGAGGGCATGAGAGCATCCCTGAAAGTAGCTCAAATTCACGCCCAGTGAAGTAAGCAGCTACTGTGCCCTGTTCTGTCTCCTTCACAGTTTCCCCTGCTGCAACAGCTGAGCTGGCCTTCTCTCCCATAAACTGAAACCAAAGCTTCTCCACCCCACCTTCTACCACTGAACACACTGCAGGGGCTGGGGGAGGGGGAGGCCACGTTTAAAAGCAAGTACCTTCATCAGCCTTTCAAACAACGTGCAAGAATCCTTGGGACTCCTGTTTACCTCCCCCTGCCCAGAAGCCACCCTTGCCACCGCCTCTGGCTCCTGGCTTCGAAGCTTGGACTAAATCTGCATCTAGCCCAAGGTTCACAGAATCAGATACTTGCCACTGCACCCTGGATGCATACAGCTATGACTGCTCCCCCACCGCTCCCCCAGAAGCCTGTCTCCTCAGTGACAGTAGCACCTACTGCTTAGGATTCAGGTAAAGACCACAAAGTGTAAGGCACTCGATGCAGGGTACCCAGCGGGCCCCCAAGAAATGTCAGTTACTGGGCTGCTGTCCTGGTGGAGGACATAGAACGTGGACTCGGGTACCCAAGAGCCTCCCCTTGGTTTTGACTCTACATCCCCAAATGGCCTCTGGGACAGGCTATGTCAAAAGGCCACTGAGGCAGTCCTGAGTGATGGCATCCAGCCACAAGGGCCGCCTCAGGGTATGATCTGCTGTGGTTTAATAAAGCACAACACAGAATTACCTTGTCAATCACCTCCAGGGGACAGGGGCCTGATCCGGAAGCTCGGTACTTCTAGGTGCTGCCACAGAGACTGGTCTTCTGTATAGGCTATTTTTAGCATAAATAATGTACACTCTGTTACACTGTCAAAGCTGACAGATGAGTATTCTGGTGGCATTCACAGACCACTCATTCAATTGGGGAAAATGTTAAATGAGCTTCTCCCAACAACAATATGAAAAGCTGTATATACCAGTGCCATGGCCTCCGAGCTTCCTGACCTCTGACCTCTGACCTCCACCCTGGGTATCCTGGTCTCTAAACTCTGTAGTTAGGATTCACACTGAATCCCATGGCAGGTGCCATCTGAGTCAAAGACTCAGCCAGGAGAAGCTGTGTACTGGGACCCAGGTTGAAAAGCATTTGAAAAAAATGCAGAGTATAGAGTGGATGAGAGGTGCAGAGTCACTAGAGCCTGGAGAACCACCTGCAGTTTCCCAGAGGAGTCGCTGCTTGGGGCCAGCTAGGGGGCAGGGAACTCGGTATGTCTATACAACATGAAGCCCATTTCTCAGACCCTCCTGAGTTTCAGGTGTTCTCTGCCTGTCTGGGCAGTTGGCTCAATGCCTCTGTTTTGTATCCTCCACTCTTCCTGCTCCTCTGACTACATACCTGCATCGTAGCCTGGAAGGCAGCATTCTGCCCAGAACACTTTCCCCACTCATGGCCCAGCAACCTACTCACTCTTATAGCTCCTCAGGAATATCACTTCCACAGCCAGGCTACTCCTGCACACCAACCAAAGACAGTTCTTGCAACCTGGGGCAGACCAGCGCGGGTTGCAGGCATGCTTCCCCTTGACAAGGTTCTCCGGCAAGTCCACCCTTAGACCTAGCACCCCTGCAACAGTCTCCTCCTGACGGTGGGAAAATTATCAAAGAAAAATTACCAGACAAGACATATAGCTAGGGGAGCGAGCAACTGGACCAACAAGAGTTAGATTAGAAGGAACGGAAGAGGCAGCAGCCACGGGCAGGGAACAGTGAGGCCACCACTGGGTGAGGGGGGAGGTTCAGGTCCAGTAGCCTTGCACCAATGGCTCCTGGCCAAGCAGGTGCTGGAGCCTGCTGGAGCCCAGAAATGCCTCCCCAGGTAGATCATCTCGCAAGACTCAGAGAAACAAAAAATGTTAGTGGAAGAAGGCAGAAGGGGGGGCGGGGAGAGAGAGAGTTGTAAGGGAGAGAGGAGGAAGGAAGGAGAGAGGGAAGGAGGGAGGGAGGGAGGGAGGGAGGGAGGGAGGGAGGGAGGGAGGGAGGGAAGGAGGGAGGGAAGGAGGGAAGGAGGGAAGGAGGGAAGGAGGGAAGGAGGGAGGGAGGGAAGGAGGGAGGGAAGGAGGGAAGGAGGGAAGGAGGGAAGGAGGGAAGGAGGGAAGGAGGGAAGGAGGGAAGGAGGGAGGGAGAGAGGGAAGGAGGACAGTCATCAGTCTCCTCTGTGAGGTCACCATCAATATCCGTGGAGGTCCCAGGTTTATCCCACTTGCAAGTTAACAAGGAAGCGGCCCCCCCCCTTCTGCCTTCTTCCACTAACAAGTCCAACATGGTCCAGCGAGCATGGCAGCATGGCATTGCACGGGTCCCCCAGCTCCCCTCATCTCACGGGGCCCTAGGGGACCTTGGTGATGCCGCACATAGGGTGGTTTTGCTGAGGGATTCCAAACCTAGGACATCAAACCTCTCCAAATGGGCATAAGTCTGTCTGCCTTTGTCCCAGAGGGACACATTATCATCACTATGCCGGACAGTAAAAATACCTGCCAACTGCTCTTTACCCCACAGGGAGACATGTTCGCAACTTTCAAAGCTGTTTGCCATATAAATATCCCAGAAGACAGAGCCTAGAATGAAAGCGTCAATTCCTGTGCTCATGAGGTGCGCAAAAATGCAAGAGAACCATGAAGAATTGTCTCGCAGCACTCCCAGACTAAGAGAAAGCAGTCCTGGCCCCGCCCCAGAGAACACAGCATGCAGGCTGGCGTGCTCCAGATAGCTATTTTGGTGCCCCTTCCCATCATTTTGCCTTTTCCTCTGGGGGCCTGCCAGTAGCAAGGACCCCTCAGGCACACTCTTCTGACATGGATTCCCAGTCACAAGTCACAGCCCAGCACCCCACTCTGCCCTTTCCTTCAGAACTCAGCATGGGGGACACATGCCACTTCACAGGGGTCCCTGTCTGAACAGCCCCCTCCTGGAATCTGAGGGTTCCACAAGCCCCTCACCTTTTCTCCCTCTCCCCAGGATCTCTTAAATAAATGTTACTTGATCAATTACTGTGTTGCCCTATTTAATTGATTTATTTGCACTTTAGAAAGCTTTACACTGCACGGGAACACATCTATCATAATATTTGATGGGACTGGAGAAGGGAGAAGGAAGAAGAGAATTAAAATTTATTGAGCACTTATTATGTGCCAGGTAGTGCGTGAGGTACTTTACTTAGGTTATTGAGTTTAATCCTCACCACCGCCCTGAGAGGTCCGTATTTTCCCCTATGTATTAGATGAACAAACTGAGACCCACTGACTGGCCCAAGGTTACAAAACTACTAGCTGAGTGAAGCAAGACTTGAATGCAGTTCTGTCTGATTTCAAGCCAACTTATAACATTAAGGTTTAAATATTAATAAATCTATTAATAAATAAATAAATAGTTATGAATCCAGAAGATACCCCCAATTGTAGTGTTGTTTCATTATGGGAATTAGATTCCATTTGCTTTCTTTCCTTGTAGCACATTTTGTTCTAATGAATGTGTCTGACCTTTGGACCCTAGAGGGTGATGGTGTGGGAAAGGGGAGGAGGTGTGAGGAAGGGGTGGTAAGGTTAGCATGTTTAAAAAACCTAAGAAGTTTCTGTCTAATCATTCACATTTTTTGTTAAAGATTAGCCTTTAAAAAAAAAACCTTAAACTATTTTTATTCAATACCATTGTAAAAGGATATCGAGAACACTCATTCATCCAGTTTATAGGAAACAACTCACCGTGGACACATCTTCTGATGACCACTGGCCACTGCCCAGAGAAGGACCTCTCCTCGCTTTGAATTCACTCTGGGTTTCAAAACAAGAGTGAGAGTGCTACTCCGGTTGGAATTTAAGGATCTTGAATGAGTCCAGAGACCTGTAGGCAAAATGCCTAAAATGAAAAGCAAACACTTTATGACATATCTTTTATCTTCTCCTGGGAACTTTTTGCTTCTATTTCATTTCTCAGAGCAGCTATGATCTAGATAAGGAAAGTTACCAGATACTATGAAGACTTTCTGTATCTGGATGAGTCTCAAGCAAAATTGAAACAATAATGTGAGGACAAGTTTTTGGTGGGGTATATTCACAACTTCAGGAGCCAATTTGGTGTTCAGGAATTAGAAAGCAGAACAAGTATGCAAAGAGGCAGCTAAACAGAATGGCTCCTTCCAGCTTTTGCATCAATTTACATTGTCATCAAAAGAAAGAATTTTCCTCTAAAACCAACGGAATGAAATTTTCACTATTATTTCCCATGTAGTGAGCTAGCCAGGTCCCGCCAGAGTTTTCAAAAACAATGGGCTTTTACTTTTAAAACTAATCAGAACATTCAGTACTTAACACAAAAAAAGTTGCAACCTTCTGTTTGGCACCATTTTATCAAATGTGAGTGTCAATTTTTTTTATAGCTTCAAATTAACAACAAAGAGCTGTAATTTTTGTGTTTGTTTAAAAGACCAGTGGAGATTTTTCTTTTTGTTGTTTAAGCTTCATTTAATTTCAGCTCCAATCTGCCCTTCTTTGATTGCATTTCCAAACCCTAAATAAAAGTGATAACTCTTTCTGCCAATTGTAAAAAACTGCTGGTGCCAGTTATTACATTTTAGCAAAAAAAAAAAATGGCAGGGGGCAAAAAAATTCTTTTAATACTTAGTTGACAGCTTTATCCAAATGGGGGGTGGGGGGAGAAAACCCTGGCCTTTCAAAACCATACGATATATTTGTAACAACCTCTTTACTGAGTTCATGTATCTTCTTTATTGTTCTTCATAAACAGGCTGTTGGATCTCTCTAGCTTGCAATGTGAAAAATGAAAGAATTTCCTACCATCCATGCCTCTCTTATCTCGTAATTGTTTTGTTCTGAGAGGTAGGGGAGACCCATATAAATGTCTCTGCTATTTTATTCGTCCTCTCCCAGCCCATTCATGCTTTTCTCCAGGGCTTTTGGCTCCTTCTGTTCTGTTTCTGCCTGAACCTCGATCTGCTTACTGTTCTCTGCATTAAATCTCACTAAAATGTTTGAGAATTGATTTCAGAGAGCGACATACGAGAGATAAGAGTCAAAGGCCTGTTACAAGCCACTTTTCAGCATGTGGGTGAGGGGGAGGTTGGAGGTGGAGGTGCTCAAGGAGCAGCTGCTCACCTGACATCATAAAGAATAGGTGCTTTCTAGCTGGGTCTGCGCGCCCTCCCCACGCGTGTACTCGGCTACTTCCCTGCGCCATTCTTTCAGGAGGTCCGGCTGGCTCTGCCTTCTCCCGCTGCAGCTTCAAAGGCCCCTCATCTCTCTGACTCCCGTCTTCTTGGTCCTCCCAGAACAGTGCTGAAGCCCTTGTCTGGGACAGTTCTGAGAGCCTATAACAGTAGCTTGCTGGGGAGGGGCTGGAATCTTGTAAACATGGCTGCTTGTCCTGTGAAAGCAGGAGAAACACACTTCAGGAGCAGCCCTAGGAAAGAGTCTGGAAAAAGAAAAGAATGTTTACTAAACCCTGACACCTCAATGCAACAGATGAAGCCTCTCCCACCTGACACTCTGCAAAAAAGGCTGAGTGCTGGAGTAAAGAACACTCATTAGTCAGGTTTTGCTGTGATGATGCTATGCCACAAATAAGCCCCAAATCGCAGGGCTTACAGCCGTAAACATTAAGTTTTCACTCGTCGGTGGGTCTGGAAGTTGTTGCACTCTGTGCATCTTGGGATAAATCTGCTGCATGGGCCTCCCCATGCTGGAACTGTGATTTCCCAGAAAATACTCCCCAGGAGCAGTGGAGGGGAACACAAACAGTTGGGGTGTTGGCTCAGTCTCTCCTACACGCACTGGGTGCAAGACCATGCGCAAGGGTGTGGGGCAAATAACCACACACCACTCCGAGAAGAAAAAGAGGATATTGAGTGAATATGTGTCCAACAATAACTCACTCTGCCACGTGCACACACATGCACACAGACTTACAGGTCAGAAAGAACTGCTTCAGGAAAGCAATAAATTCTGTGCATAAATTTCCTATTCTTCCTGCCTGCCCCAGGCTGGTCAAAGCAGCCAACAAAGACATTACAAACTTATTTTGGGGAGTGCAGACACTTCTGAGTCAAAATAGCACTTTCAGTGCCATCTAGCCCTGCATCCTCACCTGTGGTAGCTTCTAGGAACATTTCCAGTGCTGGGGAGCT
This sequence comes from Galemys pyrenaicus, assembly GCA_019455555.1. Lineage (NCBI taxonomy): Eukaryota > Metazoa > Chordata > Mammalia > Eulipotyphla > Talpidae > Galemys > Galemys pyrenaicus. The sequence goes on from JAGFMF010011433.1 coordinate 300,776, forward strand.
CCTTGCTTCAAGGAGGGCAACCCCCTGGAAGCACACAAAATGAGCCTTCTTTTTCGACAACACAGCAATACCTAAGATACCTGTAGACAATGCTCAGGTATTCCTGAGCCTCCCTTCTCCACATGAAAGGTCCGGGTTTCTTTTCCTCCAAGCTCATGGTTCCAAGTCACAGTTTCCTTTGGGCACATGTCATTCTGTTAACACACTGCTTATCTGTGAGGCCAGAACTAGCCCGGAACTCCAGAAAGACAACACTGGCGTGGTCAGAGCACGTCACCAATTCTGAGCGCACATCAGCCAAGGTGACAGGTCATACATCTTACTCACACTGAGCTTAGCGTCACCTGGAGCCGAGATGTTCTCACGTGTGCTGCTAAACCGTCCATCAGTCAAGTGTTTGTGGGACACGCATTTCAGGCCTTCATCCCTCAAGTTTCTGGGCATTTGTTGGGAACCAGAATGGATGTGCTTGGTCCTGGCGCTCAAGGCAGCCGCTCTGAGAGGCAGATAATAAATTAGCAAAGAGATGCAAGAAATACAGAAAGGGGAATAGATACTTGCAGGAAAACACACCATGAGGAGGAACAGGAAAAGGACTTCTGAGGCACAAGGAGCAGAAACTCAAGCAAGAAGAGTGAGGGCAGGAGTCAGCCTGGGGCCCAAGCAGGCCAGAGAGGTGAACCCAAAACCAGGGCCCTGTGCATTGTCTCAGGGCAAGACTGGCATTTGCCGTATCAGCTGCGGGAGCCATTAGCAAAAATGAGCGTTCTCCAGTGGCAGCCCCTCCCTCAGGGGCCAGCCAGGCTAACATGGTCCAATCAGGAGGTACCAGCTAGGGTGAGGGAACCTGAAGGAGACTATAAGGCAGGGCAGCAGCCAATGTAGGACACCAAGGTGCAGATGCCCAGACTCCTCCCGCCTCTACCTGGCCTCCAAAACAAGAAAGCAGCGGCATCCTGCAGCTGACCTCCAAAGAGAGAAGCTGGAGAGCTTTGCAGTGACTGGCTTGCTGCACCTCCCTTGGTCCTGCCACTACCATGGGTCAAAAAGAGCACCAGAGTCCCCAGGGCCTGGCCTCTCAAGGAGCTATTCATCTGATGGTCCGGCACCACCTCTCGGTGCTGCCGTCTCTGTGGCTGTCTGGTTCAGTGTCCAGCGCGGTCCATACCTCAGACTGTGGCTGTGGCTGCTGCAGCAGCATCGCAGCGGCCCGCCTGTGAGTGCCTCCAGCTACTGCGAGCTGGATCCTGGCCCACTGAGGCCAGCTGCCACGAGCTGCAGGCCCTCCTTGGCAAGACGGCACCATCTTGAATGAGTGACCCTTTGTTTGGGATTTCTGGACATTGCGGACACTATCTGGGATGAGATAGCCAGCCACCTATGACCTTAGAAACTGTCTCCCCTGTTCGTTAAATAAACCCCATTGTTGTTTCCTCAACCCTAGTGGTCTTGCAACGCTGCATGTGGGTGAAGACCCACAGTGAGCTGTGCTCTGTTGAGCACTGTCCTTGCTTAGCTATGGGCCCCCTCTAGCCCTGTTTTGAGAGCAGCTCAAGGCAGGCAGCTTGGGAGACAGGACTGTGCTGAGCTGAGAGGGCACCCGGCACAGGGATAGAAAAAGCTCGTCAGATGTGGTTGGTGGTAAAAAGAAGACAGAGTTTATTCTGAGGGACCTAGGAAGCCATGACGCACTTGAGAAATTGAAAAGCATGGTGCTGGGTGTGCGTGCTGTGTGCATGCATATGTGTGTGTGTGCATGCGTATGTGTGTGTTGTGCAAAGCAGGCCTGACTGGAGAACTTCACACTCACCCCAACTGAGTTCTTTTCTGTTCATTAGGCCCCTTGACCCAGCCTGTCAAGCTTCTTTTATCTTTCCCTCCAAGCTCCTGCCACCCAGCCTGCTTCTTGTCTTTCTCCAGGCCAAGAGGACCTGTAACTTTGTAGCTATAATGGGGTGACCAGCCAAGGCCTGGGCACATCAACTGAGAGAGAAGTTCAAAAATTTGACAGAAGATCTTGAGAAGCAGAGCCATGATTTGGGGAACACACAGTTTCTCTCCCTAAACAGACAGCGTGATGGCTGGAACAGATCGTGTGTGAGGACGCAAAGCCACAGCCTCAGGGACAGACCTGCAAAGCCTCATCCTGATGGGTGAGCCGGAGCCTGCCTGAGTCAGGCGACACCCCTGGAGCCTTATGGCCCTGAGAGGAAGAGCTCATGCACCCCACTTCTGCCAGGCTCAGCACCCAGCTGGGAGACCACCTGCTGCGTGGGCGGGTGCCCCGCCTGGCCGGGGGAGACTGCTTCTGCCTTCTCCCAGCCATCCGCGAGGCCACAGAGTGGGTGTGACCATCTGGAGAGGACACGCGGAGACCAGCGAGAAGGAAGAGTGTACTTCCAGCACAGCCCGGGGGCTAGGAGGCTTGAGACTCAGCCCCCACACCCCGAAGATAAAGCAGGAGCAGCCAGCACAGAGAAGGCAGACCGAGGAGATGCCATGGGTGACTGGGAGCTGAGACGCACCGGTGTCCAGGCGTCTCCTCAGGGTGCACTCGGAAGGCCCCGAGGTGCACAGAGACACCTGCCGATTTGCTAGGGATGCAGGAAGCCCTGGGAAGGGCCGGCCAAGATCAATCAACCAGCCAGTCAATCAATCAATAACCTTCCCCAACGGGCAACCTTTTGTCACTGAGAGAGACCTCCCTGAAGGAGCAAGAAATCCTGGACAAGGAAGTAGAGACGCAGCACCAGGCCTGGCAGAAGGCACGCTGGTGAGGGGAGTCTCACCTGACCTTCCTCTGCCTCCCCTCCCTCCAGCCCCAGAGGGACTCTGTCCCTTGTCATGTCCATCCTCCTGCTTTTCTCCAGCCCCATGACTGAGCAACACAAGACTTCAGGGCCCAAGCCCGAGTTGTTGAGAAGGTATCTCAAACTTCGTGTCCCTTTATATTTCTCAAGGGGACAGTAAATTTCAAATCACTGTGTGTATATAATCCTGCTTCTCAATACATATCACCTCTCAATACATAATGCCTATCAATAATGGGTGGAGTACTTAGATGTCCCTCTTATATAGTGGGGGAGGTCTGATAACAAGGCACAGAGGATTTTAGGGCAGTGATAATCCCCAGAGTGATAAGGTATGATGGGTCCATGATTTAAACATTTGTCCAAACCTATGGGATGTGCAACACCAAGAGTGAACCCTATTGTAATCGATGGATTTTGGGTGATTATGGGGTATGGGTGGTAACACATGTACCACTGTGGTATGTGATGTTGCTTTGTGGGGGCGCATGTGGGAAATCTCTGTGCCTTCCTCTCCAAGTTGCCTTGAACTTAAAAGTCTCAAAAATAATAAAAGCTTTATTGAAAATAAGTCTGGCAGCTATTTATCAAACAGTTTAAAGCCTTCTGAGTTCATTCACTCCCTTAGATTCTTATTCTGGAACTGTGTATCAGAATTTAATTAATTGAGTATTTTAAGTGTTTGCTTTTCTTTCTTCAGTCTCTCTTTTTGCATATCTGTACTTTTCTCATTCATTTTTAAAATGAACATAAGTTGATAATGAATCAAAGGGAAAACCCCCCTCAAGGCCAGCCCCTTCCAGGCTGCAGGCTGCAGGCTGCACGGCACCAGCAGTCCTGCCGCTCAGGACAGGCACCCTGTTTGAGAACCTTCCGATTTCTGCCATGGGGTTTGGACCTCAACCTGCTGCTCTGCTCTTGATGTCCTCTCAGAGATCACACGAGCCCCGCCTGGCCTCCCCCAGAAATCTCCAGGCAGGGAATGTGGGCAGCTGTGCAGGGGCAGCTGTGCAGGACCCACAACCTCACCCAGGTTCCATGAATCTCAGTTCACATAGCACCAGGGAGGCAGCAAAGGAGATAAATGGAATTTCTGTTCATTGAGTTGATGATAATAATAAATAAGGCCTTTTCTCCAAAGACTGGAAATCTGTGGGCTCAATTCAATGCACAAGATTATTCATTTCAAAATCATCCCCACAGACTTAAAGCAGAGGTGGATTAGTAATCATTAATCCCATTTTGCAGATGGGGGACCCAGGATCCACTGGGAACTGAACTTCATAAACTCGGGCCAGGCAGGGGTCCTGACTCCCCAGCCAGGACCCTCTTTGGTGAGGAATCAGTCACCCCCCCACATCCCCTGGACCCAGCACTGGAAGCATTCTCAGGAAGTCATCTTGGGTCCTGGAGAGTGCTGAACTCACCACACAACTCTCCAACTGCTCCTGCCCCTAATCTGACCTCTGAGGACCCCTCTAGTCACCCTTCCTTTCTCTGTCCCCCCTAGACTGAGCACACTGAGAACAGAGGCTTCCAGTGCTTGGAAATCTTCTAGCGCCTGGATCAGCTGAACCCTGATGGACTGGCGTCTCTGGCCCAGGCTCTTAGACTTGCCCAGAGAGACAGAGGCAAAGCAGGGAGAGGACATCCTTCTCCAGTTCTGCCTTTGACTGTGAGAGCTTCCAGCCTCGGGTAACCATGGTAATCACCAGCATTAACCACGCAGTGACAGGCGCCCCAGCAGGCCAGCTCTGACCTGCTCCTGCTGCAAATGGTGTCTCGGCTCCCTGAAGCCTTAGGTGCCCTAGCTGACACCACTGCGCCCCAGCAGCCTATGCCCAGGGCCTACAGGGGGTGGTCTGTCTACCTGAGCCAGGAGCGATGCTGGAAAGAGAAAATGGACCCTGAACCTCCCGCACCCTTGGCAGGTTCAAAAGAGACATAGGACACGGTCCAAGAATGCCTTGACCATGTCAGCGGTGGCCCAGGACCAGGGCTCACTCTCTGGACACCCTGCGCAGCACTAGTCCTGCCTTCAAAGGTGGAGGGCAGGGCAGGAGACCAGCCTGCCTGGACCCTGTGACGTCTCTCCTGCCAGGAGGTAGAGAGCGGTAGTCTCCTGCTGCCCTTTATCGCAAGTCATGCCCAGAAGGCCACAGCAGAGCTGTTCTCACCAAATGTGGGTGTTGCCACTCTGACCCAGACCCCCTGCCATCAACTGCACTGCCCCACATCTGAGACACCTGCTAAGCGTCCTGGCTCACCTTTGTTCTTGAGTTCTCCTTCCACCTCTTCCTTCTCATTAAGCACTGACTTTCCCAGTGGCACAAAATTGAGCCAGTGCCCAGAACCCCATCCTTGGCAGCTTGGAGCACCAGACCATATTCTCCACAGAGGAGAAAGATTGAGGCCTACTGCTTCAATCCCATCCCAGGCACTGGATGCCAAGGACAGCTTCCCCTGATACAGCAGTTCCTGCCGGTCAGCCAGGGCTCTCCCGTGCATCCTGACAGCAACGCATCTGCAAGCTCCTGACAAGCAATGCTGAGGGTTCTTGAGTCCAGCTACTTCTGAGAAATCTTACATGCAAAAAAGACCCCCAAGCTCCAAATGTCTCCCACCCCGTTAGCGGCCCTGAGAGCCTGGTGCTGGTGACGATGACAATGACAACGTGGCACTCCCTCTAGTGGCAAATGTCCTGCACACAGCCCATGTCTCACCCGCCCAGCCTTCCCTGCCATGCGTAAGGTCAGGAGCACACAGCCTGATCTTGCCTGAGGATGCAAAGACCTGCTTCACTTTGGGGAGCAGAGACACCTCACCTGGGCCAGAAAAAGGACAGTGCTGCAGTGAGGGAACCCCTCCAGCCTCTGGCTGCTCCCAGCCAGGCATACACATCCCTAGCCACTGACCCAGGAGAGGCCACCACACTGCCTCACACAGAATTGTCATGGCCAGTAAGGGACAGGAAAGCTGTGCAGCCTGCCCTGGTCTGAATTCTCCACCAAACACGGACCACTGTGTTGTTGGCCAAGCAGACTTGTCTCATCTTCCCTGCCCAGACCACAAGAGCCTTCACAGTTATGCTGAGCAGCCACTCCAGATGGCCCTCAGCCTCTGCTCCCAACACTGCTGGGTTCAGGTGCCCCCACCCTAGGGGCATGCGCACTCACTTCTGTATCCTCAGCACCAACAGGGACTTGGTATTGGGCCCATGTAAGTGGCAGAAATAAAACAGTATTTGCCGTGACAAAAGGCTTTCCTGCACAGAGAGCATCTCTTCCATTGGCATCCCTGTCGTCCTCTCCCAGGCCCATCACTTCTGCTGTTAACTGTCCTCAGCACTGAGCAGTTCTTTCCACCCTGTTCCACCAGCCCTCGACACAACCCAGCTCCTTGAGGATACAGACCCTGTCTCCTCACCTCTCGGCCATCTCTCCAAAAGAATGCTGAGCATTTAAAGGAGGGCACGAGGGCCTATTATTCAGATCCAGAGCTGGCACTGGATACACATCCACTTCCTGGCCTGTTCAGTCACGCCACCAGAAGAGACCAAGGATCCTTTTATTCTGATTTAATCAGTTACTTTGAACAGTTTTATTAAGATATAGTATAAGATATATGCACCATGCACCCTTTTAGGGTACAATTCCATAGTTTTTAGCACACTCAAAGAATTGTGCATGCATCCCCACCATCAATTCCAAAATATTTTCATTACCCCAAATATATACTCCACGCTCGTGGTTGGTTACACTACACCCCTCCCTCCTCTAAGCAAGCACGAATCTGTATTCTGTCTCCCTCCACGGATTTGCTATTCAGACATTTCATATAAACAGAATTAAACAATATGTGGTCTTTAGTCACTGTTTTCTCCCATTAGCATCATGTTTTCCGGCTGCATCCATGCGGTAGGATGTACACTGCTCATTTCTTGTTATTACCAAATATGATTCAATTGTATTATCATTTATCTGTTCATTGGTTGATGGACATTTGCGTTGTTTTTACCTTTGTGGCTACTATGAACCATTTTAATTTGATGTAGTGAAAAATCTTTTCCTGCTTCCAAAGAATTATTGAAGTAGTTTAGCAATAAAAGAGCTAAGATATAATACAATCTAAGGCTATTCCTATGAACGTTACTGTTTTAGATTGAGTTTCCTCTGCATGTCAGACAGGCTGGTAGGCAGTTTCCACAAAACAGAATCTGTTTTTAACAGAAAACTTTGAGCTAATTTTTGTATGACCGTTGAGTTCCACTTTAAGCTTCCTAGTAGCCAAAGCAAAAAAGGAAAGAAACATGACCCAGCTAATCCACTGTGAGGACCCTGAGCTGGAAGCAGCTCTCTAATTCCCTCTTCTAGGATTATCAGGGGGAGAAGATTTTCAGTTTCTAATCAAACTTGGAATCTTTCCCTTCCATGCTTGTTTCTCTCCTTGCACTCAGTTAACCACAGACCCCCCTCCTCCGGTTCACAGATCATTCACACCTGCGGTGTGTTTTAACACGGTGGTGCAGGTAAGCGGAACAGATATTAGAAGACCCATAAAATGGGTTCTCTGATAATATCTGTTGCAAGTGGAATGTGAGGCCCCGTGTTGTGCTAGGAGATGCAAGGTAGACAGATAGATGTGACACTGCCGCCCAGAACTCACGGCCCAGGGAGGGAACTGGAGAATGAAGAACTCCAGTTCAGAGACAGCTCAGCGATTCCAGTGTGTGACATGCTGGGGATGAAATGAAGAAAGTGCTCTGATGAAGAAGAGCAAAGTGAGCAGATGATGGATTCACCTGGAATGATCAGCGGCAGCCGTCCTCACAGCCGCTTTCCTGCCCCAAGAAGGGGCCTGCGAGTGGTCAGAGGAAAGGCCGAGTCCCCTGCAAAGGAAATGGCAGGAGCAAGCGGGCGGTGGCTCAGGAGACCGGAGTTCAGGGTGAGGCCTTCCTACCGCAGCAGAGTTCGCACTGCCAGAGTGTCACGTGGGGGTGGAGATCACCCGGGAGAAGCTCTTCTCTATACCTGCTGCCAGGTGCCAAGACCATAAACCAGATGCCCCTTTCAAGGGGAGGTGGAGGTCGGGGAGGGCTTCGCAGGTTTAGAACAGGAAGCAGGGCGTGAAAGAGGATGCACCCAGCGACCTGAAAAATGAAGGCGAGCGCCCTCTATTGCCAGTGGAGGAGCGGAAGAAAGAGAAAAAGCACCGGGCAGAGGCCAATGGTGCCTCCCAGCTCTCTCCAAGGGTTAAAACCTGGGGATGGGAGAGCAATGGGTAGAGTCAGCCAGGCAGATTTGCAGGAAACCCCAGCGCACAGCTGCTTACTCCCGACCTCCCCGGAAAGGCAAAATCTCTGCAGAAAAACTATTTACAGGCCAAGGCACCACCAGACACAGGGCGGCAAACTAGAGGTGGCCAAGGGAGCTGTGTGGGTGCCAGGGGACACTGCCTCCATCTCCAGCAGTCCTGGGTGTGTTGTTCTGTCACACCAGGTGCCCGACAAGCAGATTCTGAGTCTGTCCCCCACCTGCTGCAGCGGGCACTTCGGCAGTGAAGGTGCTGATGAGGCCAGAGGCTTGGGGCCGGGGGCCGGGGCCGGGCACAGCAGCAGGAGGACAGGCATGGACCAGGCAAGATCCCCAAAGCCATGACCCGTGAAGGCACCACCTCAGGCATCTCCCGAGGAAAGGGGAGAGGGGAGAAGAACCCTTTGGAGACAGTCACGTACCTGAATCTGTATTTGAACTGATTTATTATTTGCTTGGTATGGGAAGGGGTTCTCTTTAAACTAGAAAAAATAACCTTCCATTGTTAAGGTTAAAGACTACGGTGGACGGCGGGTGGTTATGTGGTTTTGTTTATTGCTGTTTTTCCAGCCATCAGCAAGTAAGCAAAATAAGACTAGTCCTGAGACAGTTTTAAATGCTACATTTTCCTGCACATACTGACGCTTGCATGTCTTGTCAGCCCCTGCACCCCCCAAGTCCAGAGGGCCTGTCTGCACTCTTGGCAGCAGCGCCCCAGGAGACCAGCACTTGGTGAAGGTCCATCCACAGGAGCGCTTTTGTCCTGTGAGGGTCCAGCTGTGCTGAAGGGGAAGTGTCCAGGCAGGGGAGGGATGTGTCCAGGCAGGGACACCAGGACAGACTAGCTGCTCAAGGCTTGGAGGCTCATGGTATGTGAGGAAACAGACACTTGGGGTCCTCCCTGCCCTAAAAGGCACACAGGAATTGTGTCCATCCGACACCCCCATGCCAGGTGGCCTCCCAAGGAAGTAAAACCTACTGATTCCGCAAGGCCGCCAGCCCTTGGCGCTCTCCCACTCCAAGATACGATGAGCTGAGATAATGGATTCAAAAGCATGGTGTGAGCTCCGAACTGCTGTACAAAAGCTGTCATATAGTTAGTAATATTTGCAGTAGTTGTTGTTTTGTTTTTGTTTTTGTTTTAATTTTAGAGAGAGAAAGAGATGCCAGCATTTGTACGTTGATAAATCACAAAAAGCCTCTTGCCTGAGTGTTCTGCACCCCCTCCCCTTTCCTCGACCTGTGAACATGTCTCAGTTCCCCCAGGGGAGTCCAGTAAATGGAGGTGTCAGTGGTCGTGGTTCATGCCTGCCTGAGGGTCAGAAATGGCTGCAGAACACACGGAGCTGGAAGAAATACCGCTCTTGGCTTCTATGATAAAGACGGGGGCAGCAGACACAGGTGAGCATGGAAGAAGCTCACCCAGCCTCTGTGTGACTCTCAGCCTAGGTGGCTTTTCAATTTTCAGGCAGGCAGGGCCCATTTCTCCAGCATCTGTCAGACCGGCGCTTGTCCATCCCCAGCCTCCAGGCTTGTCAGTGAAGTCGTGGTCAGCCGATGAGCTGGCGATGGCTCCTGAAGGTATGTCCATTAAAACCCCAAATACCTACATGTGCCCAGAGCTCAGATCTTGCAGGAGAGATGCCAGACAAAGGGGCAGGAGACCTGACTTTTGATTCTTTGTGGTCTCATATGTCATGGTTGACTTTGGAAAAGTTCCCTCCCTTCTGGGGCTTCAGTTTCCTCAACTGTAACTTCAAGAAAATGGATAAAACTTTGTGTGCATTTGCATGAGCACACACTCTATGATTCCATCTTCCCCACTGCTCTCCTGGGTAAAGCAAACAAAACCAAACCAGACAAATAATCTTCAACAATTTAGCAAAAGAAGCAGTCCTGTTCTTAATGAGATTCCAATGAGGTTAAGACTGGCTTTTATTAGATTTTGCAATTATTTAATGCTATTAGAAAATTGTTTATAGACTGATTAAGAATTGTGGGAAAATATAAGTAAATGGTCATATAAATCTGAATCTAAAGAGGTGATAGTGTCACCAGAAGGCCTTAGACTGTGGTCAAGCCAAGGGGTCGCAGGAGAGTGTCAGGCTCCGCATGGCTGGCCCATGAGGACAAAGAACAAGTGACGAATCTGGGCTTTTTGAACACTCCTAGCAGCCGACACATCTACGTTAGAGAATGTAGGTAGAATTGGGATTTTCAAAGAATTTACAGCAGAATTAGTGGTGAAATCATACTCAGCCTAGCTCACCTTTGAGTCTATGATGACTGGAAATGTCTTGCCTCTACTTTAAATTATTGTAGCACTTGCAGATTTATACACACATACACACACATCCTCCCTCTCTCCTCTGGGAATCCTTGGGAGTGTGGGTCTTGATGACATGGAAAAATAACAAAAACACTGGACTGAGCTACCTGGACTCACCAGGAGAAACCACATCATGATGTCTGGAACGTGCCAGGTCAGTGAGGATGTGGTAGTGGCCACTGCTACACCATGGATGGAGGAGCACACAGAGTCTCTATTGACAGAAAAATCACTGAGGGCTTCCTGGCAACAATGAAATTGTGGCCCAGGAGAGAGGCAATAAGGGGTCCCACTTCCACTTCCACTTGCAAGAGACCAGCATGGCTATGGGTTGGCTGCCAGTGAAGCTACTAAGTATACGTCTACCCGTGGCTGGGAGCTCCTCCTAGCAATGACCTATCCAAGATGGAGACTTGAGACCTTCCTCATTCACTTATAGCCTCAGGCCCTGTTCCCACCTGACTCTCAGCAGTACTGGGAATGTGAGTGTCCCTGGAAGCTGCTTTTCAAAACTTACAGCCTGGATATGAGTTTGTTCCCTGGGTATTGTCTCTTTCTCTGAGCAACTCATTTAGTCATGAGCAATCCTACAAAGTCAGTAACATAAGCATGCTTGGTGAACATGAATGCCGGTGTGAACGAAGTAATGGAGTGCTCTCGAAGAAGGGGAAACTGAGGTACAGGCAGGCGAAGTACCAGCCTGTGTCTTTATGGCCTGGGCTATGTTACAAGGCAGAGGGATGAACCCAGTGCTGCCTGTCTCATAATAGCAATTTCTGTCCATCATAGCAGTGTCTCATTCTCAACCCATTCTATTCTAAGAATTTAAGGCTTTCTTCCTCCCAAGACAGGCAGAGACCTTGTCTGTTCTTTATCTAGAGGATTGAGCCGTCTCACTCAATAGTTATTGAGTGAATGAATGAGTGAATTCTGTCTACCTTAGGAGGTGATAAAGGAAATGACATTGAATGTGTTTCAGTCTGTGCTTAAAAAATATTTACCTATGAAAGAAAGAAATTTAAGCACAGTTTGTAGCTACTCAATTAGCTGGACTTTAAACAGAAAAACATTAAACTCTCCAACTATTCAGAGATACTGGATATTTAAAATGTTTACTTATTGGTTTTCCACATGATAAAAGGAACTGACAAGGCAGTGGGGGTGGCAAGGAGCCTTAGAGGGGCACACAGGGGCAAGTGCCTGCCGTATTTTAGCTGAAGGGACAGTAAGAGTTGGGGTCACCTATGTCAGAAACACAAAGAGCCCTTTCCCACAGAGCCAGGGCCAAGGAACATGCAATTTCTTCCATGGCAAACAGGAAGGGAGAGAAATGCACGGACTTCTCCCTTCCCCTTGTCCTCAGTGTCCATTTAGTGCTTCTCTAAACCCTGTCAGGAGCGGGCCAGGCGATGCCCATGACATCTGCCAAACAGGGCCAAGGAGGAACAGCCTAAGGAGCAGCTCAGGGACAGACCTCCACTGAAGATTTAAAAACTATCCCTGCTGCTGGCAGGAATGCAAGCTGGTCCAACCATTATGGAAAGCAGTATGGCAGTTCCTCAGTCTACTAAGAATGGAACTTCCATATGATCCAGCAATCCCATTCCTAGGAATAAACCCAAAAGACACAAATACACTGATTCAAAAGAATACCTGTACCCCTATGTTTATAGCAGCACTCTACAATAGGTAAGATGTGGAAACAACCTAAATGCCCAAAAACAGATGAGTGGATCAGGAAGCTGTGGTACATATACACGATGGAATACTACACAGCAATCAAAAAAGAAAAAACTAGGCACATTCATAGGAACATGGATGGATCTGGAGGGGATTATGGTCAGGGAAATAAGTCAGAAGGCAAAAGAAAAATACCAGATGGTTCCTCCCCTAGGAGGAATATAAGGGAACCAAATAAGGATCAAGGAAAGGAATAAGAACAATAATAATAAGAAGAAAGACACAAAAACCAAAAATGAAAAGACAAGGACAAATTGGGGACACTTGGTGGGGAGAGGGGAGGGTGAGGGTTGAGAGCAGACGGGAGCACGGGGGACTGAGGTGATGGGGCACTGGTGATATGGTGATGGAGAATACATGGGGATTACAATTGATGTCAAATATATATAAATTTAAAAAATGAAAAATATAAAAATAAATAAAACACCTTTATCAAAGAAAAAAATAAATTAAAATAAATTAAAAATAAAAGCTATACTTGGCCAAAAGGAGGGTCCATGTTTTTCAGACATTTTTTACAAGATAGCATATTCAGGAAGAATGGGAAGGGGCCATTTTGAACAATATGGACAAACAATGACCTCCAGACTTGAAGTCCCCAACTGAAATTGTTGAAAGAGGGAGGTGGGTTTGAGGCCAGGGCAGTGAGAGACATTTTCTCTCTGTCATTGACATCGTGCAGGAGCACAGCACTAGCCTGGTCTACTCAGCACCAAGTCACGATGGGCTGAATTAGGGGAGCATGCTCTGAGGTCTGAATTCTACTCTGAAGACCCATCACTCAAAGCATTGTAAGGGCCTGACTGTCCCACCAGTTTTCTAGACCAAGACAAAAAAATAGACTGACCATCAGAGCTTGCCTGTTATGACGCCACTCCTCACCCCTACACCATATCCTTAAGGAAGATACAGAGGCCACAGTTGAAAAAGGCTGACTGTGATCCTATTGTGACATAATGGGAGAGTCAGAATAGGCGCTTGGGCAAGGAGTCCCAGGGTGGAAAGAGGTGTGGTGTGTCAGCATGTGTGTGTGTGTGTGTGCAAGAAAGACAGAGGAGGGGGTAAGGGGGGCTGAGAGGTGATAAGGGGAGAGATGAAAGAGGATATTGTAAGGAATGCCTTATAACAATGTGAAAGATGGCAAACTTTATTTCATAGAAAATGGGCATTATGATAACTATGAGATCTGATTGAGAGTGATCATATTTGATTAATGTCTATTTCAAAATACTTTTTAAATAGATCATACTTACCAGTTATACTCAGCACAGCCTAATCATTGATTTTTGATGGTGTTGAAGATGTCAAAAGACCTAGCCAATCTTCAGTTGGAGATGCCTCAAAAGGTACAGGAGACAGAGCTGAATGGGCCATGGCCTGAGGGCATGTCCCAGAAGCCACTTTTAAAAATAAACCTCTGGGGACTTTGGTTTCTGTCTTTGACAAAGTAGCTTGTATCACGTTGACTGACTATAAAAGCTAAATATATTGCAGAAAACAGCTGTTAGGGGTCACAGGAGAGTAACAAAGACAGCCAGGGCTTTAAGGGCCAAGATTCTAAAGAAAAAGGAAATGCAGTGAGTAAGCCCTAAATTTTCCTCATGTGTTGCTAGCACTGGCATTTGCCAGTTCTCGTGGGTATTGTTAAGACAACAAAACCATTGATCTAGAACCTTAGCTTTACTGGTCTAAGAAGATAAAAACTCAGTTCAGAGCTACTAAGGTAGCCAGAACTTAAAGACCCCTCTGGATAGAGAAAGGGTCCATGTGGATATAAGCCAGATATCCTCCATGATTTCCCTTCAAGGAATTTCCTTGTCCCTAAAGGTTGCATGTGGTAGATAAGAAACTAACCAAAAACAGCTAATAAAAGCCTAAGAGACTAGGGAAATATTGAGAAGTTGCAGAGTGCTAGAGAGAAAAAATATTGATGTTCAGGCCTATTAAGAAGGAGAGGTTTTGATAAATAACCTAGATTTTCAATAAAACAGTAAAAGATTATGCACTATGAGAAAAGACAAAGCAGGCAAAGGCTAACCCTCACACAGTCTAAAATTTAGTCTCAAAAGATCCCAATTTCAAACTGTATCAGGGTCATCTGCCCACTCTTTGACCACCTGCTAGAAAACAAAATACTCTCTAAAGTAAAACAACATCAAGGAGAGTCTCAACAATTTTTCTTTCACAATATCTATATTCGATGAAAAATTACCAATCTTTCCTGGAGATGTGAAGTAAAATTTGGCTTAAAAAAAGAGAGAGACTTTAGAAAGAGACAGATAAATGGGCCTAATACTGTACTTATCAGAGAATTTATAAACCTAGGGCTAATACATAAAAAAAGATAATTGAGAGGATAGAAAACTAGAATCTATTGTTAAGGAAATATAGAAATTCTAGAACTGAGCAATCCAATAACTGAGGTTATAGACAGATTTAGCAGCAGATCAGAAATAGCAGAAGAGAGGATTACTAAGTTGGAAAATAGATGAATAGGAAAGTAACCAAATTGAAGAAGAAGAAGAAAATTAAACACAAACATACATTTATACATAAACAAAGAGAGATAGAGCGAAAAGAGCATGAGACATCATGGCAAGAACTAACATATGTGTAATTTGAACCCCAAAAAAAGTGATAAAGAGGAAATGGGACTGAATCAGCATTTGAAGAGATAAAGACCAACAATGACATCAATGTACAGATTCTAATAAAATTCTAGCACATATAAGCAAAGAAGAATATACAAAGTACATTATACTAAAGCTTCAAAAAAAAAGATAGAAAGAAAATACTTAAAATAGCCAGAAGATCAAAAAATGATAATTTGGGACAACAATAAGACCTACTCAAAATATATGGAACCAGAAGACAATAGAATGACAAAGTTAAAATTCTGGGTTAAATTTCTCTGGGAAAGAAATTGCTAGTATAAAATTCTATATCCCATATATATGTGCCTTTAAGAATAAAAACCATTTAAAATTAAATAAAAATTAAGAAAATGCATCATAAACAGATACTAAAAAAAGATATGAAAGGAAGTTATTTAGACAAAAATATCTCAATTGGAAAACTAGATATGCAGAAAGCAGCCTAAAACACCAGAAATTATAAATATAAGAATAAATCAAAATGTGTATGATTTACTGTTTAAAACAGTAAAAATAATGTCTTGTGGGGTTTTAAATATATAGAAAAGTAAAATATATCAAAAGGATAGCGTAAAAGGAAGAAGAATTGGGAAAATGGAATTAAAATCTTATAAGATCCATGAATGTTCCAGAAAACAGTGAAATTATTAACTGATGAGCAGATCTGTAAAGCAAATGGTGAATCTCCAGCAGTTTGACAAATTAACACCCACCTTCAAATTTAGTCCACAGTTCATTTTGTAACTTGAGAACTAAGAACAGTTTTTGTACTTTTAAAGGATAATTAAAAAGGAGAAAAGGGAGAATCAAAGATTACATCTGGCCCTTAATATCTAAAATATTTACTATCTGTTCCTTTACCAAAACAGTATGTCAACCATTGCCCTAAGGTAATATTAAACAAATAACAGGCTGTCTAGCTAGCGAACTAATAGAGGAAGGAAACAGAACCGTTAATGACACCTTGTTAAAGGAAGGAAAGGAAGGCTACAGAAAAGAATAAAGAATGAGTAAAATATAAAACAAATAATCAGATGATAGAATTAACACCAAAAAGTACCAGAACTTCTTCAATGGAAGTGGGCTCAATAAGAAAATTAAAACTGATGATTGTCAGTCTGGAAAAGCAAAACAAGACCCACCTACAGCTAACCCTGGAACAATACTGATTTGAGCTGTGTGTGCCCACTTATACACAGAAGTGCTTATAAACAGTTATATATACTATTGGACCCAGAAACCCAGCCAGTGCTGTCAATGCTTTTTCTCTTCCTTATGATCGTCTCAATGAAGTTTTATTTTTCCTAGTTTATTTTATTGTAACAATACAGTGTCTAATACAGATAATATACAAAATAATTGTTAATCCACCACTTATGGGTAAGTCTCCAGTCAACAATGGCTCTTAGTAGTTGGGTTTTGGGGAATTAAAGTTATGTACAGATTTTCACCTGTGCAGGGGTCGGTCCCTTTAACTCCCCCACTGCACAAGTGTCAACTGCACATCAAGCTTACAACATACAGACACATGAAGGTTGAAAGTAAAAGGGTCTTAGAAAAAGATGCCATGAAAGCACTAAAGAAAAGAAAGCTAGCTGAGCTCAAGATTTTAAGGCAAGAACTATTCCCAGAGAAAAAGAGAAGCATTTCATAATGGGGGAAAAAATCAATTTAGGAGGAAGATTTAATAATCTGAGGTTTATTTGCTCTTGTAAACAAACTCTAAAATATGTAAAGCAAAAGATAACAGAATTTAAAGGAATTTGGGGGTGGGGGAGATACAGATATTTACACCTGTACTAGTATAAAATCCACAGTAGGTCCAGCTCAGTGCAATTTTATTCCCTGTATTAGGTAGTAATAAAGTTTGAGTTTTATACACACACAGAGAATTAAAAAGAAATATAAATCCATTATGATAGTTAAAGATTTCAATACAACTTTGAGCAATTGATATGGAATACTCAAATCACGGGGTTGTAAAGATAAAGACTACTTGAACAACATGATAAACAAACTTCACCTTGTTGGCATATTTAGAACAGTGAATCCAACAGCAGCAGGATCATATTCTTTTCAAGTGCACATAGTACATTTAAGAAAATGAACTATAGTCTTGGCCATAAGGCAAATTGCAATAAATTGCAAAGGACTGAAATTAGACAGAGCATTTTCTTTTATAAAGTAGAAATATTCTTTTTATGAGTAAGTAAATAAAATAAATACAAAACACTTTAGAAATCCTTAAATGTTTGGAAATTACGAAAGAATACTTTCAAACAATCCATTGTTCAAAATACAAATCAGAAACTTCAATGTATTTTAAAAAATGCTTTCAGACAAATAATAATGAAGGACGAACATGTTAAAAACTTGTAGCATAGAGCTTAAGCTAGGCTGAAGGGAAATATTTATGCCCTTAAATGTATCTTTTAGAGAAAAAATGGAAGAAACACTTCGTTTTATAACCATGTAAAGGAGTTATAAAAGAACATCAGCTTCAAAGCAAATAAAATAGAAGGATAAAAAAATAATCAAGTGATGTGCAAAAACAGAAACAAAAAAATGTTGAGTGACTAAAAATAAGCAAGGTTAAAATAGGTAGGTCCTTTGGAAAAACTAATAAAATCTACAAATCTCTAGAACTTGTCATTACTAAAAATCTATATAAACATCAAAGGGGCAATAAGATGTCATGAAAAGCTTTGTGCCAGTAAATTTGACCATTTACATGCAATGGAAAAGAATTTTTTAAATACAAGCTAAAAATATTCATACAAGAAGAATTTGAAAGTCTTATTTATCTTCTCTTCTAAGCCTGAACATTGTCTTCCCATGATTGAGCAATTCTACCCCCCCAAAAAAATGCCCAGAAAGAGATATAAGGAAAGTTTATAGGAACACTATTAATAATAGACAGTCTAGAAATTACCCAAATCTCCGTCTGTCCATCTATAGTACAAAGGTTAACTCTATCTTGGTATCATCATACAGAATATGATGTAGTGTATCATCATACACTATAGTCAGTCACAGATGTAATATTATATACAATGTGAAAACTGAACTACATAGGCTACATGTACTGACACTAAATAGAAAAAAAAACCCTGCATGATTCCATTTATATGACAATGCAAAAATCTACTTTGACAGATGATGGATATTATTTACTCTGTAGATAGTAATGACTGGGCATAGGAGAGGTCTCAAGGATGTGGGCAAACTTATCTATCTTGATCATAATATGTTCTATGGAATTACTTCTCAGGATATCCTTAAAATTATGCACTTCTCTGGATGTATGATTACTTCAAGTTTTCAGCTTATGTACTAGATAAGTCTCTGATTCAAGGCATCTGTTTTTCCCATAAACAGCAGACAGTAGTATGATAGTTTACCCCTTTAGATGCTTACAAATAGAACTGGATAGGGCTCATGCCTTTCCCATACCTTTATCAAAAGAATTATTACCTTCTGGTCGGTAATAAACAATTCTGTGTCGACGGACCTACAGTATAAGAGAATAGGCTGTAGGATTAGAAGAAAGGGGATCTTTTCCCTCTACGAACCCCTATCAGGGGTGTCAGCTCACGCAAGCAATGAAGCATGTGACATAGAAGTCAGCAACAGATTTTGAACTTTCTGATTATAGTGGTTTCTTAATGGATATTTACAGGGGAAACCATTCAAGTGCCCACTACTCAGGGTATTCTTCATCCCTACAGGGCTGGATGCCCAAACAGTGCTTTTCATGCTGAAAAGTGACCATTCTTGTAAAATGTTGGGATTCACCAGTCAAGCCCCGCCGCAAAACAGTGAGTTCTGGAGAGGAAAGAAAATCTCACTAGAAACAAATTAAAAAGGGAAAGCTGTTTTTGCCATGGTAACTAAGGTTTGCCCATACCTAGATTTATTTTGTTGACTGAAGTGGTTTTGTGGGTGTAAGTGATTTTTGAAGAGCAAATTAAAAAGACTTTTTATAAGTCCCAGTAGACAACAACATAGCATTAGCTAATGGCACTTGCTATCTATAAAATAATTTTGTAATAATCTGTTTATTAATGAAGTGATCTGCAAAATGGATAATTGTTCTTTAAGATTTTTAGGCATAGGGATTCTTCCATTTCATTTTTCCTTATCCAAAATAAAGTATGCCAGGAATAACTCCAAATTTGCTGACAGACCTTAAGTACAATAACTTCAGAAATTCATGTTCAAGTAGGTTGAATTAACCCATACTTGTTGTATTGTGCCCTCAACTTATTTCCTCTAGTGATGGAAATAGCCTAAACTTGTTGAGGTGATAGTTGCACATCTCTGTAAATTTACTAAAACTGACTGAGTTGCATACTAAAGGTGAGTCAATGCTATGGTCTATAAATTATCACTCAATTAGCTTTCTTTGAACAAAAAAGAAAATCAGCTGAACATTTTTAAAAAATATTTCCTCTGTGGCTCCCTTCTTGTCCCAGAAAAGCTGAGCATGGAGAAAGAAGGGAACATTCCAGGGAAAGGTGATGATTACACAAAAGCTAGATGCAAGACTGAGAAAAAGAAGAACCCAGGAGTCCTGGTGGACCACAAGCTGGATGATGAACACAAGTCAGAAACAGAAAGTTATGTTTAAGAAATCAAATCTCCTAGGAAATGTTTAAAAGCAACACCTTGCATGCCTTAACATCAGTGATCTGACACAAAAAAGGTCCTGGCACTCCCAGGCTCAGCACTTCCTCATCTGCTCCTCCTGCTACTTCCTTTTCTCTCCTTTGCTACCACCCTATTTAGTCTGTCTGTCTTCTAATAAAGGTTATGTTGTATTCTTCCTGGTACCCAGGGTCAGTGGAAACCTGTAGCTAATGCCTGGCACAAAATAGATGATCAGTAAAAGCAGATTCTGCCCTCTCAGTAGTCCAGTGCATGGGGTAAGCACAGTGTTCACAAATGTGAGCTTTTCCTTCTAGACACTCAGGTGCTCAACCAATACCAGCCTTATAGCACGGGCTTGATGAAAGCCCCACGGCGCTGCTGTGCGAAGCCCCTAGAAACCCTCCACACCATTGTCACATGCTGCTCCTGCTGCCACACAGAATCACTAGGTTTCTAGCCTGCATTTCTGGAATCTTCTTCCACACTCCCTAACAACTCTGTCACTTTGGGTTGAAAACAAACTTTTGCAGCTGTGTAACCTTTAGTCTACAAAGACTGTCAGATCTGAATTTAGAAAATAACACCGTTCCAAACTCCTGTAGCTGAAAAGGCCCAGGTGACAAAATCCAGGAGGGGGGAAAACTGGGAGCTGGGGAAGCTAAGGAGATAGCAGGGGAGGCCAGTTAAATTTAATAGTACCCAAAGATGTCTGACTTATGTTACATTTTAGAAAAACAAGCTACAATAATGTCACCACTAAACTAACACCATTACAGAAAAATGCTTCTCATTATGGGCTCCAAGAACAATGATCGTGTATACCACACAGCATCAGGATGGTTCTAGTCCTGGCCTTTACAGTCTGAACTCGTTCAAATCCCAGCCACACTGTTCCATGATTGTGTCCCTTAGCCTCTCTATAGTTGTGTTTCTCTATTTGCTAAGTGGAATTGATGCCCAACTCTTCAGGACAGCGAAGGGTTCCATTAAATGAGACAAATATAAAGAGCTTATGATAGTTAGAATGATATCCTCAAGGACAGGATCTTCCTAATCCCCCAAGTCCTTCAATGTGGTACCTAGCATGGCTAAAGGAACTTTCCAGAAGCGATCAAGATAAGGACCTTGAAATGGGGAGATGAACTTAGATTATCTGGGCAAACCCAATAGAAACACAAGGGCCCTTCTAAAAAGGAAGAGGATCAGAGTCAGAGAAGGATATATGATAACAGAAGCAGAGAGAAAGATAGATGATAGGTAGATAGAAAGATGGATAAGTGGATAAATGGATGAATGGATGAATCTGAAGACGCTACACTGCTAACCTTGAAGATAAAGGAAGAGGCCAACGGCTGCTCGTAGTTTTAACTGGAAAAGGCAAGGGAAAGGAGCTCCCCTAGAGTCTCTGAAAGGAACACAGCGCAGCAGGCAACTTGATTTTGCAGTTCAACCTCCAGAGCTGTAAGAAAATAAATTTGCATTGTTTTAAGTCACTAATTTTATGGTAATCTGTTACAGCAGCAAAAGCAAATTAACATAGGGCTTTTTGCCCGCTTAGCACAGCGCCTAGTACATTTTAAATCCCATAAAATGGTAGCCAGTGAACGTAGCTACTAACATTTGGAGGGATTTCTTTGTGACCAGACACACATCAGATCCCTTCATCCCTTCCATGACGTCCTGCCAAAGGATTGCGCCCCCCATGTGATCATGTCTGTTGACAGGTGTGTGTCCCTTTGGGGGCTGCTGTGAGATGGTTGTAGAGAGTTCATTTTCACATGGATATGAAATCTGACCCTCAGGCTCCTGGAGAACTACTTGGGCCCCTCTACTCCTGACACCCCATCCAGATGACTGTACCTAGGTCCCAGCCAACCCCAGAGTCCTCTCAGCTAACTTCTGCATCACCTTGTCCTCAAGCTGGTCTCTTCCAGTTCCATCAATGTTTTCTCATGGGATGTGACGCTGAGCTTCTTGCTATGTGGTCATTCTTCCCTGGAGCCACCCAGGTATCTCACTGAAGGGAAGTCACAGCTGAACACCGCATTCCAGGTGTGGTGTGACTCCCGGTACTAGGCTGTGGGCAGCTGATCGGTGTCCTATCTTTCTGTCTCACAATGCAGGTAGTGGACTCAACCCTGGCTTCATGCAAGGGACTGTTTATAGCCACATGCTTGATCACACAGCTTGTCTGTTTCATGTCATACTAGCACATTTAGCTTAGCATTCTAGCCCATTCTTTGGGCCTTATAATACCAACCAATGTATTCTCTGCCTGTCATCTAAAAATGTACTAAGTATTAACTAAGCCATCTATGTCTGCATCACTAATAAAAATATCAGGAAGAGCCATGACTGTGGCCTTTCCCTGCAAATTTACTTTCGCGCTGACATTGATCAGATCTTAGAGTATGGACATAAAACAATTCCAAGCGACCCACTACGCATACTCGTCGGCAGTTGAAATAACTTCATCTTGTGCACAAATCTATTGGGAGATTCCTTGACAAACAGAAAGCTGAGGTATGATTTGCCTCCATCCCAGCTCTCACAATTCCCTGACATAATAATCTAGCAAGTCTGCCACAAAACTGGGACTATGTATACATTGTTGTGACTTGCTCTTAAAGAACCCACACAGGCCTCTAGAGTATTCTCCATTCTTCATGTGCTCACAAATCAGCCTTAGCTAATCTGATCAGGAAACTTAATGAGTGTGGATAGGCTAGCCCCACTTTTCTAGTTGGCAGAATCTCTTCCCCTCTTTACAAATATAAGCTATATTTTCTCATCTCTCGTGTTCCATTTTCTTTCCCAGTCTCCATGTTCCTTAAAGATTATCAGCAGAGGCTCTACAGCTTCAGTGGTGAATTTCTTTTACTCCCTGGAGTGTAATTTGTCCTGGCCAAGAGACTTGAGCTCATTTACAGCAGGTTGGTGCTGTTATAATCTCTTTACTCATCTTGAACTTCAATTTTCGCTTACCATGGTTTTCTTTTTCTTTTTAGTCAGAAGATTGTTCTCTTTGGCAAAGAAGAAAGAGGTAGAATTCTGGTTTCTCACTGCCATTCTAAAACGCAAATAGCATCATTTTACTCACTTGGCCTTAAACTCAGAAGTGGTTAGTCTCCCTTTGCCTCTAACAGGGGTTCTCAAACTCCTCAGGGGTAACTGTTAGAAATAGAGATTCTCTGGTGAATTCCTCTTTCAGAGGCTCAGTCAGGTGTATTAGTTAGGATAACAGTAGCTGTGAAAACAAACCACCCCCTTTTAAATGTACAGCAGCTCAAACACAATGGAATTTTACTTCTCATTCTACAAAAGCTGAAAATGGATGTTCCAGATCATTGTTCCCACCCAAACAATAATTCAGGGACTCAGGTCTTCCTCAATCTTGTTGCCCTGCCAACAGGCAGGTTCTAAGACCCCTGTGCATGGCTGCATCCTCATGGAGAGAAGGAAAAGACATTGGAGAACATGCAGGACTGATTTTAATGGATGGCGTCTGGAAAAGGCTCATTTGCCCCATTCATTTTTTAGTGACATGAGTACACCTAACTGTAAAGGATGCTGGGAAATACAGTCTAACTGCAAAGGATGCTGGGAAATGTAGTCTAAATCAAAGGAGACTGGGAAATGTAGTCTAACCCAGGAGGCAGAGAGGTGGGGAAATGATGTGAACGTAGGTTTAGGCTAAGGAATCTGCATTTTCACAAGCCTCCCACATGATTCCTGTGTAACATCTCACTTTGAACAACACTGCCCCTGCACCCTCACCCAGTGCAGAGCATCCAAGACTCGTGAAGAAATGACCTCCACTCTCCTCTCCAACCCTGTCTGCACTCTCCACCTGCTCTATTCCTACAAATCACAGGCGACTTCCCCAGCCTGCTCTTCCCTTTCAGCTCTGTGTTTGTTCTCCCTGCCCTTCCTCCTGTCGTTCATTTGGAGAATTTCTGCTCATCCTTCAGGACTCGCCTCAAGCAGACCCTCTGTGTACACCTTTTCCTGAACCACCTGCCCCCAAGTAGCAGTAGCAGTGCCTTTCCTAACATCACTGTCCTACCTGTGCTGAATCTCATTATGGTATTGATCATGCTGAATGGCGTTTGTTTATGTGTGTGTCTTCCCATTAGACTGAGAGATTCTCAAGGGCAGCGACCTTTTCTTAATTATCTTTGTATCCTCAGCACCTGGCTCCTTGCCTGGTAGATAGTGGCACTCAGTAAGAGTTTGTTCCACAGAAATCCTTAGTAGTAGACAACTTGCCACAATCACTGATCGGGTCCTTGCTTGATTTCTGCTCATGTCAAATAAGAAAGCTTTCTGTTATGGTGGTTGTTATCCTTACAGTTCGGCCTGCCTTAATTAATTAGACCTAATTAGCAAATGAGGTTTGCATGGCTCTACTACGTGCTGCTCTGCTCCCCTTTTGCAGCTGCACTCAGAGATGACCTTCTCCAGTAGCCACTCTAGTTTATCAGCATCCATCCCCATTGACTATTTCAATTCCAGAGCATTTGGAATTGTGTAATTGTATAATTATGCATTAAGATTTCTATCAAAATGAGTTCTTGAGCCATCTTCCTTTTTGAAGTATCAAATCATGTCCCCCCTAATTTCAGGGGGACATTCAGAAATCTGAATTCCTGAAATCCAGTAATACATTCTTCCATGCCTACTCCCCTCTCTGCGAATCATGGAATCTGAGAGACTGTTACCATCGTGAGCCTCTGAGATGGCTTCCAAGGATCCCGCCACCTGGTGTCCCACCTCACGTCCCTCTCCCATTAAACGTCTGTTGATCTGTGTTGTTTGTGAGAGATTAAGTTATAAGGACCTTGCAGCTACTGTCTCGGTCTTTCTCTCCCTCTTCTCTCTCCCTCAGCTCACTTCTCCTCAGGGAGAAATCAGCTGCCAAGTCTCAAGGCAGCTCTGCAAAAAGACCCACATGGCAGGGAGCTGCAGTCTCCAGCCAACAGCCATGCAAGTGAGCCTGGAAGCCAAGTCTCAGCCCCAGTAGAGCCTTGACATGACTGTAGCCCCAGGCTGATGTCTGACTGCAGCCTGGGGAGAAACCCCCTGTCAGAGCTGCCCAACTACACTGCTTCTGGAGCCCTGACACTGAGTGAGGTCACAAATGTGTTGACGTTGTTACTTTGGGGGGAAATGTGCTACATAGCTACTGATCACCGATACAGCTGGGCTTCTTTCTCTCATTCTAACCTTACCTCCTGGTCTCCTTGAGGTGAGATTTCAAAGGCTCCACCATCCACCAGGGATGGCAGGGCTTACCTGTGAGGCATATGCGTAGGTACTGAATAGACACGACACAACATCCAACTGCCATCCAACTGCCATAGATGTGAGACTAGAACTAGGCAGCTGCATCCCCTGCTAATCAATGGGTCATCCAGGATTTCATATGTGCCAAAGACCAGTTCCAGCTAAGGCCAGGTTCCCACAGGAGGAGCTGGGCCCATGGCCGAATGATGGGGGAGTGAAGAGACACTTGACACTTGATCAGGGTCTCAGCAGGTCTTTATTTATACATTATAAGCAAGCAGTGGGATTACATCAGCATGTGATGTGTATAGAAAAGAAAAATGCCAATCGTTACATTTTTTTTTAAAAAACAATTTGGGGTCTTATGATCTCCAACCAAGATTAATGGCGTATACTATTACAAAGTAAAGCCTACGTGCAAAACAACATATTCCCATCAATGTTTTAATTTCAGTGGTTATACAAGTTATTTATTAATGTTAAAACAGGCATAGCAACTTTGCACAATCACAACTTAATGATTCTGTTTTTACTTTGAGTATAAGATAAACTGCTAAGTGCTAGGTCTAAGATTAAAGTAGTATTAATGCTTAAAAAGTACAAGCCCCCAATAAAAGGGAAATACTAAAAAAAAAACCTAAATTATATCTAGACCCCATTTAATCTTCAAAAGTAGCCACTAACCTCTACATATCCTGAATGTAAGACTTACAATTGATTTAAGCAGAACAAAGGCAGAAAAGAGGGGAGGAAAGCAGGGTTCACGTGACTCGTTCATCACCTGGAAGCACAGAGACTTTCATAATGGGCCAAGTTACAGAGGTCATTTCTCCGTTCCCGAGGCAAGTTTCTCATAATAGATGTTTAGGTCTGAGAAACTATTTAATACCTAACTTTGAATTTATAAAACAACCACATTTCAATTACATTTTGTATTACCTGGTTTTACAGTATTGGTTTTCTTGAATTTGTGTCACAGTATTTGCCAATCATCAGTTCATCATGAAAAATGCGTAGCAACCAATTATTTTGTTTAGCAGAATAGCCAATCTCATAACCAGCCCCGTGAATAATTTTCCAATAAGCACATAGCATGAGACTTGCAGAATTATAAAATCAGCTGAAACAAAAGAAAATCCAGAAGGGCCAGCTTTGGAGCTCCTAATTAACCAGGAACGTTCCTCATGCTGGACTTTTGTCACACAGCATGAGTAGCATGGCCCACGCAAGTGGTGGTGACAGAGTAGCTGCCACTCCCTTTGTGTGTCTGCAGCCAAAGTGTAGACGCAGGACTCATCATTTCCCACATCTTTTTTGTAAGGACTATAAGAAACAAAACCTTCAGTTAAAACCTTCAGTTCAGTTTAATAGATTTGTCTGCAGATTGGTTTATAAATATCTCAGATTCCAAATAATGTTCTCTTTTCAAGTCCTGCTAAAGTTTCCTAAAACACACACACACAACACACACACACACCCCTTAGTATTTAAGTGCTGGTTGTTTCTAGTGAAATTTTACATTAGCCACTACTCTGGCTAATTTTGAAATTACCAAAGGTTTAGACTTTACAGAGAAGAAAACTGTTGCTTTCTAGGAAATTCACAGCTACCTAAAGGAAATGTGTCTTGTTTACAACTCTTCTCCAGAGTCTCCAACAAGTAAACTTAAGAATTGGAAACTTTTTTTTTTAAGATTTATTTATTTATGCATACAAGAGCTGAGGTACAGGCCAGAGTCCAGGAAGGTGAGAGGATTCACCAGACAGAGTGGGGAGCAGAACAGGTAGACTGACTGAAACACACTGCCGAGAGCAGCAGCGGGCCAGGCAGGAGAGGTCTGCTGCGCCATGTGGGTCCCCTCCCTGGCCGGAGGCAGGGATCCAACTTGTGCTGCAGTCGCTGTGGTTTGCATCTTAGTGTGTTGCTTAACCCACTGCACCACCAGGGAGGCCCTGGAATCTTTTTTTTTTTTTAAATTAAGTTGTATGGTAAATTATTTTTCAAAGGTTTTAAAGTTGTGAACAATGTGGACACAATAGGCCTAATGTGTTATACTTTACTACATTTTGCATTTTAGAAGTCTAGGAAAGAGTAAACTTCTGTCTCAACAGGACTGTACTCTCCCATTTGTAACAGTTTCTGATTTTTCCAGCAGCTTCAATTCAAAACATCTTTTATTACTTGATACAAATGGGTCTTCCTTTATGCAGTCAGTAGCCCTCCCCATTTGCCTTTTTACCTTAGAGGTCTAACTGGAAAACCCCATGACCCATGTGCCTGAGGTCTCTGACTTTACCTCCTCCCTTTGGGTGGTGCCTGTTCTATTGTATTCCTAAATGCCTTCTTTTACTCCATGTTTTAATAGGTAGTTGCTCAAGACCTCTTGAAAGTATGTAAGTGACAGGTCTTAAATAAAAACAAATTCATGTGTTTCTAACCAGTTGCATATGAATGGAATTTCTAATAAATCAGCTACAGATTAAATATCACAAGGAAAACCTTCACTTAAAGGAAACCCCTGCATCCTTTTGTAATGCAAACTAGCAAATCCTTCGGTGTTATCATTTGAATTTCATGTATCATTTTTTCTTAGAGCTACATGCACCTGGACCAGATGGTGACTTTTACCACAGACTTTGGGCTATTTTTAAGGTCCTTGGTAAATATTCACAAGGTACCCTGAGTTCAGACCCTATTGCTTTCCACTTTCTTGTCCCCGCCAGTTCTCTTGGGACAAAGCCTCTGGGGCCAATGTGTGACAACCACAAGTACACCAGGCATGAAAATTCAAATTCTTCCTCCCAGATCCACCATTGGGAAGGGGTATGCAGCTCCCCAAATTCTGACTGGGATAAACAGGAAGATGAAGTGCAGGGTCACATATTTCAAAGGACCCTAAAGAGCTAACAACATTGCACATATTTCAAAGGACCCCAAATAGCTAACAGCATTAGCTGCTGCATGCTACAGACTGAGATTGAGCTCAGACTCCCAGAGTTCCCAGAGCAGAGTGCGCGAAACTTGATTCTCAACACCTCTGTCCACAGAGAGAATAAAAAAGTTGTTTCCCTGAGGTGGAAGGGCTGTCTTTGCTTGTGAACATGATGGGCAACCTCAGCTCTGGAGTGAGGAGATCAGCAGTAACTCCCAAGACAGAGCCCTGGACCTGGTAGTGTTAGTTACCTGGCTGAGGAAAACAGGATGTGCTCCCTAGAGCCTTGCATTCGGGTTCACTCTGCCTCCTTCGGGGCTGTCCCTCAAATTGTGGCTCCTCTTGGACAGAGGACTCCAGAGTCTCTGCCCAGGAGACAGTCAAGGCACGACAACCCCCTGCTCTGGCTGGATAATCTTTGTCCTACCTCCCACCTATTCAGGACTTCAAAATGGCCACACTGATGGCATGGACATAGCCTAAGTTCTGCTGGAAACTCAGAGGAAGGTGAACAGCACAGCATGGAATCTGGTGTCCAACAGGAAACAGCAGGCGCTTTCACCATTTATTCTAAAAAGCAGCTTAAAGGGCCTCCCTGGTGGCACAGGGCTTAAAGTCTTAACACTATCAAGCTAGCACCAACCACTGCAGGAGTCTGATCTCCTGTGGACCAGGGAGCTGACCCACATGGCACAGCAGACCTCTCCTGTCTTGCCTATTACTCCTCCTCAGCAGTGTATTTCAGTAGATCTGCCTGTTCTGCTCCCCACTCTGTCTCTGGTGAATCCTCTCACCCCCTACAACTCTGGCCTAAACCCCAGTTCTTCAATACAAAAATAAATAAAATAAATCTTAAAAAATAATAAATAAAAACAGCTATAAAAGAAAAGTTGATGTAAAGAACTATGCAGATTCCATCTTCTCACTCAAGTCTCCTGAATTTTCCCCTTCATGCACCTGCTTGCATGACTGCAGAAACAAAGATTCCCTGCAATCTCTGTCCACAGAGAGACCCACTTGGGTCTTCTCCTTGCAGTCTCTCATAGAGAATCACTGGCCTCATCTTGAACATCAAAAAGGTGAAGTAGAAGGTTGGTCTCTGTGGATTATTCAGCACCCAATAAATGTGTAGTGAGTGACTATTAAATCCATTCCTTCCTCAGTGGATGGGGAATCACTTCATCAATGTGGGGAGTAGATGCTGCTCTCTTAAAACGCCCAGCAGTGTTCCCTGTCAGGTGGGAAGTCAGAACCACCCAGGGAAATTGTTAGTGGCTCTGTCTAATTAGCACTCCTGCCACCTGCAAACAAGTGGGACTGAAAAAAGGTGCTGAATTCCTGCCATTGAGCTTGCCAAAAAAAGACACCACTGGTTTCATTCTGAATCTTAGACTCTAATAGTTCACCAATTTGGACAAAAAAGAAATATGCACTTTCGCTTTCACCCAAAAGAAATGACTGTTAACAAGTCCCATTGCAGAAACTACTGCACTGTGATGAACTTCTTAATACAGGTTCTACCTCCTCTGCCCACCTGACCCCTGCCTTTCATCATGGCTGGGTGGGTCCCTGCCTCCCCTGGAAACTTGCTCATTCCACAAGTTCAGTCTGAATCCGCCACCTCCAGGAAGGCCTCCTGACTAGCTCTAACCAATCTGGTTCCCCTAGTCCCCCACAACACTGGGGGTTTTTACCCCACAACTGAGTTCTAAGTTGTACTTATTAAAAACAATTGTTATCTTAATCTCTATCGATAACAAGGACCCCAAGTATTCTATTTGGTTGCCTGGAACCCTTCTGGGGGAACAGAAAGAGCAAAAACAGTCAGAGTGTAACCCACCTTATTCCTCACTTGTATTCCTGATAGCACCCAGCATGGAGCTGACACGCAGGAGGGACTCAGCTAACCGCTGATTGAATGATTAGCAGGTGCCTTTGTGACACATCACAGAGCAAAGTGGCCACAGTGAAAATTCAGCCGCTGTGACTTCTTACTTCCTGTTTTAATCAACACCACAGGGGGAGAGATGCTGGACACACAGTAGGTGCTAAATAGATTTTAATAGATTGATTAAACCACTGGTGGGACAGTATGACTTATGTAGTATTTATTCATGTTTTTAATACAAAGCAGGGGTGTTTTGAATAAAGTTTGAAAATAAAGTTTGAAAAACAAAACAGCAAACACATAACCCCCACTAGCAGGAGAGGCTGGCTCCTGCTCGCCACTGCTCCCTCCAAAACAGATGTCCTCTCAGACCTGAGGGCTTTGGATGAGGCATCCACTTTTCCAAGTGAGCCACATTCAGTGATCAAAGAGACGCTTTCCCCTCTTCTGCCTCAGTCTGTGTATCTTAAACCTATTTCCAGTTCTGGGTCCAGGATTGGCTGCTGATAAAGGCAAAATCAGCATCCACTGTATCCCTTGAAGGGAAAACCACTGGGTTAATGACAAAAGAAATTGTTTCCATGTGTCGAATGTCATGAAAAAGAACCAGGTCTTTGGAACCAGTCAACAAGGCTCAAATGCCAGCTTTGCCACTTAGGGCTCTGTGGCAGCCAGGAATCACCTACCCTTTTTGCAACTCAGCTTTTGAGGCTGATAATAGAGTTCCACAGGTTGCTGTGATGATGGACAGGATATCACAGGTACAATGCCTGGTATACAGTAGCCATTTTCTATGATGTGTCATAAACGATCACATTGTTCTGGTTATTATTATAAATACAAACAAAACAAGAAGTCCAGCGAGGCCATGAGTTGCTTATGTAGCACTGCAGTCCTGACGTGGCTGGTGCCTCTCTAGGTGACAGTAGTAGCCTTCCAGCACAAAGTCCTTGTCTCATTGACTGCACAAATAATGGGCTATCCTCTGAGCAGGAGTGAATGTTCCGGAACATTCCAGTCAACTTCTCTGCACATTGCAAGTCCACCCCTTCACATCCCATCTGCTTGAAGTGTACATATCAGTTCAGACTCCAAAGCCCAGCTAGGGGCCTTTCTGTCACACAGGGAGGGCAGAGTTCTGAAGCATAAGACCTCCAAAAGCACACCCCACAGAGCTGACCCTGTGCTTCATGGAGAAATCTTGAACAAGGGCTGAAGAAGTTCCCACATGCAACACTCAGCCGTCCTACATAGCACACACACAGATGTAGGCTGACCATGGAGCATATCCCATAAGGCACAGAGCAGGACAGAGCACAGTCCAGCACAGGTCCCACACATCTGCAAGGTCTTTGAAGAGAGAGGCGATCCCTTACAAAGCACACTGCAGGCACAGCCTACATTGTTGCCTCGGGGAAAGGGGCCAGTGACATGAGCCACAACATTCCACATGAAGTGGAGCTCATGTCTGGACCTGAGCAGACCCTTCATAAGCAGCTGTGTCCAAACCCAACAACTGGGTGGAGCCCTGCTGCAGTGGAAGAACTTGGCTCCAGACTCTGGAAATCCTTATTTGCATTCAGGCTCAGGGGATATAAGAAAGGTGGGGTGAGGAAAGGGTAGACCAGCCCACTGTGATTCTAATTCACACAGCTTTTCTCCTTCTCCTGACAAGCTGGCACCCCTGGGGAGCAGTTATCAGACTGTAGCCCTGGAGATGAGGCAACACCCCAGAACCAGCACCCTGGGCATCATCAAGGCCAGAAAAGGCCCTCTTTCTTTCAGCAGGGCTGCCCTTCTCTGATAATGCCAGCAGGGGACCTGGGAATCCTAACACCTTCATCAGGGATGGAGCTGAGGCAGGGTTCTTAAGAGAGTGTCTTCTTCCTTCAGAGGATCCTTCAGATCTCTCCATGAGACACATTGGAATGCCTCAAATTGCCAAGTCTTGGTCTACCCCTCACCCTGCAGCCCCAGTCACATCTTTACAATGCCCACGCGGGCCTCGAGGGAGCCCAGAAGATCCCTGCATGCTCACAGCTGCAGCATCCATGCAGACAGTTGCACAGGAGGGCTCTCTTCCATGTAAAGAACTTTGACTGACCCACCAGGGCTTTTCTCCTTCACTTTGGTGGGGTTGCTTTAGTCATGTATCCTTTCAAAATCCCAAATAAACCTTTTCCATTTTCCTATCTATTGACACATTACCCTTTCCTGACCATTTCATACACCATTGTAAGAACTTAACCTTCATATCACACCCTGGTTCTCCTTCAGATGTGGTTGAAGAAAACTTAGGAGAGTCTTCCTCTCCCACCCCCACCAGGTCCCCTTCCAGGTACCCACTGTCACCCTCTCTCCAGCTGACCCCTTCATCAAAGGCAAATTCCTTCCTGTGGTGCTTTGCTCTATACCCTCCCCTGGCCCCAGGCGTCACTCATCAACTGTCCTTGGATTACTTCTTTTTGCAGGAAATCAGTTGATCTCACACCAATGGGCCATTTCCCTGGTGTCCTCATTCCCTTTCACTGACAGTCCTCCTGCTACCCTCAGTAGATTATTATTTATTATTTATCTGCCGCCACGCTGTACTCTGCTTCCTACAAGATATTAAAGAAGACACAATCCCTGCACTGAGTTTACAGCCAAGGAGAGCAGAGACCTGGATTCAGACATGACGGGAGTGAGCAGGGAGAAACGGATTTACTGACCGAGTCCCGGCTTTCCGGGCTGTGGGGGCGGAGCCTGGTCTGGCCCGCCTCCGGCCGGCTCCTCCCACTTCGAGCGCACTGCCTAAACCCTCCCCCTCCTCTCACCCTTCTTCCCCACCCCACCCCCACCTCCCACCCCCATTTCTAACCAGGCCTCTGGCCTCACCAGCATTCCCCAGGGAGGGTTGGGGTGGTAGGGATGGAGGTGGAAGCCCACAAGTCCTTCCTTTCTGTCTGGGAGTGGGGGAGGGGAGAGAGGTGAAGGGGGCAGCTATTTTCTCTGAAACTCAAAACCAGATGCGGGAGGGGATCGGGAAGGAGGGAGAGGTCAGTGAATAAAAACCAGATCTGGAGGGCTACCAAGGAAGGGAAGACCGGTGCTGAGACGAAATGTTCTGGTATAATGGAAAAATCCAGTTTGGGGGCCGCAAGGGCCTCCAGGCAAATCTTTCCTATTAGGACTGAAGTTCGGGTGTACGTAGCTAGCCTGAGCAGGCTGAGAGGTGATGGGGAGTAAGAAAGTGTGAGAGACTAGGGGGTGGGGAGGGCTTAGGGTCAGTGTAGCCCAGAAAGGCCATGTGGCCTGGGTAGGGCCTGTCTGAACAGAGAGCGAGCGGTGCCTTGGCTAAGGTGGGTGGGCGTAAACTGGAAAGTTCGCGCGCAGAGGCCGGACTCCGGAGCTTGGGGGCGGAGGCCAGGCTTTGCCGACGGCCGCGGTCCTGCGGGGCTCTGCACGGTATCTGCTGCTTTCCGAGGCTGGAGTGTCATGGGGAGGGCGGAAGCTGAAAGACGATTGGACTTTGCTTCTCAAACTTTTCTGCCAGTTTCCTCAGGTGTGGAGAGCAGCGGGGGAGCTCGTCTCGGTCCGGTCCTTCCACCCCGGGTCGCCGGGACCCCGAGGCCAGGGCCGAGCAACCCGCACCGCCCGCGGTGCCTCTGCGGGGCGCGGTCGCCGAGGCAGGCGAGCGGGGAGCCACCGCAGGGGGGCGGGGGCGGCGGACGGACGGACGGACACACCCGCTCGCACTCCGCCCGGGGCCCGGCGCGCGGGGCCGGGGATCCCTGGGGCCCCGGGAGCCGCTCCGGGTGCCCGGCCGGGGGCGCCCCGCCTCCCCCACCCTCTACCCCCGCCCACTCGGGCGCCGGTGATTGGCTCCGCCCGCCTCTGGCAGCGCGCCGAAGCCCGCCTCCCTCGCAGCTAAAGCAGACGGTACCCGGAGCGGAGCGAGCCAGAAGGGAGCATGGTCCCCGCGCCGCGGCCGCGCCAGCCCCCGCGCCGCCGCCGCTGTCCCCGCCGCCGCGGATCTCGCTGCAGCTCCAGCCCCGGCCCCGGCTCCGCAGCGCCCGCCCGCAACCCCGGCGGCCGCCGCGCCTGAGCGCAGCCCCCGCCCGGATCCCGAGCCCCGAGCCGGGAGCCAGCCCCGGCCCCGCGGCCGCCGCGGCTGCGGGGAGAGGGCGGGGGCGATGCTGCCGAAGCCGCCGCCGCCGCCGCCGCCTCGGTGAGAGCCGCGCCGCGCCGCGCGTAGCCGCACAGGCTGACAGGCAGAAGGACTGACTTCCCTCTCCCGGGCATCCTCCCTGGGCTGCCGGGAGGCGGCGGCGGAGGAGGAGGAGGAACAGGGAGAGAAGGCGAAGAGCAGGACCGCGAGGAGGTGGACCTGGATCCGTTTCTCCCGGCCAGGACCCGAGCGGCCCCAGCTACCGCCAACCGCCGGCGCCGTCCCCTATCCATCAACCCTCCTGCGCCCACCCGCGACCCCGGGTTCTCTGCGCGTCGGGCCGGGGCCGGAGAGGCGCGGCCGGAGGTAAGAGCCAGGCTAGGGCGCCAAGGATCCGGCGCCGGAGATCCAGGGTCCTGGGAGCTGCTCGGGGCCGGGCCGGGCTTGGGAGCGGGGCCCGAGAACCCGGAACGCTGGGCTCGGCTCTCGCGGCGGTGACGGCGGCAGGAGCCTCCCGCGTCTTGACTCGCAAGGCTGCAGGAGCCCTTGCGCCTGCGCTGCTCCAGGGGAAAAAAGGGGGGAAAAAAACTTCCTGCCCCCGGGTGTCTGTGCTCCGGGGCTGCCCGGGGCCAATGCCGTGGTGATCGCGAGTGTCGGCAGCTAGCGTGACCTCGGCGGGGGCAGCCCCAGCCTGGGCCCGGCAGCGCGCGTCGCTCTCCAGGCCACCTCTCCGGAGCGGCCCAGGGCCCGGGCCGCGCTGGGGGCCAGGAGGAGGCACCGGAGCGCTGGACCCCGGGGGTGGTCGCGCGCCCTGCCCTTTGGGGAAGTGCTAGCCTCTTTACTGCGAGAAGCCTAGTTGAAGATTCTACCCCTCGGTCCCCACCTCGCATTTGGGGACCGGTCTCTTTACTCAATTCCAAGTAACTTTCAAGGTAGAAGAGCTTGAAAGCCATCGGGAGGGAACCCGCACAGACCTTGTTGTGCCCCTCCACACACCTTTCCCTTAGCACCTTGTGGGTGCCAGCGTGCTTGGGGACACGAAAAGGAGAGCTTACAGGGATGCTGAAGGGACAAGGATGTGGTGTCGCGTGGGGAGGGGTTGTTTATATATGGGAGAGTGTGGACAGGGAGACGTGTAAGGTGGGAGAGGGGACGAGCGCCCCGACTGCCGCGGGGGGTGCGGGGTGGCCAAGGGCCCACATCCGGATCTCTGCGTCGTGAAGCTGGCCCAGAGCACGAGGGTCATCTCCGGTCGCCGCCCGAGTCCCCGGGGGTAGGGGGCGTGCAGAGCGGGGAGCAGGGGTAGATCTGTAGCGGCTCCCGAAGCAGGTCGACTGCTGCGTTGGCTGGGGAAGGCGGGGACGCGCTGCCTGCCTGTGGCCAACGGTCTCCAGGAAGCGGATGGGGGCAAAGCACGCGTCTTGGATGCCTGGGTCCTCAAACTGAAAAACCAGTGGTGGTTCCTAGGCTCTCGAACCCCTGAACAGCAGATGCGGTTAATTGGCGGGTCCCGTGGGTCCCCAGGGATGCTGTCGGGCCAGGAGCGGCGGTGTCTGCCTTCCCAGCTGCTCTGCAAACGCTCTCCTCCCTCCCTACCGTGCTTGCGCCGCTGCGCGCCCGGGGCGAATCGTGAACGCAGGTATTTATGTAGCATTAGACAAGACCTCGGTGCTGAAGGGACCAGACCATGGAGGACGTCGAGCTGCTGCTGCCCACAAAACTTCTACTTCGGCAGCTCAGGGACATCAGGCTCCTCTGCTGCAGCCTACAGTCACTCTCAGCCCAGCAAAGCTGGCATTCGGACTCCTCTTGCAGTGACAGATCGTCCTGGTTACAGCTGTATTTACCCTAATTCAGTCTCTTTAAAGGCATCTGTCTAGTCACTACAGAGTTCCTTCTCTCCTGATGCCTTCTTGTCTCCAATTCAGCCCTGGGAGGACAGATTTAAGGAATTATTTCAATTTGGGATGAATGACAGCAGATTAAATTAGCCCTCTTCATTCCTGATGTTTTTAAAAATTATGTTGGGGGAGTATAGAGCTAACTTTTCCTACTCTTTTGGGGAGTGGAGTGATGAACAATTTTATAGATTGTTCATCCTGACCCTTGGCAAGCCTTTGACCAATGACGCACAGGTGAATGCTGTACACAGGCTGGTTGGAATGTGTGTCTTCAAGTTGTCTTCTGTTTTCGGTATTTATGCATCTACAGAACTGTGGACCACCGCATATACTGTCTCTGTCCCATACATTGTTCTCGGTGTTCTTGATTTATCATCCTGCTATAAATCAGGGAATTACTAACATATGTGCCCTCGAGCTCTATTTGAATTTAATGACATTTAAATTGGTTTATGGGCAGATGCGTTTAGCCAATTTTAATAAGTTTTCTGCACAAGCATATTATAAACTATATTTGTCCATGATTAAGAAAAACATTTTCTTCTGTATAGTTTCTACATTTCTAGCAGAGTTAATGGAAATTTGTAGGTCTCCAACTTTCAATTGCAAGCAGCAATCCAAAGGAAATACCTAGAGTTGTACTGAAATAAAATATCCTATGGTAGCCATGGTAACAAATAGATTAAGGGTTATTGGTTTTCATCTGTATGTGATGGGGGGGTGGACTCTAGTGTTGTGTCTTTTTAATTATGTTTCTAATGAGTGGTGGTCATACTTGAAGTCCTCGGTGCGGGAGATAAGCAAGACAGAGAATTCAGTTTTGTGAGAGGTTTATTGGAACAAAGACTAGTAAGAGCCCAAGAGAATGACTTCTGCAACTGCGCTCCTCATATCCAGAAAGCAAATGGATAAAGCCTTATTTTGTTTTTTAAGTAGATGAGAATTGAGTCAGTGCCTTTAAGATTAGAAAATGTATTTTGCTTATAAGCTATTACCACAGGACCCTTTAAATCCAGCCTGTTTTCTAGGAATAAACATGTTAGAAGTGTGGATGTTGGTGTGGATTGAGTGTCACAGTTGTTATCAACACCTGTCAGTCTAAGCGAGGCATATCATTAGTCTATTCAAATCCTGCCTATTTCAATATTCATGCATTTCCATGGTGATCCATTCCATTTTTGTTTACTTAGTCAACCTTATAAATCTTTGGCATCAATTTCAATTATGCCATATTTTTTTTCTTTCATTTATCAATTGATTTGACCACAGATTATTCCCAATTTAAAGCATTTCCCTTTTTGTTCTTGCTAGTTCCCAGAAGTTTACACTATGGCTGTTTACACACAGTTAGTTATAAAGGGGTTAATATTTTTTTAATAGACTCAAATAACACCGCTGATGCTAATGTAGTTTTTTTAGCATCTCATTTGATATGTGTGTGCATGGGTATTTTTTTTCTTCCAGCGGGCTTACCGTAAAGCTATCTTGCTTTATGGCCCGGAAACATCAATCCAATCCAGCAGAATTGACTAGAGATCTTCCTTCCTTCCTTCTTCTCTTCAATCCTTCCTCCCTCCCTCCCTTTCTTCTTTCCCTGCTTTCTTCCTTCTTACCCAGTCGTCATTCAAGGATTCTTTATGTCTTCAGCTATATCTGACTCAAACATACTTAGAGACCTTGTATATTGGAAAGGGTCTGTCTTCTAAGATCTTTTCTAATACTGGCCAAAGGCATGGTTCTGGAGCATCAGAGGATTTTCTGAACACAATGTACATTTAGTTGCTGTGTATAGCATCCCTTAAGTTCACTAAGCAGGCAGTTTTGCTTAAATGGAAGTGATGATTTTGTTCACTTGATTTCCAACTTTGCTTTCTAATGATGCAGTCTCATGCTAATCACACCCTGTATACTCAGAAATATCAAGACCAGCATTATCACCCTACTGACTTATTAGGGTCAGGCAAAGTAATTGAAACATTTCAATTCAAAATCAGAGGGAAAATGGAATTATAACCACCCTTGTGATTCTGTAATTGGTCAAGTAACTACTTGGGGGTAGAAAGAGGAAAAATCTCCATAAATAAGAAATCCATCCATTGGTTGTGGTGGACGAGGATAAACTAAAGCAGTAACCATGTAGGACAGCTGGAAAACGAGAATCTCTTTGCCTACAGAGTAATCACATGGAGACGTAAACGCTTAGAACGAAACTGAAAAAATATTTAAAATTTGTGCAGAAACTGGTCATTTATTATAACTCAGGAAATTTGGGGGAAGGGTTGTGGATCACCTCCTAATATGCTAAAATAATTGGGTAATATAATCCTTGGAAAGTACTTACATTTGTACATTGGATATATTGTATATTCTATTATCATAGAAATGGTTTTAATGATCTTGGTAAGGAAGGAAAAGTCAGATTTCTTTGCCTGCCCTTGGGATCAAAGATGCAGACACCAGAATCAGTCTGCAAGCAAACTCTGGTGCTTCCTCCAACAAGTACATCATTCTTCCCAAAGTCCTAGGTCAGAAGGGTAGTTTGTACTTTCTTCAAGGAAATCACTTGAAAACAGGGAAATTGAAGCTGCGAATTAAGATGAGGCAGGTTGATCATTGGAAGTAGCAACACAGTTATTCGTGAAATGAACCCTGTGTCTTGGGTATTTCCACCTGATGGGAGAAAGAGCTTTCTTATTCCCTAGGAGAGGATATCTGCACGAAATTCACATGGTTCCTGGATGCCACTGCAGCGGCACATTGTTTCAGAAGCTGCAAAAGGAATAGTGGAGCATTGTTATGGAAGGGGATTGGATTTGGACCAAGAGAACAGTTCCTCAAGTATTCAAAGACTGCTATTGGCCCCATGGGTGTCAATTTTTGTATTTAACTTTTAGAGTTTTGAAATTTTAAAATCATTGACTTTTTTAAAGTATATATAAAGAGATATATAGATTTACACATATGTGTATACAATATAATACACATGCATAGGACTACATAATATATATACAGATGCACATAAGTAAATATATATATACCCTGCCACTTTTCTATTTTTTAATTGTGGCTTTAAAAAACCATAGCCTAAAATTTATCATTTTTAAGGGCAGATTTCGGAAGTATTAATATTCACATTGTTTTGCAATGAATATTAGGAATTTGTTAATCATGCATAATGGAAACCCTATAGCCATTATACATCAACTGCTCATGTCCCATCCCCTAGCTGCCACCATTCTACTTTATATTTTTATGAATTTGACTATTTTAGATGCATCATGTGAGTAGAATCCTATCATAAATGTCTACGAACATGAATGTGCAAATCTTTCTTCAAGACACTGAATATATAGGCCTTTGAATATATGTCCAGAAGAAGGATTGCTATATTCTGCCACTTTTTACACTAATGTATTACATTGATCTTTTGTTTAAGAGAGGTGGTGAAAACACCATCAACAGCATGCAGTCAGATGAAGAATGCAGTAGATGTGACTGACATGCAATTTTCCCTTGCTGTGTGTACACAACCTCACAAGTCTCTCCAGTTTCTTATGTTTCGCTTTCAAGGCTCACCTGCGTTGTGGCAGGTTGCAAAGTAGATAAAAGTATGGTTTAGTGTCAGAGTTGAAGTTCAGTCTCTGGAATCTGCTAGCTTTGTGACCTTGGGAAGAGCCTTAATCTAAAGAAACATGTTTTCTTTTAGGAAAATTGAAAGAATGAGCATGGCAGAATATGATAAAACCTGTCTTCACAGAGCCTGGTTTAGAGAATACTCTAGAAAGGAGAGCTGAGGGAAGGTAGTAATGATAGAACACAGCCGTAGCCCTGGAGAGTTCAGAAAAAGTAGACACATCATCCTGTTAAATTGAATCATAAGTGTTTTCATGGTACTCCAGGGTGTGTGTAGTGTGTGTGTGTGTGTGTGTGTGTGTGTTGGTGAGTCGCATTATCAGTACTTATTCTGAAAATAAGAGATTTGCATCACAATTACAATAGTTAAAAATATCCTTGAGTGGATTTGATATATGAACTTTTAATTCATTTTTAGTATCATAATTTTAGAATTGATGTGGATTTTAGAGGTCAGCTAATCTACCTATTATTCAATCACCAAACTTGTATCAAGCCCCAATAATATAATACCTTCTAGTTATGGTTGCCCACTATATTTTAGTACTTTACATACATTATCTCTAATCCTTATATCAACCCTGTGAGGTATGGATAATCCTCATTTTACGAATGAAGATGAGACTCAGAAAGGCAATCAACTGACCCAAGGCCATACATCTAGCCACATTGTTCCGCTGGGTTTGAACCCAGATCTGTCAGCACCCAGTCTGTCTGTCTTATCTTTTCTACATGTGTGTATGTGTGTATGTATGCACATGCATGTGTGTATGTCTTTGTTTTTCTGACACTCCAGACTATGTCTCAATGCATTTGTACCACTTACTTCACACTGTTATGTGCCAGATACTATGCTGCCTGTGCTAATTAACATTTTATTAACATCTAACATCTATTAGAGTGAACTTGAACTTAAGAACATTAACCAGGTTTGACCAACATTCATCCACTGTACTTTTGGATTTGCTGCCCCCCTCCTATTCACTCTGGTTCCTGGAAGGCTAATAAGAAAACCTTTTAGATGCATGTATGGTATCTGTTTCCAAATTTAGCCAATGAAATTAATAAATAGCAAGTTGAAGAGCAGAAACAATGTCCACATGATTAAAGGTATATCTAGAACCACAAAAGTTCTGGGCTTGTTCACTTTTGAATCCACAGTCCCTAGTACAGTGCCTGGCACAGACTTCTTTAGTAAAAATATTTGCCTGCATAAATTTCTGTCCAGAGGGAAAATATATCAAACCCCACACTTTGGATTTTTTTTTTGTTCTCAGCAGCTATGTAGTTTTCCATTGATGGTTTTTTATTGTGTAGCATTTTAGATGTTATATTTGAGCATATATTTTTAAAATATGCTTGTTGATGAACTCTAACTAATCTAAATGGAATCTTCTAGGATTGATAACTTGAGACGGAAGACTAATTTTCATGGAGCATTCATCCCAGGGATAAATTGAATCTGTCTGGCACTTTTGAGAGTTGACACCAAGTGCATCCCCTACTTCATGCTCACCTGTGAGGTGCTACAGCACCATCCAGATTTTCTCATTCACAATGTTTCATAAAAGCATTGTTTTAAAGAAATGGTAGAGAGCACCATGAAAGGGCAGTAACACAGTGCTGTCCCCCTTTTTCCATCCTATTTTTATTCTTCAGATTAGTTCTCTTTTTATGGGCCAGGTGGAGGGGGGATGGAATATGGCTATCAGGTATGAACAGGGCATGGCACAGCATCACAAAGACATGTTTGCTCTCTTTATCTCTTCAGTAACTTTCTCAGTATAAAATTCCCCAAGAGAAAGCCACAGTTTGGTGCCTGCCACCCAGCCTGTGGCTAAATGACCACCCAGGACAAGCTGGGTGAAGGGTGGGCTGCAGAGGGGTGGGGATCCCTGTTTAGGCACAGCTGCCCCTGTGTGCCTGCCCATCCACCTCCCTCTCCTAGACTCCCTGACTTGTTTTATCCTAAAGGTAAAAGCAGGCACTAAGTCGCCTTGCCTGTTCTAAAGCCACCTCACAAAGCTCTCGGAAACAGGGTGTGGGTTAGGGAGGGGGGTTGTTGGGGAAGGAAGAGCAGACAAGAGGACTCCAGCCTGTCTTGTGAAAAGCATGAGCAGCCAAGGCTTGGGCCAAATTAGAGACTTAAAAATGGCCAGAATATCCTGATTTCCTTTTGAACTTTGAGCAACATTGAGTGGTGATGGGAAATGGTAAGACATGAATTAAAAGAAAAATCTCCCTTGCGTTTTCACTTTCTCTTTTGAAATTTCCAGTGTGGAGTGTTTGCTTCCAGCCCTACCCACAGCTGACCCTTGCATACCAGGGAACTTCAGTGATACATTTTCAGCTCCTGCAGCTTCTCGTGAGTGTGGACTCAGTAACTGTTGACTGAGTAGGCACCACAAAGACAGCCGTTCCTCTCATGTGGCATCTCATGTGTGACTCTCCCTGTGACATGGTTATATTAGTCCCTTTTTGCAAATGAGTTCTAGAGAGACAAACCGTTGTCCAAGGTCAGAACAATAAACTTGGGTGTAGAGGCCTCA
Source organism: Galemys pyrenaicus (assembly GCA_019455555.1). Taxonomy (NCBI): domain Eukaryota; kingdom Metazoa; phylum Chordata; class Mammalia; order Eulipotyphla; family Talpidae; genus Galemys; species Galemys pyrenaicus. Next base: position 342,610 of record JAGFMF010011433.1, read on the forward strand.
AAGGGGTAACCAAGCTTATCCTCTATACCACTACCTAGAGGAAGGCAAGAGCCGATGTTCCTGTCATATAAAATATAAATCATCTCGTGAGCTAACAAAATTATCACACAGTTAGCCACATTGCTCACAGTTGACATAATAAGTTGAGGTCCAGCGAATTTTATTTTATGGTGTAAAATAAATGCAAAGAAGCAGAGGCCCACTACTGTGGTTTCAAGTACCTTCACGTTTAGACTCACGCCATTGTAATCTGTGGGCTGAACAAAAGTTCAGCTTTGCATTTGTCTCAAAGGCTGAGGTCTAGCTGACTGCTTTTCTTTGTGGTCAGGAGGTTTCCTGGGTGCCCTGACTTAAATGTGTGAGACGTAAGTATTCAACTAAATGGATTCCTATTTACAAAGTGATTGGAACAGTGCCAGCCTTGTCCTAAGTGCCCAAGTCTGTGTGTATGAATGGGCTGGGTTCTGCTCCAAGTCACATGAACAAGGCATTATTTCTGGACTAATCTTGAGAAGCACAGTCTCCTTGAGAGCTGTATCACCCATTGTCTTTTAGCCTCGAAGCTGCCGTGTTGGGAACTCAACTATTTGAGTTCTCTGATAGAAGGGCCTGGCCAGTAGAGTTCCCCATCTAATCAGGAAGCCATGGAGCAAGGTCACTGGTCTAGTCCAGGAATTTCCTTGGAAATTCTGAGAGACAAACTGAGGGCACAGAACCTGATCCTGAATGCTGCTGTGGCCATTGACCACTATGTCCAGGCCAGTAGAGAGAAGCAGAAAACCATGTCCAGTCCTCAGGCTGATGCCAGGTCAGGCAGCATTACCCTCTGTTACAGCATAAGTTGGGAGGAAGAGCATTTAGAAATTTCTGTTGCCTTTGACACTACCTACAGTCAAGAGCATGACCCACAGTCAGCTCCACACCTTGGGGAGACAAGAGCGCTGAATTCTGCCCCACATCCAGGAGCTGCCTGGACTCAATGAGATTGCAGAGGGGTGCCTGCCCTGTGTCCACGAGCACCCCTAGCTGGTCTGGTGCTGACAGAGGGTCTTAACTCAGGACCCTCCTACACACCTTCATCCCACCCTGTGAGCGGTCCTGCTCTGCTTTCGCCTCTGGAGACGAGGACCAGTCATTGGCCATTGAATCAGCTTGTGTGTTTGCAGTTGGTTATTTTGCCCTTAAATTGGTTGTGTGGTTGATGTGGAGAAATGTCAGATGTCTGTGTTCAGATCCTGACTGCCCAAAGCCAAAGCTGGGGCTCCACAATTCTGAGGTGCAAGCGTCCATCTGGAAGCCGGCAAGCGGGTCCTTCGAGCCACGGCTGTCTGGCTGATCTCGCCAGTGAAGAGCCTGCCGTAAGTGGAGTGCTATAATCTATTTGGTTCATGCTGCTCCAACCGGCTTTAATCATCAAAACTTGAATAATATTCAAACTGCGAAAGGCACGCGCTTCTCGCTGCAGCCTCAGTGTGCCAAACGGACGCTGCTGCCCGTCTACTGCTCTGCTGCAAAGAGGGAAAAGGGAGCATCTGGGTGGCTGCCTGGGTGTGGGGGGAGCATCTTTCCCCACAGTGAAATAGCACATTTAAATTTTCTTCCTTTCCCCCCCCAGAGAAGAAATAGCATTTTTGTGGGAGCCCCACTTCCCCCTCTATGAAGTCACCACCTTTCTCAGGACCTGAAGGGACACTCCCCTGGCCCACCCCAGGTTCTGAGCAGTTCTACTCTGCCACCCCAGAGAGATGTCTGGCAGTGCGCAGACCTTGCCACCTGGAAGACTCTGTGTTGACAGCAAGAGGGAAGTGGAAGGCAGCCACTGGCGCTGGTTTCTGAACAAAGGCTGCGGGAGGTCCTTCGATTCCCTGAGCTCTGGAGGCAGAGCCACCCTCCTGCTCAGGTCCTCACTGCAGAATCTAAAGCTTCTCTCCCAGGTTCCACAGAAACCACAAGCACCAGATTCGTTGGTGAGGACTCCTGGGGGTGGCTGCTGGGCCCCTGCCCACTGAACTGTGAGGGCACAACTCCAGCTGTGGCTGTCAGCTGTTTTACACCAGGTGTGCCTTCCAGGATGTCTGGCCTCTGGAAGCATTTTTGATAGCTGGAACAGACACTGGGGGCAGGTGCATCCTCATCCTCATCCTAGGAAAACAGGGAGGCAGTTGCCAGTCTGACCCTTCTCCCCTGTGTTCAGTGCTGCTGCTGAGCCACCGGGTGTAGGCGACTCAAGACTGCATCTGGGAACCACGTATGACAAGTTCTCAGGTCTGCATAAAGCTCCAATTAAAACTTTCAACTCAGCAAACAAAGGGCGTGATTAAAAATGGGCAAAGGATTTAAATAGGCATTTCGCCAAAGATGCACTAATAGCCAATGAGCACATGAAAAGTTACTTGGTACCACTAGTGATTAGAAAAATGCAAATCAAAACCATGATGAGATAACACTTCACACCCATTAAGATGATTATTACTAAAAAAAAAAAGAAAAAAACTCATAAAATAGCAAGAGTTGGTGAAGCTATACAGACATTAGAAAAATTGGAACCCTTATGTGCTACTTATGGGAATGTAAAATGGTGTAACTGCTATGGAAAATGGTCTGAGAGCTTCTTAAAAATTTAACCATACAATTTCTATATGTTCTAGTAGTTCTAGTTTCTGAGACATAGCCAGAAGTCGTGAAGCAAAGACTCAAACAGAAATTGACACACCTATTGACATAGGAGCGTTATTCACAATAGCCTAGAATTGACGCCACCTCAGTGTTAATTAACAGATGATGAATAAGCAAAACCTAACCCCTGCATACAGTGGACTGTTAATCAGTTTTTTAAAAGGAAGGAAAATCTGACATACGACAACATGGATGGACCTTGCACACATGCTCATGACATACGCTAATCATCAAAGGACCAATGTTGTGTGATTCCACTTACCTGTGCATGCTCTGTACCTCAAGTAGTCTAATTCATGGGGAGAGTAAGAACTTCGGTGCCAGGGGTTGGGGATGAGGTGGGGAGTTGGTGTTTAATGGGGACAGAGTTTCAGTTTGAGAAACCTGAAAAGTTTCTGGTGATGAATGGGGGTGATGATTGCATAGCAGTATGTGTGGTTGTAACACCACTGAGCTGTATGCTTAAATATTTAAGATGATAGTGTTATATACATTTTTATCACAATAAAATAATAGATTTTCAAACGTACTGCAAATCGGTTCTCATAACAAATTCTTTAAACAATTTGCTCAGAAAGAAAGGAATTTATTCAATACTTCAGCAGTTCAACTATTCTTATTGTATACTTTCTGTATTCCTCGGCCTATGCTGGACATTACATTTATTTACTTATTTTATTTAAAGTATAGTAGTTGAAGTAATGCACTAAAATCCAGAGATCTTAAGTATTTAGTCTTATGCTTTGATAATTGTATATACCTGTATAGCCATCATCCCAAACAAGATATCTCCATCACCCCAGAAAGGTCTCTAGTGCTACTCTCCAATCAGTTCCCCTTCTCCTCCCCAACACTTTCCAGTATCAATCACCATAGATGAGCTATTATTGACTTCTGCATAAACACAACACACAGTGTGTTCCAGTGTGCCTGATGAGGTTCAGTCACATACCACGTTTGCCATTTATCCATGTGGACATATGTCCCAGTCACTCATTCTTCATTGCTAAATAGTATTCCATAGTGTGTGCCTCTGCCTGTGTGCCCGTTCTCCTGTGCTTTCATCTCAGGCTGGTGCTGTTTTTGGAGACAGGCAGTGAGGCTGTTGCCTGGCCCACTGGGCGTGTACCTACACATGTTGCTTCCTGTTGGACTGGCAATGTGCTCACAGCGGACTGTCTTCAGGCCTTGGCGTTTTAGGGTTTTACATGAAAAATATTAACGCAATGCCAGTTTCTCTTGAACATTTTTTACCCCTGAAGGCACTAAGTTATCGTCTGGAGGCTGCCTGGGGAATCTACACTGAGGACAGGAGGTTGGTGATGGCCTTAAAGGTCAGTATCCTTGAGACATCACCCCATCTTCCCCGCCCAGGCAGCCTCCAGAGAGCTGACCAGATGCCTGCAAGGGCAGGGCCTAGGGCTGGGAGGAGCAGGGCTGGGGAGGCCCAGTGGGTACCTCCTCTAGTTGGAGCCCAAGGCTGGTTGGCTTTGGTTTGGCACGTTAATGCCTTTGGTCTGAGGCTGGAAATGGAGTGTCAGTCTCCCTTTCCTAGGACTTTGCCTCCTCTTGTGAGCTCTTCTCCAGTGAGTCTCCAGTCAGTGCCCTCCACTCACACACTTCTCAGCTCATGAAGTAGTGAGACCTGACTTCAAAGGGCCTCGGACTTCACTGCTGGGTAGATCTTGATCAGCATCCCAGTAGACCCCTTAGAGATGGTGGGGTCCTGTGAGTTATTTCATTTCTTGGTACACAGCTATCTCACAGAATGCCACTAATAATTGCTTTGCTACCCTTGTTCTCCCTATAACAGGTATTTATTGGGGGGCAGGGGGTGGAACAGGCAGTTCGTGCTTTCCAGGAACTCAGAATTCATCTGTATGAAAGGCAAATGTAGCGGAGGTCAGTTTTTCCCTGCTCCTTGTTCCTGGCAGTGGAATGTTGAGAGTATTGCTGCAGGGTGAGAGCCGTGGAGCCCCAGGCCAGGGCTGAGGCGGGTTGTGGTCCCTGGGAAGCCCCACAGAGCAAGGAGCATTTGGAGGAGTTTGAGGGCAAGTGCATCTATGGTGGTCTCTCTCCCTCCGCTCAGGAGCCTCACTAAGCCCACCAGTTCACAGCTGTAGAACAAACCTATCCCAGGGCACGTCAGCGCTGAGGGCCCAGCTTGGGTTTGCTGTGACTTCAAAAGGACACACTGCCCCAAGAGGCGTTGCTGACAAAACTGGGCATGCATGGTCCTGAGACTGAGTGGTCAGTGCCTTCACCCAAACCCACCATGGTGGGGCTTGTGGGATGGGGCATTGGCATGAGAAGCTGCTCTCAGCAAGCCAGGGCCTGACAAGAATCAGGTCTGCCCACCTGCCCATGGGGCCCTGGCAGGGATGGAGAAGGGATCTGCCCTTTAAGAGAGCTATGTCTGGAGAGGAGGGTGCGTCGTAGGCTATCTGGAGCCACTGTGTGGTCAGGCCAAGCCACCTTTGGTTCCCTGCTCCCCTCGCCCTTTTCTAGAAGGCTTGGCCATCCTCTCTCAGACCCAGCCTGTCCTTCCTCCTGGAGGAGCCCCTCCCAGGGGAGTGACCTGCCCCTGGCTCGCTATGAGACAGCTGTGTAGGAGTCCCCCGCGGATCCTGTGCTCCAGGGAATTGCTCGAGTGACTCCTTGCCTTTGCCTAGTTTCCTTTGCTGATGTTCTACCAAGGGCCTCAGCTGAGCTCCTCACAGTGTGTGCAAGCAGGGCCCAGAGACGGTTTTGCCACTTCAGACTTGCCAGTGAGCTGCAGAGCTGGTCCTGGCATTCCAGATTCTAGAACGTCGGGAGAGCTATGCTAGGAGTCTAGGGAGAGGGGGTTCTGGGGAGAGAGTTTTGAATCTGGTGCATTCCCAAGCTGTCCTAGATGAAAAAGTGTGAACCCTGGGGAATTTTCTCCCTCTGTGTTACTTATCATCACATTGAAAAAGGGAGAATTTCCTAAAACCTGTGACTCTATGAGGGATCCCCTCACCAGGCTGAGAAATGACTGTGTTTCAAATCTGGACCTCAAGGCCTCCCCTGGTGGCGCAGTGGATTAAGCAACGCACTACGAAGCAAACCGCAGCCACTGCAGCACGAGTTCGATCCCTGCTGCCGGCCAGGGGGGGGACCCACATGGTGTGGCAGACCTCTC